>JAMPIV010018263.1:5000-400000 GCA_024509875.1 Oreohelix idahoensis | reverse complement strand
AAGAAAAGTTATCCTCACAGTCTTTAGGGAATGTGAGATATTACAAGAAGTTCAAGTGGCAGCATATATTTGAACCTAGCTGCCAATGACGGTTCTGCTCCTTCTTATGGGTTGGTTCTTTTCACTCTGCTCAAGCTCGTCTCTGATCAAGGTTGTCGGGAGTAGCTCGTTTCCCAGACACGTCAAGGAGAGTCTACCACGTGCGTCCTTCGTCTTAAAGCTTAGGCCACGGTTCCCTTCTTGTTCCAGAGATAGTACTTTCTGCTGGTACCACCAATAACTATGGTAAAAGAATAGAACGAAACGCTCTTCTGAGTATGGCGTTTTCCTCACCATAGTTATGGGTTCCTACCTTCCGATACCACCATCCCAATTACTCAGACTTTACCTTCGATGAGAATTAAATGTAATACCTCGGGGTAAAACCTCCTATTACATTTAAATAGAATAGCTTTAGCTTTACATGACATTTAAATGAAAAGGTTAATAATATAGATAGAGTCAGTTTACATATACATCTCCACTGATTGAAAAGGGTTCACAATATAAATTGAAAATGTTTTCATTTATGTTTTACACTGATTGAAAAGTTTGAAACTTCCATTACTTTAAAATGAATATTTTCACATAGACATTTACACTGGTTTAAAGCTTTAAAACTTACATCAATTTTGAAGTGAATATCTTTATTCTTGTGGATGTTTTCTGTGACGTCATTTATATATATATATAAGGAAGAGTGTAGGGGAAAGGACCCCACCTTGTGGGACTCCCTGCTTCATTGTAGCCTTTTTACTAAACTGTCCATGCACTTGCACTCTTGCTGTTCTGTCTGTTAGATAGTGACTAATCCAGTTGTACATTCTTCCACACTCCATATTTAAGCATTTTAACTCTAAGCCCATCTTTCCAAACTTTATCAAATATTTTCTCCATGTCTACCCAAACTGCTAATGTGTGCTTCCCTTCTTGGAAAGCATCTTCGATTTCCTTTGCAATGTAGGCGACTTGGTCCTCTGTAGACCTGTTTTGCAAAAAAGAGATGAGAAGAGACTCTGGCGATGAATAGGACACACATTGACGAAACATGTTGATAGCATTACAATTGAGTCTCTGTTCTGGAATCCCCAGGGTAAGAGAGGCAGAAAAAGACATAAAACACATGGAGAAGAAATGAATGAGATGAGGAAGACATGGAAAGACTTAGAACAGATGGCACGGGTTGGGAGGATTTGGCATGAGTTTGTTGAAGACCTGTTCTTCTTGGCCAGCTGAAGGGCAGTGATGATGATGATGATGATATTCTTACTGCTTGAAAAAGTCAGTTGTAAAGTGTGGCCTAATCCACTAATCAAGGCACTTGTAAGACAATACAACCACGTAGTGATTGACCAAACAACTATTAAAAAAACAAACATATATCTGCCTTACATTTTTCAGAAATAAAACGGACAACGGTTTACTCAACAATCAAACGAAATCGGCATCACCGCTGATATTCTCGTCGACTCCTATGCTTTTATCACTAGTGATGGCTTTAATCATGGCTGTGGATTCCCGATATCTTCTGGGTGAGTCCAGTTTTCCCATTGCACACTTCCACTGCACACTTTGGTAAGTTGCTGTGGTTTATGTTTGTGCTACACGCGAAGAGTTTGCACATTAACTGAAGATGTATACAGAGTTGCATCAACGAATGCTTACGTCTAAGAGAGTAAAGTTTAAATTATGGAGTGAGCGTCCGATTGACAGAGTGGTTAGAACGCTGGTCTCTCGCGGAAAGGTAAGGGGTTCGATTCACGGTATCGACACACTTCAGTCTACCCAGCTGTAAATGGGGAACTGACTTTGCACTAGGGTTAGGGAAGGAAAAGGCAGAGAGGAAGGGAACAGGTCATTCCACATCTCGATGCTGGACCTGGTATAGTGAGGTCTCTAACTTTTCACTCCCCTATGGCAGTATCCGCTATGGGACTGCCTTTTACCATATTAGTCTTGCGTCCCGGTTATATTTTAAATACAAAAGAACTAGTGGTCTACCAATAACCATTCCGAACTCCACTTAAGTTCTGACAATGAACTTTGAGACCTAGTATAAGTGAAGTTTCCACAGTTTCAAAACCCTGACCCCTCGCTTTTTTACAGGATTTTCTTTAACTTGCAACGTATGTCACCTTCAAATCTTGCAATCGATTTTTCGATCACTTCCAGATGAGCAATAGCTCTGAAACTATGCGTAGTTGTGTATTCCTGATGACAATACAATAATCAGTCGTAAAAATAATAAAATGAATAAAATTAAAATTAATATTAATTTTGTTTGTATTGTTTCTTCAGTGAAATGGGCGATAACTGCAAATAATCTGGGTATATTCTTTCCAACAAGATTGTCTCAATTGAGAGAAATATTGAAACTTCTCCTCTCTCTCTCTCTGCCCCCCCCCCCTTTTTTCCACATATACACTATCGCACGCGCGTGCACAGACATACACGCAACTGACAACTACATTAAAAAAAATGTAATTTACAACTCTCATCAAAATTTAAAAAAAGGAAAAAAAAAGATATTAACTTTATATATATATATATATATATTTACATATATATGTTAGTTCCCATGTTAGTAATGAAACATAGAATGCAAAATGCACTACTTACGCCAATCTTGGGTACAGACTTGTTGCTCAGATGAATAAAAGAGACGAGCCGGTCTCTTACATACGTCTGGGGTGTCTTTAATTTGACAATAGATTCCCTCTCTGACTCCGTGTGTTTCTTCAGTTTCCTAGTCCCGGTGTTCCTTATTAAAATGTAGAGATTTCCTGTGCTCTGTAAGTCTTATTTGGTTCTACAATAAAAGGTCCGGTTAAAAAAAAGGAATTATGAATCTACTCTTCCCTCTGGTGAGGTCTAATGTTGTCTTGGCGAGCGTAAAATTCACAGTGAAATAAAACTGCAAAATGGTCAGACTATATTCATATCTTCCCACGCATTGTTGTTATGAATCTAATCAGAAAGATCCAATCATTTCAAGTCATGCAGATAGGGTGTGATATTTTTAAAATAGTTCCACGTGAAATAAGGTGTATGCCTGCAAAGGTCATGTATTACCATATACAGACATCTGGGGCCTTGCATACTCTCTTGCAAACACATTTGTAGATTCATATTGTCTCAAATGTAATAAATCCATGATTACTTTTAAACAAGTGACCGGAAGCGATTATGTCACACTTGTCTGCCTACATGTGTCACACAGACAGTAATCTCGTTATCTGTCGTACGAGTACGATAAACTTCGTGTTTGCCCAGCTTGTTAACAAACGAGTCGCTTATCAGCGGTTTAATCTAAACACGCCGGCTACTATCTTATCTCAGTTGCGCACTGCAAGCTAGGATGACTGGGTAACAAACAGATGACATCACAGAGAGGACAACAAATGTTTGCACCTACAAAATATTTGCCACACAAGCAGAAAAAGAAAGAAAAGTGAGACAATTGAGAAGAGCACATAATAAAAATCAGTACCACAAATGTACCGATACTGCCGGAGATAAACAAAGATCGATAGGGGCCGCCCCGTTTTGTCACTATATATATATATATATATATATATATATATATATATATATATATATATATATAATATATATATATATGTATATATATATATATACTGAAGCATATTAAAAACGCACCACTATTATATTTACTGATGCCGAGAAGCTGGAAAAAAAAAAGTGTGGGAATGGATTTTCCCCGTGTTTGTCATGAGGTAGAGAGCGAATGGCTACTGGAATGGAAAGTGCATGATTCAACCCACAGGTTTGTGTACATACTACATGAAAACAATGAAAGCTACACGTGCAACACGTTTCCCAACAGCTATGACCCTGAAAATGTGTACGCGTTGTGGCAATATACTCGTTATAAAAAGGCCGTTGAGACAAAACACCCAGTACATGTGCTTGAAATTCCACGACTATCTGAAAACGACCGCTAACGAGCCATTGGTATGTTGGAGACGGAATGAGCTAGCGGGCCATTGCCAGAAGGATGAATTGCCACCACAGCACTATTGTACGTCTCAATGAACGTTACGGAACCACTGGCAGTGCCCGGGATAGACTTCGGAGTGGCCAACCACGAGTTACTACCCCTGCGCAAGATCGTCATATTGTGCTGAGTCACCTAAGGAATCGTTGTCTCCCGGCAAGTCAAACAGCACAAGCAATAGTGGGTAGACGTGGGCAAGTCTCTCGAATGACAGTCATACAACGACTCAGAGATACAGGCCTTACTGCAAGACGACCTTATGTTGGGCCAAACTTGACTCACAGACATCGTCAGCAGCGCCTGCAATGGGCAGAGCAACATGTCAGATGGACTAGACTGCAGTGGAATGCTGTCCTATTCACAGACGAGAGCAGATTTAACATATCCTTTGCTGATGGACGTATGCGGATTTGGCGACGGTGTGGAGAGCGCTTTGCAGATTGCTGTGTTCGTCAGCACAACCGATTTGGAGGTGGCAGTATTCACATTTGGGGAGGATTCAGTTTTCACCATCGCTTGCCTCTTCGCATCTTCCGTGGAAATGTTAATGCTGTGACATATCGAGATGAGGTTCTGGATGCATTGGTTGCTCCTGCGTTCGCAAGTTATCCCGACTTGCAGCTTCTCCAGCAGGATAACGCACGTGCGCACACCGCATGCATTACGCAGCAATATCTACAGAAGCAGAACATTGTGACGATTGATTGGCCTGCCCTATCACCAGACATGTCCCCTATAGAACATCTGTGGGACGAGCTTGGACGCGGAGTCTACAGGCAAGGTTCTCCAGCTAATCTGCAACAGCTCGAAGCTGCTCTTACACGTGAATGGGACTTGATTCCCCGAAATTTCCTTCAGAGACTTGGGCGTTCCATGCGGAGCCGCTGCCAAGCTTGTTTGCAAGCACACGGTGGACATACTAGATACTGAGGATAGTGTGAAAGAATTTTTTTATTGGTTGCATTTTTGGTTTTCTCCCTTGCCTGCACAGACTGCAATGAATTTCATAACAATGTAGTGGTGTTGATGGTATTGTATGATGGTGTTATTACTACATGTAACTTGTATGAGGCCAGCTGTGAAGGCTCCTGAGATAAAATGTAGTTGAGAATTATCAGAAGGCCTTTCTTGCTACCACTACGACCTCACACTTAATTTTTTTTTTTTTTTTTCTTAATGAATGTGGCTACGTAAAGTGTCTAGGGTAATGATGTGTAATGTGGTGTGTTAGTTATAAATACACCCACAGACATTTAAGAAGACTAATAAGATTAACAAGTGTTAAAATACACTGAACTAACTCACGTGTATAAAGTTTTTGATATAATTATATTACATTTATTGGTTCTGGATCAAGTTTTATTTTGACCAGAACTTGTTTTAAAAGAAGGATTTAAAATTTATGAAAAAAAATGCATGGAATGTTACATAATAAATGCAAGAGCGTACCTATTTAAGTACTAGACTAGTTAGTTTTATTTAAAAAAAGTTCGAGTAGTCATCTCTTTGGGAGGATATTTACTGTTTGTGCTGTTGGGGTGGCCTCATCACACCTGTCTATATTGACTACACATTGTCCAGAAAATGGTGGGAATTTTTATGGGGATATTAGTCACTACCAATAGTTGGTGAATGTCCAGCAGACCAGAGGCTCACTCATCTTTTTGTAGCTCTGGTGCTGAAAACTTGCGGTCCCACCTCTCCGTGCTGGCGGGCAATAATGGTGGTCTCTGTCACACGAACTGCACAGATACACTCGAGTAAAGTCACCCACCGAATAGACTCTGCTTTGTTGTCGATAGAAAACTCACAGCTCAGATTATGAATACATAACACAGAATTGCTAGCAAAACTCAGCTGAGCTGCTGGCTATAGTATGGCGTCCCTAAATTTATTCACTGTCTTTCATATGGGAAAACACCACACTTTAAAATCTGTGTCTAACACTGAACAATTATTGAAGAATGACCCCACTTTCGCGTCTGAGCGCTAATGATATGATTGTCTGTGGCCAATCACTGCCTAGTTGTACTTTAAATTTCAAATTTCTACACTAAAGTCATTTCAGTCATGCTTCAGTCAAGTATGGATGGTTATCTGTTAGTCTGTCCGTCTCTACTTGTGTTTCAAAAAAAATGTGCTTGATTTTTGAAGCAACCTTTCTCTCCCCTTAAAATTTTGTCGTAAAAAGTTATATTTAGACACAGCTACCGCTCAAAAACCCTCTCCTCCATAATAAGTAACTTTGAACACCTGTTCCCAAGGTCGTGTTTTTGTGTGCAAATTGTGACACTTTTAGATTCAATATAGTCTAGCGATGATGTGAACTACACTGTCTTTTGTCATTATCTTCAATATTATCTATCCGTTTGTAAAATTAAGATCATATTATTTCATTGCTCAGAATAGGCCATCCGGCCAGCTAATTTTTATATTCCTAACATTAATATTAAGAAAAATTACTTTTTAAATTTTTGTAATATTCCTAACATCTGCGTTTTAGCCGCTGAATTCAAATCAAGGCTTGATATCGCAAAACGTCCAATTCCGTACCTCGTGTCAATTTGGGGGACGTGAATTTTTACTTTCCTCCATCCCCCCCCATTGCGTCTCCTTAGCCTTTCCAGTCATATTTTTTCCTTTTTGATCCGCCGTTCCCCTCCTGTCTAGCAAGTCAATTTTATGGAGGGTGATGACCCGCGGTCTAGGCGATCATGTACATCAGCAGCCTACGCATTATGTTTTTATCCTTAAATGTTATCTTTTGAGTATTTTACCGTTGTATCTCTGTCAATTTCACTACACATCTCCCCACTTGAAAACATGCCTATGGCAAGTTCCAAAACCAGCGATACACATAGGTAAAATTACTCCTCACGTCTGCCACTACTCTAATTTTGATCACAGGGGTGCCGACTGAGGAAATCTGCACCGACATTCAATTTGCCTGGGATATATTGGATACTGAACTGATAAGGTTGAAGCAATAAAGACCACCTCAGCAATCTTGCGTTTTCATGCTTAGCCTGAGACAAGAACACGAGAGGCTGATGGTCCGTCTCCACCACAAAGTCCTACCATACAGATAGATTTGAAACTTCTTTATTGCCCAGATTAATGCTAAACATTCTTTTTCGCTTGTGGAGTATCCTTGTTCCGCCTTATTCAATTTGCGGCTTGCATAAGCGACTGGTTTCAGTTCCCCATCAGGTGAAGATGATCTTTGCAACAAAGCCCCTCCGAGTCCTACATTACTTGCATCGGTTCTTAAGACAAAGTCCTGTGTCAAATCAGGCAGTTTGAGAATAGGCTTGCTAGTGAGTTTTTCCTTTAACTCTTGGAACGCTAGTTCACATTGTGCAGTCCAAATAATTTTATCTGGAAGTCCCTTGCGAGTCAGATCAGTCAGAGGAGCACAAATAGCGTTAAAATTCTTGATGTATTTCTGATAAAATCCGCATAACGACACAAATGATCGCACGTCCTTTTTTGTTTGCGGCCTAGGTGCTCTCTGCAGTTTTTCCAAGTTCTTAGGATCAGGGGTCATATTACCCTGATATACAGTGTGTCCCAAGAATTCCAACTCTTTGCATCCAATACAACATTTTGTTGGCCTAGCAGTTAAGGTCGCCTCCCGAAGTCTATCAAACAACATCTCCAGAGCTTCAATGTGTTCTTCAAATGTCTCTGTGGCGACGAGAATATCATCCATGAAATTCGTGATACATGGGTTATTCAGGGGTCCAACAATTTTCGCATCATCCTTGAAAACACACTCGGAGCATTTTTCAGTCCGAATGGTAGCATATTGAATTCATAATGTCCATCCGAAGTGCTAAAAGCCAAATAAGGTCTCACTTCAGGCTTCACTGGGATCTGGTAATAGCCTTTACTAAGATCCACCTTTGAAAAGTATTTTGCCTTGTTCAGTCTGGCAAATAACTGTTTTGTGTCTGGTAATGGATCCACTTGTCCTTCTGTGACAGCATTCAGTTTCCTGTAATCTATGCACAGTCTGTGTTCCCCAGACGGTTTTCTCAACAAAACGACACTAGAACTAAAAGATGATTCACTGTGCGAAATAATCCCCTCCTTCAACAAATAATCTATTTCTTCCTTCAATGCCTTCTCCTTCGCGAACGGAATAGAATAGGCTCTCATACAGATTGGGTTTGAGTCTACCAGTTTCATGTCATACTGTAGCAAATTTGTATGGCCTGGTTTATCTGTTAATACATCTGTATGTTCCTCCAGAACCTGTTGAACTCTCTCCCTCTGGTTTTTAGTCAGGTGCTTACTGACTTTTACCTGTGCTGCTGTTTCACAAGGATGTAATGGGTATTCATGTGAGGTGAGTGGTTCCTTTTTGCATCTGGGTTGCAATAGCCAAGGTCAATAAGGGGGTGCTTTCCTGGAGTGGTCTGTCCAGATACTTCTTTAACAGGTTTACATGATAAACTTTTTCCTTCCCCTTTTTGTCAATTTTATAGTTTGTTCTAGACACCTTCTCTAGAACCGTATATGGACCTTGCCAACCAATTTGTAATTTATTCTGGCTTCCGGGTAGTAGAAGCAGCACCTTCTCTCCGACTGCCAGTTCCCTGTCCTTTGCCTTCCTATTAAAATATGCTGCATGTTTCTTCCTGGCTTGTTTCAAATTATCATTTGCCAGTTTCCATCCAGCTTTCAAACGAGTGGTCAGTTCGTTCACGTATTGATACGATGAGGTAACAGTCTCTTCCGCCTTCTCATCTGTCCAGGTCCTTAATAGAGCTTCTAATGGACCTTTTATTGGCCTCCCAAATAGCAGAGTTGCGGGAGCCATCCCGGTTGAACTATGTGGTACCTCCCGGTACGCAAACAATGCGGCGGGCAGGAATTGATCCCACAGATCCGGTTTTTCGTGTGCCAGCTTTCTCAGGATAGAAATGAGAGTCCCGTTGAACCTCTCTACCTGGCCGTTCCCTTGTGGATGGTACGGACTACAATGAAAGTGTCTGGCTTGAAATAGCTTAAAAACTTCTTCCGTTAGTTTCCCCTTGAACTGAGAACCATTATCCGTCAAGATTTGATGCGGGAATCCTAATCGGGTAAATATTGTAAGTAGTGCCTCTGCTACATGTTTTGAATCAATTGATGGCAGGGCTACCGCCTCTCCCCACATAGAACAAGTGTCCACCAGAGTAAGGATGTAACTGTTCCTCCTCTTGGTCCGAGTGAGAGGTCCTACAATATCCACTGCAACCCTCTCAAAAGGTGTTCCCACTATGGGCATTTCCCCTAGAGTTGCAGGAGCAGTCCAGTGCTTTGGAGCTACCCTTTGACATTCTGGGCAGGATTTGACATATCTTTTTATATCCTCCGTTATCCCTGGCCAGAAGTAATGACAAGCTATACGCTGTCCTGTGGCGCTGATCCCCATGTGACCACTGAAGGGAATCGCATGCCCGAGTTCCATCACTTTATCTCTATATGAAGTGGGAAGAACCAGCTGGTTGTGACCATTTGTTCCAGTTCCGGCCTTCCTGTATAAGAGTTTGTTCTTCATGAAATATTCCCCCTTGCTCGGAGGTGTGTGGCATTTGGGCAATTTTTTAAAACATGGCTTGAGTGTCCTATCCTCAGCCTGCGCCTTCCTCATCTCCTCTGGATGAGCATTTATAGGTTCACCTTCTTCCTCCTTCTTCTGTGACCTGGTCTGCACTGTCGCCATGATCACAGGTTTCTCGGGATTCCCCAAGAAGACGTATCTACACCCCAATATCAGAGGGTAGATTGGTTCATCTATCACTGCTGCTCTGATTTCTCCTTCCACATAGCGAGTTTTCACCGTTATCCTTGCGATGGGAAGTGTCATGAGTGGTATGTCCTTAGTCGCCCCTTGTATTTCCACTGTTTCTGTGGTATACTGACTTGGGTCCACTAGGCTAGACTTCACAACTGAATCATAATCCAAACCTGTATCATAAAGGCACCTTATGGTGACCCCATTACAAATAACATCCTCACAAACTGGGGGGTGATAAGGTTCCTGTTGTCCCTTAGGATTAACCTTTAATCTTTGCGTCCCCGACTTCATTGCAGCAATGTTTGAAGGTTTCCTTCTACAAAATTCGGTGTTATGGTTATCCTTCTTGCACCATTTACACCATCTTTTTCCTTGGTTCAACGGTTTTCTTTCATTGAACTTTTGGTCATTGAACTGTGAGTTTCTGTCGCGATAGTCATTTCTTGGCCGCTCAAAGTTTGTCCTACCTTTATTTCCCTGCTCTCTATTATCAAATTTATTAAATTGCTGTGGAGCTTTAAAATTGTCTATGTGCTTCTTTTTAGCACCACTTACCTCTGCCTGGGCTGCCTGATACCTCTCAGCAACATTTAAAATTTCCCCCAACTTCTCTGCACCTTGTTCCATGAGAAATTTTCTCATGTCTGGAGCCATGGACTCTCTCAATTGCTCAATCATGATCATTTCTTTAAGATCTTGGGTCTTCCCCAGAGCCGTCCATTTCTCCAAATAGGTTTCTAGTCTGGCAGAGAATGGGTGGTATGTCTCCCCAGACAACAGTTTGGCATTTCTAAATTTCTTACGATAAAATTCACCATTCTTCTCGTACCTTAATAACAAAGCCTGCTTTAACATGTCATAATTGTCTTGGTCTTCCCTGTTCATTTTAGCAAATACTTCATAAGAAGTACCCCTCAATCCCTGTGATAGCTTTAAACTCCACCTCTCTCTCTCTAACCCATATGTAGTAGCTAATAACTCAAAACGTCCTAGGTACCCCTCTATGTCATCGTCTTTTTCAACAAAATGGTCTAAATGAAACCCCATAGCTGAGTTTGAGGATCCCAGACTGGGCGTAGCATCTGAGGCAAAAGGGCTGGCACCATTTTCAGGAGCCTGGCCTTGTAATTCCAGCTCCCTTAGTCGTAATTCGTGTTCCCTCTGCAACCTTCTATCTTCTGCCTCCCTTTCGGCAGTCAACCTTTTTTCTTCTGCCTCCCTTTCGGCCTTTTTATCTTCTGCCTCCCTTTCGGCCTTTTTATCTTCTGCCTCCCTTTGCTGTCGTTTTTCTTCTGCCTCAATCTGCAGCCTCTTAATTTCTCTATCAGCCTCAATTTGTAACTCTTTTCTTCAGCTAACCTTCAGCCTCTAATTTTCTTTCAGCCTCTTTTTCTAATCTCCTTTCTTCCCGTTCAATATATTTATCACATTCAGTCGTTACGTATTGAATTAAAATTTGACCATCCATCCCCATCTCCTTCGCAGTGAGCACAGCAGCTGATCTAAACTTTGCTAGCTCTGCCATACTTTTTGGACAATATAATAATATACAAGATAAATCTCTAACCAGTAAATACACTAAGTACTTCTAATTACTATATGACTATAGTCTAACTAATTCTAACTAACCAGTTAACTAATTAATTATTACTGGCTGTGAAGATTCACCAACTTTTATCTGCAGGGACACTTTTAATTTTAAAGGAAATTTTACAATTTATTTCCCTACTTTTATTTCTCCCACCAGGAGATCCTAATTTTACTGTTGGGCTAATTATCCCTGGACAAGACCCCAATTTATGTAGTGGTGTTGATGGTATTGTATGATGGTGTTATTACTACATGTAACTTGTATGAGGCCAGCTGTGAAGGCTCCTGAGATAAAATGTAGTTGAGAATTATCAGAAGGCCTTTCTTGCTACCACTACGACCTCACACTTAATTTTTTTTTTCTTAATGAATGTGGCTACGTAAAGTGTCTAGGGTAATGATGTGTAATGTGGTGTGTTAGTTATAAATACACCCACAGACATTTAAGAAGACTAATAAGATTAACAAGTGTTAAAATACACTGAACTAACTCACGTGTATAAAGTTTTTGATATAATTATATTACATTTATTTGTTCTGGATCAAGTTTTATTTTGACCAGAACTTGTTTTAAAAGAAGGATTTAAAATTTATGAAAAAATAGGCATGGAATGTTACATAGAAAATGCAAGAGCGTACGCATTCAAGTACTAGACTAGTTAGTTTTATTAAAATGTTCTAGTAGTCATCTACTTGGGAGGATATTTACTGTTTGTGCTGTTGGGGTGGCCTCATCACACCTGTCTATATTGACTACACATTGTCCAGAAAATGGTGGGAATTTTTATGGGGATATTAGTCACTACCAATAGTTGGTGAATGTCCAGCAGACCAGAGGCTCACTCATCTTTTTGTAGCTCTGGTGCTGAAAACTTGCGGTCCCACCTCTCCGTGCTGGCGGGCAATAATGGTGGTCTCTGTCACACGAACTGCACAGATACACTCGAGTAAAGTCACCCACCGAATAGACTCTGCTTTGTTGTCGATAGAAAACTCACAGCTCAGATTATGAATACATAACACAGAATTGCTAGCAAAACTCAGCTGAGCTGCTGGCTATAGTATGGCGTCCCTAAATTTATTCACTGTCTTTCTTATGGGAAAACACCACACTTTAAAATCTGTGTCTAACACTGAACAACTATTGAAGAATGACCCCACTTTCGCGTCTGAGCGCTAATGATATGATTGTCTGTGGCCAATCACTGCCTAGTTGTACTTTAAATTTCAAATTTCTACACTAAAGTCATTTCAGTCATGCTTCAGTCAAGTATGGATGGTTATCTGTTAGTCTGTCCGTCTCTACTTGTGTTTCTAAAAAAATGTGCTTGATTTTTGAAGCAACCTTTCTCTCCCCTTAAAATTTTGTCGTAAAAAGTTATATTTAGACACAGCTACCGCTCAAAAACCCTCTCCTCCATAATAAGTAACTTTGAACACCTGTTCCCAAGGTCGTGTTTTTGTGTGCAAATTGTGACACTTTTAGATTCAATATAGTCTAGCGATGATTTGAACTACACTGTCTTTTGTCATTATCTTCAATATTATCTATCCGTTTGTAAAATTAAGATCATATTATTTCATTGCTCAGAATAGGCCATCCGGCCAGCTAATTTTTATATTCCTAACATTAATATTAAGAAAAATTACTTTTTAAATTTTTGTAATATTCCTAACATCTGCGTTTTAGCCGCTGAATTCAAATCAAGGCTTGGTATCGCAAAACGTCCAATTCCGTACCTCGTGTCAATTTGGGGGACGTGAATTTTTACTTTCCCCCCCCCCCCCCCCCCCCCCCCCATTGCGTCTCCTTAGCCTTTCCAGTCATATTTTTTTTTCTTTTGATCCGCCGTTCCCCTCCTGTCTAGCAAGTCAATTTTATGGAGGGTGATGACCCGCGGTCTAGGCGATCATGTACATCAGCAGCCTACGCATTATGTTTTTATCCTTAAATGTTATCTTTTGAGTATTTTACCGTTGTATCTCTGTCAATTTCACTACAAACAATCAAATGTACAAATTAATTACCAGCATGGATTCTTTGGAAAATGAATAAAGATTCCAAATATGTAAACTTGTAAACACTTATATTTACATTTCACACTCTGTTCCTGGATTATACAGGTGGTGCGTTTTTAATGTGCTTCAGTATATATACGAGTATAAACCCACACACATATGTATGAAAACATAAACGCCACAAGCACGCATTTGTGTCTGAAAGCTCGCAATTAAAACTGAGTTTATTTACAAAAGAAACAAGCACGGAACCGAAAAAGTAACTGCTACAGAAGGCCCTTTTGCTTCTCATACTGTGGAACATCACAATCATTTGAAATCAGTGGATTGTACTTTAAAATGTTTTCCATCATTCAGAAAGCGCCAACAAATTTGTATGCGCCAGAACAGCTAGTGTTATTTATGTGACAATGTCTCTGTGTGTATTTAAAAAGTAATCAAGCGGTTTTTTTTAATCATCTTAATATATCAATAGGCACAAAATCAAAGAGATTTCATGAAATTATTATATCTTCTTCTCTTCTTCCATCCTTAGCCACCAACCGACAAAGCAGTCGGTGGCCAGTACGCCTAGTGGCGTCTTAGGGCAACAGCAATTGATTTCTTTGCCACTGTAACCCATCATGCCTAATGGCATCTTTAGGGCGGCGACAAATTAATCGATTTGCCATTGTTTTCGTAATCAAATTGACTAGCAAACAGGTAATCAGCCCGTTGTGCCCGAACTTGCCCTCGCGTGTACTCAATCGCTATAAAACCGCCGAACTCTCGAGACGTCGTTCCAGCCAGTATGGACGGAGCCTCATACACCTGCAGGTTATGAGGAACGTCCTTCAATCAGGACCCTGAGGTCTGAGAAAAATAGCAAAATCTGATACGGGCACAGCAGTGTGTTCTGTCTCTTATCAGTACTGGGAAGTCCTCAGAAGAGGCACTACGCACAGCCAGTCAAGACAGAAGGTCGCCTGGCGCGAGAAATTATTATATGATGTGTACTAAATAAGCGTAACTGTCATTTATTATTTAAAATAAGTATGTCCTACTTTTTGTCCAACTTTTTTCAGTATAGTGTCCTCCCTTGTCCTCCGTTTCATGAAAAAATGTGAATATTGTCCTTCTTTTTGCGTTGAGCGATATGGTCAATATATATATATATATATATATATATATATATATATATATATATATATATATATCTATATATATATCTATATATATTTATATATATATATATATATATATATATATATATATATATATATATATATATATCCGTGTGTTACCGGGGCCCGAAAGGGGAGCAAAGAATAGTAACACTGTCCCCTGCCAAGCATGTCGTAGAAAGCGACTAAGGAGGGTTGGGCATGGGGCCGGTTACCCCATCCTGTAAAAAATTTAAACCACAAAAAACTTCAACAAATATGGACAAGTCAAATAAAGAAAATAAAACACAGCCATCCAAGACAGGGGAAGGTCCTCTCGTGGGGAGGCGTATGATGCAACACAGAGAAAGCCGAAAGGAGTCTGTGTTGCTGACTAACCTTCTTTCTTCTAGGAGAACTTCCAGATTTGGCACCTGGAATGTTCGGACATTAAACGAACAAGGGAAAGTGGCGCAAGTAGCAGCAGAAATGAGGGAATACAAAATCGAGGTTTTGGGAATGTGTGAAACAAAGTGGAAGGGGGTAGACAGGAAGAAACTCATCACAGGTGAATTGGTGCTGTCCTCAGGACATGAAGACGAAAGTTCACACCACAGTGAAGGGGTAGCTCTTATGTTATCTAAAGAAGCACAGAAAGCACTCATTGAATGGGAAGCTGTTGGACCCAGAATAATAACAGCTACTTTCAAAACAGCTAAAAAGAAAATTCATGTAAATGTCATCCAATGTTATGCACCAACTAATGACAAAGAAGAGTCTGTGAAAGAAGCATTTTATACTAAACTACAGGAAATTATGGATAAAGTAAAAAGAAGAGACATCACAATTTTGATGGGTGACATGAATGCAAAGATAGGTACAGTCAACACCGGATTTGAAGAAGTCATGGGAAAACATGGGCTAGGAGTAATGAATGAAAATGGAGAACTATTCGCAAACTTCTGTGCTTCAAATCAACTGGCTATAGGAGGAAGCATGTTTCCACATAAGAGAATACACAAGGCAACATGGATATCACCAGACCATAGAACAGAAAATCAGATTGATCATATATGCATAAACAAGAAGTTTAGATCATCATTGCAGGATGTAAAGGTATATAGAGGAGCAGATGTGGCATCAGATCACCATCTTCTGATAGCCAAAGTAAAAATGAAACTCAAGAGATATGCAACAATGCAAAATTATAGACAACAGTTTAATGTAGGACAGCTAAGAAATCAAGAAACAAGAGACAAATTTGCGGTCACAGTATCCAACAAATTCCAAGTGCTCCAACAGCTGGAAGATGTAGAGAATACAGAAGACTATTGGCAGCAGGTCAAAACTGTATGGAAGGAGACATGTGAAGAAATACTGGGGAAAAGGGAAAGACAACAAAAAGCATGGATAACAACAGAAACCATCAATAAGATAAAAGACAGAAAAAACAAGAAAGCAGAGTTAAACACAAGCAAAACCAGAAGTTCCAAAGCCAAGGCTCAAGAAGTGTACACAGAAGCAAACAAAGAAGTAAAAAGAAGTATCAAAAGAGACAAGAGGAAGTATATTGAGGAGTTGGCAAGAGAGGCAGAAGATGCTGCAGCCAAAGGAAATATGAGAGAACTGTATAGCAGCACAAAGAAGCTAACAGGGAAATACAAGCAAACAAGTTGCCTCATAAAAGACAAGAATGGGAAACTGCTCAGCAATATACAAGAGCAAATGAAGAGGTGGACAGAATATTTTGGGGACCTTCTCAATAGACCAGCTCCACAAAACCCCCGGACATCCAGCCAGCAGAAGAAGAGCTACAAATTAACGGTGAAAGACCAACGAAGGAAGAAATAAAGAAAGCCATAAAGCTTCTAAGAGATGGAAAAGCGTCTGGACCTGATGGCATTCCAGCAGAGGCCATCAAAGCAGATATCGACACGGCTACAGAGATGTTATATAAATTACTTGGTAAAGTCTGGGAAAAGGAAGAGATACCAGCAGAATGGAAGGAAGGATATCTGGTTAAGTTGCCTAAGAAGGGAAATTTACAAGAGTGCACAAATTATAGAGGAATAATGTTACTATCAGTGCCAGGAAAAGTATTAAACAGGATTATCCTTGAGAGATTAAAAGAGTCCATAGACAAGAAACTGAGAGATGAACAAGCAGGTTTTCGACAAAACAGATCATGTACAGACCAGATAGCCACTTTGAGAATAATAGTTGAACAAAGTCTGGAATGGAATTCACCACTATACATCGGATTTGTGGACTACGAAAAGGCATTTGACAGTGTAGACAGAGAATCACTTTGGAAATTGATGAGGCATTATGGAGTTCCCCTGAAGATCATTAATTTAATAAAGAAAACATATGAAGACATGACATGCAGAGTTCTTCACGAAGGACAGCTTACAGAACCGTTTGGGATAAGAACAGGAGTGCGACAGGGATGCCTCTTGTCTCCATTTCTTTTCTTGCTGGCAATAGATTGGGTTATGAGATCATCGACAACACACAACAGAAATGGAATCCAGTGGACTCTGACTAAGCAGTTGGATGATCTGGATTTTGCTGATGACTGGGCTCTTCTGTCCCATAACCGTAATCAGATGCAGGACAAATTGAAAACACTCGATGAGAGGTCACAGCAATTGGGTCTGAAAATACACAGGGAAAAGACAAAAATAATGCGAATAAATGCAGGTAATGATAACAGGGTTGAACTTGAAGAAACACCAATACAAGATGTAGAATCATACACATATCTTGGCAGTAATATAGACAAAGTTGGAGGGACAGACAGCGATATCAAAATAAGAATACAAAAGGCAAGAGGAGCTTTCATTGCATTGGGAAATATATGGAGATCAAGAGAAATAGGATCCAACACGAAAATAAGAATCTTCAACTCAAATGTGAAGTCAGTCCTATTGTATGGCTCAGAGACATGGAGAACAACAAAGACAACAACCAAAAAGCTACAGACTTTCATAAATGGGTGCTTGCGTAGAATAGAGGGATTAAAATGGTATGACAAGGTTACCAACGTGGAACTGATGACAAGAACTAGACAAGTGCCAGTGGAACAAGAAATGAGAAGAAGACGATGGCGATGGATAGGACACACACTGAGGAAACCTGTTGATAGCATTACAAGGCAGTCCTTGTTCTGGAACCCCCAGGGCAAGAGAGGCAGAGGAAGACAAAGAAGTACATGGAGAAGAGAGTTGGAAACAGAGGTGAAAATGATGAGGAGAACATGGAAAGAACTTGAGATGATGGCACGTGACAGGAGGACTTGGCATGTGCTTGTTGAAGGCCTATGCTCCTTTGAGAGTGGTGGGTTATGAATGAATGAATGAATATATATATATATATATATATATATATATATATATATATATATATATATATATATATATATATATGCACACATAAGCAGTGGCGTAAATACAATTTAAGGTCCCCCCGGGGCACAAATTAAGTGGGAACTATCTATTATAATGGATACAACCACTATAATCAATAGAAGGCTAGTCTTTTTTAAAAATATGTAGGCATATATTGCTTATTTAACAAGTACTATCAGAAGGCTCTTCTGTCGGTTTACGTTTTGTGGCCGGCAGTTCGGCCAGTGCATTATGATATCGCTCAGGCGTTTCCAAAATGTCTTCCAGCTTTTCTGCTCCCTGCTCAGCTAAAAATCTGCGGGTGTCACTTGACAACGTGTTTTTTATTTGTTCAGTTATAACAAATTCCTCAAGTCCTTCATAGGTAGAGGCGAGCTGTGAAAGCTCCCTCACTTTGTCAAGTACCCCTTCAGACGAGAAGAGAACTGCTGAAAAGTTTCAGAATTCTCCTTCCTGCTGTTCCGGAACAGTTGCAAAAATTTGCGAACGTTCATTTCAAACCGTTCAAGCAAAGCTTTCTTCACCAAGTCGTAATTGTCTTGTTGGCTGCTTTCCAGTTTTGCATACACATCGTAAGCAGACCCTTTTAGGGCCTGGGAAAGTTTCATACACCAACGCGACCTCTCTAAACCGTACAGAATTGCCATTTTCTCAAATTTTTCTAACCACGTGTCAATCTTCTCATTAGGACAAGGGAAAGAATCTAGAGTAAAAGACATAGCGGTGAGTTGAAGAGATTGAGTGTTAGAAAGATCAGTTAAGGAAGAATGAGGAGAAGACTCTCCATTGCTGGAGGTAGAGGCAGCCCCACGGCTTTGAACCTCTAGAGCTTTAAGCGCCAGCTCATGCTGTCTGTCCTCCCTCTCCTTCTCATGCTGTCTCTCCTTCTCTCTTTCCTCATGCTGTCTCTCCTTCTCTCTTTCCTCATGCTGTCTCTCCTTCTCTATGTCCTCATGCTGTCTCTCATTCTCTCTTTCGTTCGCCCTGCGGATTTCCATTTCTTCATCAATCTTCTTCTGCTGTAATAGACGGTCTGCTTCTTCCTTCCTCCTAGCTTCTGCTTCTTTCCTCCTAGCTTCTTCTTCTTTCTTCTCCGCATCATATCTGTCACGTTCGTCCCTGAAAAAAGCTTTCGCTTCCTCTCCGTCCAATCCCTCTTCTCTTGCTTCCTCTCTGAGCATCTGCCTAAGCTTTGCCCGCTCTGCCATTATAAAGAACTGACTGAGTGTTAATCGAGAAGGAAGTAAGAAAAAGGATACACTGTTCCCTGCCACTTACGAGAAATTACTAAACAAAATATAATAATAATAACTGGGATACCTCCTCCTAATTAGATATCTAACTATCGCTGCTATTAATGGCTCTAAAGGCTCTAAATGCAAGCGACTATGCCAAATAAATGGTAGTTAAGATTAATCACTAACAAAATAAGTTGCTACAGTGGAAACAGAACAATTATAGCAAAAATTTAAGGAGAAAAAAATTCCCTTAATTTTTAAATCCACTACAAGTTCACCCCTGAAGTCAGATCGGGTAAGGGAGGCAATTAACTGGACGAACAAAAATAGTCCGAACGCACTCCTTAACTTAGTTCAAAACACCTGCTGCT
This sequence comes from Oreohelix idahoensis, assembly GCA_024509875.1. NCBI lineage: Eukaryota > Metazoa > Mollusca > Gastropoda > Stylommatophora > Oreohelicidae > Oreohelix > Oreohelix idahoensis. The sequence goes on along the minus strand of JAMPIV010018263.1, from coordinate 380,385 downwards.
TCAAAAACCTTGTGATTGTTACACAATCACAAACTCTACCAGCGGTTTAGTATTACAAAATCAATACATAACATATCTTCTGACAAAATCCACCTGTTAATCAAAATGTATAGTACTCAATAATGCTGTGGAAAAAAACAGATCGTTAGTCTAAGGGATAGTTATTTTAAAGATACTAAAACTCACAAGACATCACACTCTTACTCTATTTCAGAATAAAGAAAATTAATCCTGCAGACGAGCTGATATTTGTCGTCTCGTCTTCCTATTCTAAGTTAAAAATCCCGTTAGACGAGACCCCATTTGTCGTAGATTAGTGATAGGGGAATTAAGACTTAGGTTGGTCCCTTCTGAATAGAAATATAACAGGTGATAGCTCAGTGGGAGATAATATAAGAAATAGATTTTTTTCACGAGTGAGATTGTGGGAAATAATAGAGTCTGTCCCTGACACTCGAGAAGCTTCTCTCTGTCAGCCTATCTGTGGTGGGTTTAGATGTTATGATTGTTGTTGTTATATTTCCTATTGTACTGAGTGAGGTCAGCTGTGAAGGTCCCTGAATCTCTAAGGTTAGAGTAAGTTTTCAGGGTACCTTTCTGCTACCACCCTACGATCTCACTCAGGCTTATTCTTGACTAGTATGTTTGATAGCTACGTCTAATGTCTAGGGTAGTGTAAAGTATTTTGTACTGTAATGCAATGACAACACTAAAATTATAACTCAATGAACAATGAGTAAACAAGTCACTGGTTAAGTTTTAAATTGAATTAATCTTTTTACAATTTATTGGTCCAGTATCACAATTTTGTGTATACTGGAAAATGGAACTTTCAAAATAGTCAATTAAAAATATTTACATAAAATGCTTCAATTTCAATATAGATATTATTATTCACAAATTTACTTAAATGTGTCAATTTATAACAGTGTCACTTTATTCTAGCTCCTATGAATGGGTCTGATTAGTGTTACGGTCTCGCTGTATCTTTTCTTGCTAGTTGTTATTAAAAGATTCAGCACCGTTGGACGTGAGTTTATTGGGTTGCTTGTCAATACTTCAGATATTATGATTCATCTATTCTAATTCCAGCTTATAGTTCGATCTGCAGTTTTAAGCCATTATTGTGTGATTTAATTATTATTATATTCAGTGTCATTGTCGTTTATAAATTCTCCAGCAGTGTTGGTTATATTATATTTAGTCTTAGGAATACCTGTGATAATCTGGACTGACCTTGCAAGGATTAACACCAGTCACAGCACAGAATGAGAACTTGAATAATTCAGGCAATCAACAAGTTCCATTGACGACTGAACAATTTAATATATATACTTTTGCACAATGAGCGTAACACATTTCTCACACATTTAACTTGGCTTTAACATAGTACTAAGCTCTACGCAATGTTCCTCTCACAGACTTAGCTCGTCTGTGTTAACCGTAAAGTCTATAGCGTAATAGAGTGTGCAACCAACTCCTACTGAATCCGATCCTTAGAATTATTATCCCTTAACAATGCTAGTGAGTACATTATCCGTAAATCTATAGATCCTGTCCATGTATCATTATTCAACGTCTTTGGCTTGCATCGCCAGGCTTTAACTGCCATGTATATAAGTTCAAGGTGAACGTAATCTGCGTTATTCGCGATTCTGCTCTGGACTCTATCTGGTCCTATATTTAATCTGATACGGATCCTTACGCTATTTTACACTTTCCAGTGGATCTATCGTTCCACATATATTTAGTCAGTGGCTGTGCCACACATTTAATACACAATCCTTAAGTGGTTTTACCACACATTCCAACACTTCCCGTCGGCTCAATGGCCATACATAGACTAAATGTAACTAGGCTTGACGCGTCATATCTTGATCTGCGTGACTTCTGGTATTAATTCAATTGAGGTGTCTCGTGGTGCACGCATGCGAATGTGGCCATCATTCAAATGCCTGCAAACCGCGAAACAGTCCTCAACATCATCCACCCCCCCCCCCGCTCCCAAATGTGACACTCGGGGCACGCGAGAGAGTGGTGCCGAAGATGTGACCGACTATAATCTATGCATGTTATCTATCGTCAAAAATGATATAATGGAATTAATATTCACAATTAGAAATAATAATTATAAAATTATGTCCATTGTCAACATCAAGACAAGAAAGTTATCTGAATCCTGTGACGCAAAGTTTCTAGATAACAAGTCCGCGAAGTTATTATCAGTTCCTGAAATTGGTATGATTGTAAATGCGAATTCTTGTAGCAACAGAAACCATCTGTGGATTCTTGCGTTTTTCATAGTTCTCGACGTGATAAAAGTGAGCGGACTGTGGTCTGTGTGAATAAAGAACTTTCTCCCTATCAAGTACTTAGACAGTTTTTCTATGCACCAGACCACCGCGAGAAGTTCGCGCTCCCCTGTTGCGTATTTTTGTTCCGCAGGTGTAAGCTTGCGTGAGACAAACAAGCATGGATGGAGTATCCCTTCATAGCATTGAAGCAAACATCCTGCAATTCCGGAACTGGATGCATCTGTTTGAATCAAGAATGGTAAATGTATGTTTGGCAATAATAGGATAGGAGGATTCTTAAATAAATTCTTTATCATAATCAGAGCCTCTTCGCACTGCGGTGTCCATAATATTTTTTTTGGACTACCTTTGGCCAACAATCCGGACAAAGGAGCAGAAATATGTGCGAAGCGTGGTATAAATTTATGGTAATAGTTAACCAGCCCAAGTAAACTTTTTACTTGTTTCTTAGATGATGGAGTAGCAATCTCCAGTATGCGCTTGACTGTATTGTCATCAGGGTGTAATCTATGGTTACCTATGCGGTGACCCAGAAAAGAAATCTCCTGACAACCTATCTGGACCTTAAAAGGTCTTACAGTCAAACCATGTTGTCGTAGTGTAAAGAGAAGAGACGACAAACCAGTAATATGGTCTTCCCATGTGTTATGAAATAGACAGATGTCATCGATGTATGTGATGACATCTTTTCTATCGCCCAGAAGGCGGCGCATCATGCGCACAAATGTCGCAGGCGCGTTTACAAGGCCGAAGCACATGTAATTCCATTGGAATAACCCAAATGGAGTAGTGAAGGCAGTGAAAGGCTTGGCATATTCAGTAAGTGGTATCTGCCAATAGCCTTTAGACAGATCTAATTTACTAAAGTAAGTGGCCTGTGAAACTTGCGAAAGTAGGTCGTCCAACAAATGCATTGGTTCAGCGTCAGTAATTGTGATACGGTTAAGACGTCTGAAGTCAATACAAATACGGAGCGACCCATCTTTCTTTTTCACAATAACCATCGGAAAAGCATAAGGAGATTCTGATGGAGATATAACTCCTAATTTTATCATATCTTTTAGCTCCCGTTCAACCCTGTCTTTATGATGTAAAGAAATAGGGTAAGGTCTTAACTTAATAGGATGATCGTCTGTTAGAATGATGTCATGAGAGATTAAAGACGTACGACCTGGAAGGTCAGTAAGTACATCGTTAAAAGAAAGAAGAATTTCCCTCACTTGACTTTGTTGTGACGATGACAAAGTCAAAGAAATTGTGACATCCTTCCAAGATTCGGAAGCTTGTAAAGACGGTAAAGCAAATTGAAGAGGAATTGAAGACGTAGTGTCTTCCTCATTCACTAAAGCAAAAGAAGACATATGAGGTGAAGACTCAGATACAGACACAGAGTTAATAATAGGAATTAACTCTTGTGGTCTTTCCACTGCCAATTTCAACATATTGACATGGAATGTTTTAATTTTTCCTGTTACGTTTATAGCATAGTCAACATCCGTGACTCGTTTAATAATCACAAATGGACCCTGCCATGAAATCAACAGTTTATTATCCTCATGAGGTAGAAGTAACCAGACTTTTTCCCCAGGATTAAAATATCGCAATCTTCTCCCTTGATTGTGGAATAATCTAGACTTTTGTGTCGCTGATTTAATGCTCTCGGATGCATATGTACACGCATCAATGATTCTTTGTCTAAGGTCAATCACCAGCTCGTAACTAGTACGAGTGGATTCATCCACTGATGATCCGACCAGTAAATTCTTTAAGATCATCATTGGGCCACGAGGATTAGAGCCATAGACAAGCTCGAATGGACTAAATCCAGTGCTTTCGTGGGGGACCTCTCGATATGCAAATAATGCGGCACAAAGTAGCCTGTCCCAGTCACGAGGACATCCCTCAGTGATCTTGTGAAGAATCTGTTTGAGTGAACCATTAAGACGCTCACAAACTCCGTTCGTTTGGGCGTGATATGCACTCGAAAACGAATGGTGAATGGAGAGCATCGACTCCACTTCTTTCATAATATTTGAAGTGAATTGTGAACCTCTGTCTGATAGAATTTCCTCCGGAAAACCAATACGACAAATATATGAAAATAATGCATCTGATACCGACGCAGTAGTGATGGTTTTCAGAGGTATGGCCTCAGGCCACCGTGTACAAAGATCTACACAGGTTAAGATATATCGGAACCCATTATTAGATGGAATTGATAACGGACCAATAATATCTATGGCTATCTTCTTAAATGGTCTTTCTGGTACATCAGTGATCTGTAAGGGTGCCGTATGGAATCTGCCCTTACGTGATATGCTTTGACATGTCGTACATAACCTACAATATAATTTTGTGTCCTTATTGACACCAGGCCAATAGAATTGCGACGTGATTCTAAATAATGTTCTTTTAATACCCATGTGCCCTGCCATGGGAGAGTCATGCCCTGTTTGTAACACCAAAGGTCTAAATAGTTTTGGAACGACTATCTGATAAATAATTGAGATACCATTATCATAGTATCTTGTTAGTATGGATTTCTTAATTTGAAACCAATGTTGTGCTGATTTCGTATGTTTACTAACTTTTTTTTCTGCTAGCGTAAATAAACGCTGTAAACTTGGATCATTTTTTTGTTTTTCCGCAAACGCCGCTGGTGCTTCAGCAACGCCGTTGGGAGACATTATTGTCTCTAGTATAGGTGTAGGTTGGGTGTCCATCTCTGTAGCCAACTGTTGTGCTCTGGTGACAACAGTATTTGCCACCAATGGGTGAGATGCAACCCATCTCGTAATATCATCTGGAGTGCAATTTCTAACTCCAGGTATGTTATCTAAGATTATCTCAGCCACGGGAGCTCTTAACCCGCAAGCATACACCATACCTGTATAAAACGGTGTATCAATATAGACATGTGCTATTGGATATTCTTCTACATTCCCACCAAATGTGATACATTTAACAGTTTTACCCGTAAATGCAGAGGGTTCGATAAGCGAGTGTTGTATGCCGACAGTAGAACAGCCGGAGTCACGTAAAACTCTTACTTCCCTTCCGTATAAGTATGCCTTGTGGTATGTGAGACGTCCCAAATTCTCACAAGCAGACATAGAAGACATTGTATGACCACACCGTAGTGTATTTTTCTTCTCTGATATCATATGTGATTGACAAACATAACAAGAGTCATCTAAAATGCTGCATGAATTAGCATGTTTGTTATCATCATTCTCATGATCTCTCTTGGTAGTACATGCATTAGCATGACTATGTTTGTCATTATTCTTTGAAGATGACCTAAAATGATTTGTTTTCTTTTTGCCTGATTTTGTCTTATAATAAAAATCAGTTGAATCATCATTATCATCATTCCTTTTATATGAAGGTCCATGATTATTGTAATCCCTGTAATAGTCTTTGTGATAATCATCACGACCCCTGCCTTTGTGGCCTCCACGATCATGAGGTGAATAACCTCGATAACTCCGACGATAGAATCTTGACGGTGAGCGATACCGAGGGAAGTTGTAAGACCCCCGATATTCTTGACGAAACTGTGTACGATATCGACCGTCCGTGCTCTTTGATCTAGGTCGGTGATCATACGATCTATGATCATGGAGTGCTGCACACGTAGGCATAGGATCTAGAGGAAAAGATCGATGGACATCCTTATTCGGATTGCCGTGACATATTGTCTACCGAATTTTTCGTATTTTTCAATAGAGTTAGGGTGTCTCTCTTGTAAGAAGGATTCTAAATCATGACTACATGAGGAGAGCACTTTATCACGTAGCATGAGATCCATTAACCCCTCATATGATTTTGTAATACCTGATAATTCTATCCATCTATTGAAAAAATGTTTAATGGAAGCAATAAATTCCCCAAAGTCAGCGTCCTTACTAGGCTTAGCCGTATGGAAACGTTCTCGGAATCCAGATTCAGTTAACTGGAACCGTCTAAGAAGTACTTCTTTTACGATATCAAAATCGTTTCTGCTTTTCTCATCCAGATTCATGAATACCTTGAGTGAGTCCCCGGTCAAAAAATCAACCAAAAGACTACTCCATCTTTCCTTCGGTATGTTTAAACCTGTAACTTTCATAATAAATCTTGATAAAAATGAATCGATGCAATCTCTAGATTGATCAAAATGTGGCATCTTCAATTTTGGATAAAATACATTTGAATTAGCCGAAGGTCGGCACTGTTCTGATTGCACCCTCGCCAATTCAACAGCCTTTTCCTTCTCAGCATTTAATCTTAAAGTCTCAAGCTCAATAGCATGTTTTTGTTCTTGATCTAATTGAAGTAGTTCCATTCTTCTTATTTGCATTTTCTCCCTATCTAATTCTCGCTCCTTTTCTTGTTGAGCCATTTCTTTATCTTTTTGAGCCATTTCTTTATCTTTTTGAGCTAATTCTTTCTCCTTAAGTTCTTTCTGTAATTCTCTCTCTCTTTTTCTTGTTGAGCCAATTCTTTCTCTTTTTGAGCCAATTCCAACTTTTTAAGTTCACGTTGCTCAATTCTTTCCTGTTGAGATAAATGCTTTTCATATCTCGTTTCAGCATAAGTCTGAAGATTGTCGTGAATTATTCTAATCCCCATATATAAATTAAAACGTAAATGCAAAGCCTAACAAATAAATTTAATAAAAGGAAAGAAGAATGGTAAAGAACAGTGCTGTCACAATGACTGTACTCGAAATCCCCCTTGTTTTCTACTTCGTCGGCAAATGGTAACGCTTTCACGTTGATAGTAAAAGCCTACTGTGTTGCTGCACGCTTTCTTCAATGAAACGTGTACTGTATTTCTTGGAAAAACCTTGAGATACGCAAGCTGATCAATGACCTAAATTTAATATTTCATTCATTCCATTTTATACACGGCGTGACTAAAGGACAGATGGACTAAAGGATAGAGAGAAGGGAGAGGCAGAAAGCAGGGACACCTGCAACACTAAACACGCGTCGCGCGATACACAATTGCTGCCATCACGCGTGTAAGGCCACATGCACTAACTTTATTTCAAATCGACAGTGATAAAATTCACTACCCATACCAGAGTTAGGTTTTAAAATCCTGAAAAACGCTTATTGGGAATTATGACATTATACCGGTTTACGTTTGAAAACATGACAGTACCCAGACACCCTCAAGTTTGGAAGTGAGAAGGTAGTAACAGCACGACTATCCTAGAAGAAAATGCATATTGGCTCCATTAAATTCGTATATTTGGGTTCCTTAGGGTTTGCTGACAAAGAATATGTAAAACGTTACGCAAATAGTCTAGGAATTACCAAGTTATGGCCAACATAAAATAGTGGGGGTGCCTGACAGCATGAAATCATTTCTGCTCATAAAATTTTTTTATAACGTGTTTGAAGAAACATTACGTTACGGAAATAGCCTACCATGTTAACTCCTATTTGATTGGAGCGCAACAAATGAAAGACTAAACACGATTGGTCGGACTATAAATACTATCTTGTGTTGTCAGGGGAAACGTGAGAAAGGGGTACTTTTTTTGAAAAGATGTGTAGACATGGTTTGATTGGGTAGAGCTGCGAATATACTCAATTCAGAGCGTCTGTTCATTGCCACATCTTGTAATAAACCTACTAAGAAGCAGTGCGTTGAGCACCAGTGTATATTTTGTATAAAATAAAGCCTGGGACATCGGCAGATCGGAGTTGTGCTATATTCATTGCCAGTCAACGAAACTGTTTATTATTATTTCCATGAATTGTGGGACCGTGGTCTTAAAGTTATTGAGCAGCACCTGGTCAGAGCTTTGCTGAAGCCAGAGGTGGACAGCATACTCCTTGGTCCATATAGCAACCAGTGGGGTGGCTCCAGAACTCATTAAAGTAATCGAGCAGAGGAGTCTTTTACTGCAGTCATCACGCAAGATAAGAGAGTGTGGCCATGGAGCTCAACATTATGTACCCCATCTTAAAATGATATTGTAAAATAAAATTAAGAGGGGAATTTAATTGTTTTAATACCAGGAACTGAGAACATCTCCAATACTGGTTCAAATAGAAACAAACTATTGAAGTCATGATGACAAATACCAACAGAGCTTGAACAAAACAAAACCAGTATTACCTCATATTACCACTACACAACTGACACACATAGGATACCATTAATAATATATGTCACTACAAGAATCATATTAATAAATTCTGTACATATAACTTGTAATTAAAATTGATTGTGATTCCTGGTTCCCTTTGTATTTGAATCAGGACACATATACATTCATGACAGCACTGAATACATATTGTTATTTGAAAAGTTATCAGTGACTCCTTTAGGATATCCTCTTAGAGTGTTTTATGTATGTGAGTGTCACAGTGTTGTCAAGTGTGGTGGAATAAATTAAATTGTTTATCTGTCTGTTGTTGTTATGACTTACACTTCATCATACACATACCCTAGACATATAACGTAGTCATCACACTATTCCAGAATAATTCTGACTGAGGTATACATATGTGGCAGTAAGTAAGGTTATCTATAATACACTACTCTTATTAGATATAGATACCTTCACAGCTGATCTCAGTCAGTACACTAAGTCCCCTATAAATATTTATAACATCCCACTTTACCACAAAGATCAGAACCTGATTTCCCTAGGCTTTGTCCAATTTTAATAAAATCTTCTAACGTAGACATGGTGCTACGTATCTCAATAACTTATATAAGTATATTAATTGTCAATAAATATTCTATGAACATATGAGCTTCATTAATTCAAAGTAACTATGATATTTACTATTGCCAGAGACAAGAACAGGTGACGATAAACAATGGATGGAACAAGATAATGGAATACAATGGAGTGATATGTTCAGTTACACGACCTAACATGACAGATATAAAGGAACTAAGTAAGACCTAGACGTAGTAATAATAGAAATGAAATGTTTAAATAACACTACAAAAATTTTACGATACAAGTCGTCCTAAACTAACAATGAAACAGAGAGATTTAGATCACAAACGAATAAAATAGTGAGACCAAACGGAAACTAGGATTTGCAAATAAAATGACGTAAGCACGTGACGTCACAACTAGCACAAGCAAAGTGATTATATTGCTAACTGAAGAAGCATTTATATCCTAACTCAAAAGAAAAATTAATAATCAGTTAGATCCTCAGTCAGCGAATATAAGCAATTATCCCTAAAAGTCGTTATAATTGCTTAGATCTTCCAAAGGAATATTCAAGCAATGATAAGCCCTAACCAACCGTCCCGCGAAGTTACATAAAGTACATCGATAATAAACATATAATGATACGTACTAGAACTGCAAAGTAGGACAGACAAGTGATAGTGGAGGAAAAATTGAAGGCCAAAGCTAGCTAACTGGACAACACACACTTGTCGAAAGCTCTAATTTAGACAAGAACTTATCTTCATGTGATCATGCCATTGTGATCTAAGAAAACCACAATAAGATGCTCCCAGCTGTTTGACTTGTTTCCATTGAGAAGCAGACTTGACCGGTTGATTGAAGATGATTCTTTCGAAATTGATATTGAAAGAAATTCTGTTGAAATACTTCCCCGGTTGCTCTGGACGTTTAACAAGTGTATGGCTTGTCTTCCTGGTTCTCTGTGATGGTTCAGGATTAAAGATAGAATGATATACGATCGATTTGATTCAGCGAAGACAGTGACCGTTGATCGCAGTCCTGACTCGACCTTGACCCTCGTACCTTGATGTGTAAATTTGAGTTGCCAGATTGGAGCTGCGCCTTGAATGAGACCTTCTTGAACTGTTCAATTTCCACTGTCAATTTGTCTGTGACGAACTAAATTGATCTTGAGGTTGTTTCCACTAGAATCTTCCTAACTTGAAGCCTGATTCATGAACATTAGTTCGTTCAATTGGGTAACGGAAAAGATGAATTTTGAAGATTGTCCGAGTACTTCTGACACCAGTATATTACGGTCTCGCTGTATCTTTTCTTGCTAGTTGTTATTAAAAGATTCAGCACCGTTGGACGTGAGTTTATTGGGTTGCTTGTCAATACTTCAGATATTATGATTCATCTATTCTAATTCCAGCTTATAGTTCGATCTGCAGTTTTAAGCCATTATTGTGTGATTTAATTATTATTATATTCGGTGTTATTGTCGTTTATAAATTCTCCAGCAGTGTTGGTTATATTATAGTTAGTCTTAGGAATACCTGTGATAATCTGGACTGACCTTGCAAGGATTAACACCAGTCACAGCACAGAATGAGAACTTGAATAATTCAGGCAATCAACAAGTTCCATTGACGACTGAACAATTTAATATATATACTTTTGCACAATGAGCGTAACACATTTCTCACACATTTAACTTGGCTTTAACATGGTACTAAGCTCTACGCAATGTTCCTCTCACAGACTTAGCTCGTCTGTGTTAACCGTAAAGTCCATAGCGTAATAGAGTGTGCAACCAACTCCTACTGAATCCGATCCTTAGAATTATTATCCCTTAACAATGCTAGTGAGTACATTATCCGTAAATCTATAGATCCTGTCCATGTATCATTATTCAACGTCTTTGGCTTGCATCGCCAGGCTTTAACTGCCATGTATATAAGTTCAAGGTGAACGTAATCTGCGTTATTCGCGATTCTACTCTGGACTCTATCTGGTCCTATATTTAATCTGATACGGATCCTTACGCTATTTTACACTTTCCAGTGGATCTATCGTTCCACATATATTTAGTCAGTGGCTGTGCCACACATTTAATACACAATCCTTAAGGGGTTTTACCACACATTCCAACACTGCCCGTCGGCTCAATGGCCATACATAGACTAAATGTAACTAGGCTTGACGCGTCATATCTTGATCTGCGCGATTTCTGGTATTAATTCAATTGAGGTGTCTCGTGGTGCACGCATGCGAATGTGACCATCATTCACATGCCTGCAAACCGCGAAACAGTCCTCAACAATTAGGAAGAACGTATTAGTTCATCATTATCTGAAGACATTCTTAAACACTTGGGAAATGAGAGTATTGTGTGGTTTGGTCTATCAAATGCCTGCAGACGCTAACTTATCTCTGTCTCTTATAGTGCACAGAATGAAGTCTAGTCCCTCCACCAGCTTTCAATATCACATCTGAGTTCTGCTCTTGAATTACAAGGAGGCACACCGTGGATAAAGCCTCACTTAGTTCCAGGCAGTAATACACAGATCAAAGTTGACCTGGGCTCACTTCTAGTTATAGATGAAACCCTGGAACAATATAAATTAATATTAGACAAACATAAAGGTATGTTTTCAGGCACTCGTAAGAAATAAAGAAGTAGAACACTTGGACAACAGAAAAACAACAGACGTGAGTGGCTTACCCAGGGTTCGAACCCCGTACCTTCCGTACGACAACTCCGCCTAGCTATCAAGCGAATCACACTGACCCCACGGCCAGCTAGGCATCCCCAAAAAGGATGCTTTACTGACTATTTATCAGTACGAAACACACAAGATAACACCGGAAGTATACAGTGGGCAACTCAGCCCCTTAATGACGCAATCACTTCTGTTGTTCTCCTATTAACAGTATGTGTCAGTCCAAACAAGACAAAGACCTTGATACTGGGTCCAGTAAATAGTAGAAGACTTAAGGACAGTAGTATAGAACAGAGGGTAGGTTTCTGGTATTGTATAAACATAAATAACACATAAGGAAGGGAAACCCGAGGCCTGTAAACAGTAAATTAATATTAGACAAACATAAAGGTATGTTTTCAGGCACTCGTAAGAAATAAAGAAGTAGAACACTTGGACAACAGAAAAACAACAGACGTGAGTGGCTTACCCAGGGTTCGAACCCCGTACCTTCCGTACGACAACTCCGCCTAGCTATCAAGCGAATCACACTGACCCCACGGCCAGCTAGGCATCCCCAAAAAGGATGCTTTGCTGACTATTTATCAGTACGAAACACACAAGATAACCTATTTATCAGTAAGAAACACAAGATAACACCGGAAGTATACAGTGGGCAACTCAGCCCCTTAATGACGCAATCACTTCTGTTGTTCCCCTATTAACAGTATGTGTCAGTCCAAACAAGACAAAGACCTTGATACTGGGTCCAGTAAATAGTAGAAGACTAAAGGACAGTAGTATAGAACAGTGGGTAGGTTTCTGGTATTGTATGAACATAAATAACACATAAGGAAGGGAAACCCGAGGCCTGTAAACAGTAAATTAATATTAGACAAACATAAAGGTCACCCGTGTGTTACCGGGGCCCGAAAGGAGAGCAAAGAATAGTAACACTGTCCCCTACCACGCATGTCGTAAAAAGCGACTAAGGAGGGTTGGGCATGGGGCCGGTTACACCATCCTGTAAAAAATTTAAACCACAAAAAACTTCAACAAATATGGACAAGTCAAATAAAGAAAATAAAACACAGCCATCCAAGACAGGGGAAGGTCCTCTCGCGGGGAGGCGTATGATGCAACACAGAGAAAGCCGAAAGGAGTCTGTGTTGCTGACTAACCTTCTTTCTTCTAGGAGAACTTCCAGATTTGGCACCTGGAATGTTCGGACATTAAACGAACAAGGGAAAGTGGCGCAAGTAGCAGCAGAAATGAGGGAATACAAAATCGAGGTTCTGGGAATGTGTGAAACAAAGTGGAAGGGGGTAGACAGGAAGAAACTCATCACAGGTGAATTGGTGCTGTCCTCAGGACATGAAGACGAAAGTTCACACCACAGTGAAGGGGTAGCTCTTATGTTATCTAAAGAAGCACAGGAAGCACTAATTGAATGGGAAGCTGTTGGACCCAGAATAATAACAGCTTCTTTCAAAACAGCTATGGAATTCACCACTATACATCGGATTTGTGGACTACGAAAAGGCATTTGACAGTGTAGACAGAGAATCACTTTGGAAATTGATGAGGCATTATGGAGTTCCCCTGAAGATCATTAATTTAATAAAGAAAACATATGAAGACATGACATGCAGAGTTCTTCACGAAGGACAGCTTACAGAACCGTTTGGGATAAGAACAGGAGTGCGACAGGGATGCCTCTTGTCTCCATTTCTTTTCTTGCTGGCAATAGATTGGGTTATGAGATCATCGACAACACACAACAGAAATGGAATCCAGTGGACTCTGACTAAGCAGTTGGATGATCTGGATTTTGCTGATGACTTGGCTCTTCTGTCCCATAACCGTAATCAGATGCAGGACAAATTGAAAACACTCGATGAGAGGTCACAGCAATTGGGTCTGAAAATACACAGGGAAAAGACAAAAATAATGAGAATAAATGCAGGTAATGATAACAGGGTTGAACTTGAAGAAACACCAATTCAAGATGTTGAATCATACACATATCTTGGCAGTAATATAGACAAAGTTGGAGGGACAGACAGCGATATCAAAATAAGAATACAAAAGGCAAGAGGAGCTTTCATTGCATTGGGAAATATATGGAGATCAAGAGAAATTGGATCCAACACGAAAATAAGAATCTTCAACTCAAATGTGAAGTCAGTCCTATTGTATGGCTCGGAGACATGGAGAACAACAAAGACAACAACCAAAAAGCTACAGACTTTCATAAATGGGTGCTTGCGTAGAATAGAGGGATTAAAATGGTATGACAAGGTTACCAACGTGGAACTGATGACAAGAACTAGACAAGTGCCAGTGGAACAAGAGATGAGAAGAAGACGATGGCGATAGATAGGACACACACTGAGGAAACCTGTTGATAGCATTACAAGGCAGTCCTTGTTCTGGAACCCCCAGGGCAAGAGAGGCAGAGGAAGACCAAGAAGTACATGGAGAAGAGAGTTGGAAACAGAGGTGAAAATGATGAGGAGAACATGGAAAGAACTTGAGATGATGGCACGGGACAGGAGGACTTGGCATGTGTTTGTTGAAGGCCTATGCTCCTTTGGGAGTGGAGGGTTATGAATGAAACATAAAGGTATGTTTTCAGGCACTCGTAAGAAATAAAGAAGTAGAACACTTGGACAACAGAAAAAAACAACAGACGTGAGTGGCTTACCCAGGGTTCGAACCCCGTACCTTCCGTACGACAACTCCGCCTAGCTATCAAGCGAATCACACTGACCCCACGGCCAGCTAGGCATCCCCAAAAAGGATGCTTTACTGACTATTTATCAGTAAGAAACACAAGATAACACCGGAAGTATACAGTGGGCAACTCAGCCCCATAATGACGCAATCACTTCTGTTGTTCCCCTATTAACAGTATGTGTCAGTCCAAACAAGACAAAGACCTTGATACTGGGTCCAGTAAATAGTAGAAGACTAAAGGACAGTAGTATAGAACAGTGGGTAGGTTTCTGGTATTGTATGAACATAAATAACACATAAGGAAGGGAAACCCAAGGCTTGTAAACAGTAAATTAATATTAGACAAACATAAAGGTATGTTTTCAGGCACTTGTAAGAAATAAAGAAGTAGAACACTTGGACAACAGAAAAACAACAGACGTGAGTGGCTTACCCAGGGTTCGAACCCCGTACCTTCCGTACGACAACTCCGCCTAGCTATCAAGCGAATCACACTGACCCCACGGCCAGCTAGGCATCCCCAAAAAGGATGCTTTACTGACTATTTATCAGTAAGAAACACAAGATAACACCGGAAGTATACAGTAGGCAACTCAGCCCCTTAATGACGCAATCACTTCTGTTGTTCCCCTATTAACAGTATGTGTCAGTCCAAACAAGACAAAGACCTTGATACTGGGTCCAGTAAATAGTAGAAGACTTAAGGACAGTAGTATAGAACAGTGGGTAGGTTTCTGGTATTGTATGAACATAAATAACACATAAGGAAGGGAACCCGAGGCCTGTAAACAGTAAATTAATATTAGACAAACATAAAGGTATGTTTTCAGGCACTCGTAAGAAATAAAGAAGTAGAACACTTGGACAACAGAAAAACAACAGACGTGAGTGGCTTACCCAGGGTTCGAACCCCGTACCTTCCGTACGACAACTCCGCCTAGCTATCAAGCGAATCACACTGACCCCACGGCCAGCTAGGCATCCCCAAAAAGGATGCTTTACTGACTATTTATCAGTAAGAAACACAAGATAACACCGGAAGTATACAGTGGGCAACTCAGCCCCTTAATGACGCAATCACTTCTGTTGTTCCCCTATTAACAGTATGTGTCAGTCCAAACAAGACAAAGACCTTGATACTGGGTCCAGTAAATAGTAGAAGACTAAAGGACAGTAGTATAGAACAGTGGGTAGGTTTCTGGTATTGTATGAACATAAATAACACATAAGGAAGGGAAACCCAAGGCCTGTAAACAGTAAATTAATATTAGACAAACATAAAGGTATGTTTTCAGGCACTCGTAAGAAATAAAGAAGTAGAACACTTGGACAACAGAAAAACCACAGACGTGAGTGGCTTACCCAGGGTTCGAACCCCGTACCTTCCGTACGACAACTCCGCCTAGCTATCAAGCGAATCACACTGACCCCACGGCCAGCTAGGCATCCCCAAAAAGGATGCTTTACTGACTATTTATCAGTAAGAAACACAAGATAACACCGGAAGTATACAGTAGGCAACTCAGCCCCTTAATGACGCAATCACTTCTGTTGTTCCCCTATTAACAGTATGTGTCAGTCCAAACACTGATACTGGGTCCAGTAAATAGTAGAAGACTTAAGGACAGTAGTATAGAACAGTGGGTAGGTTTCTGGTATTGTATGAACATAAATAACACATAAGGAAGGGAAACCCGAGGCCTGTAAACAGTAAATTAATATTAGACAAACATAAAGGTATGTTTTCAGGCACTCGTAAGAAATAAAGAAGTAGAACACTTGGACAACAGAAAAACAACAGACGTGAGTGGCTTACCCAGGGTTCGAACCCCGTACCTTCCGTACGACAACTCCGCCTAGCTATCAAGCGAATCACACTGACCCCACGGCCAGCTAGGCATCCCCAAAAAGGATGCTTTACTGACTATTTATCAGTAAGAAACACAAGATAACACCGGAAGTATACAGTGGGCAACTCAGCCCCTTAATGACGCAATCACTTCTGTTGTTCTCCTATTAACAGTATGTGTCAGTCCAAACAAGACAAAGACCTTGATACTGGGTCCAGTAAATAGTAGAAGACTTAAGGACAGTAGTATAGAACAGAGGGTAGGTTTCTGTATTGTATAAACATAAATAACACATAAGGAAGGGAAACCCGAGGCCTGTAAACAGTAAATTAATATTAGACAAACATAAAGGTATGTTTTCAGGCACTCGTAAGAAATAAAGAAGTAGAACACTTGGACAACAGAAAAACAACAGACGTGAGTGGCTTACCCAGGGTTCGAACCCCGTACCTTCCGTACGACAACTCCGCCTAGCTATCAAGCGAATCACACTGACCCCACGGCCAGCTAGGCATCCCCAAAAAGGATGCTTTGCTGACTATTTATCAGTACGAAACACACAAGATAACCTATTTATCAGTAAGAAACACAAGATAACACCGGAAGTATACAGTGGGCAACTCAGCCCCTTAATGACGCAATCACTTCTGTTGTTCCCCTATTAACAGTATGTGTCAGTCCAAACAAGACAAAGACCTTGATACTGGGTCCAGTAAATAGTAGAAGACTAAAGGACAGTAGTATAGAACAGTGGGTAGGTTTCTGGTATTGTATGAACATAAATAACACATAAGGAAGGGAAACCCGAGGCCTGTAAACAGTAAATTAATATTAGACAAACATAAAGGTCACCCGTGTGTTACCGGGGCCCGAAAGGGGAGCAAAGAATAGTAACACTGTCCCCTACCAAGCATGTCGTAAAAAGCGACTAAGGAGGGTTGGGCATGGGGCCGGTTACACCATCCTGTAAAAAATTTAAACCACAAAAAACGTCAACAAATATGGACAAGTCAAATAAAGAAAATAAAACACAGCCATCCAAGACAGGGGAAGGTCCTCTCGCGGGGAGGCGTATGATGCAACACAGAGAAAGCCGAAAGGAGTCTGTGTTGCTGACTAACCTTCTTTCTTCTAGGAGAACTTCCAGATTTGGCACCTGGAATGTTCGGACATTAAACGAACAAGGGAAAGTGGCGCAAGTAGCAGCAGAAATGAGGGAATACAAAATCGAGGTTCTGGGAATGTGTGAAACAAAGTGGAAGGGGGTAGACAGGAAGAAACTCATCACAGGTGAATTGGTGCTGTCCTCAGGACATGAAGACGAAAGTTCACACCACAGTGAAGGGGTAGCTCTTATGTTATCTAAAGAAGCACAGGAAGCACTAATTGAATGGGAAGCTGTTGGACCCAGAATAATAACAGCTTCTTTCAAAACAGCTATGGAATTCACCACTATACATCGGATTTGTGGACTACGAAAAGGCATTTGACAGTGTAGACAGAGAATCACTTTGGAAATTGATGAGGCATTATGGAGTTCCCCTGAAGATCATTAATTTAATAAAGAAAACATATGAAGACATGACATGCAGAGTTCTTCACGAAGGACAGCTTACAGAACCGTTTGGGATAAGAACAGGAGTGCGACAGGGATGCCTCTTGTCTCCATTTCTTTTCTTGCTGGCAATAGATTGGGTTATGAGATCATCGACAACACACAACAGAAATGGAATCCAGTGGACTCTGACTAAGCAGTTGGATGATCTGGATTTTGCTGATGACTTGGCTCTTCTGTCCCATAACCGTAATCAGATGCAGGACAAATTGAAAACACTCGATGAGAGGTCACAGCAATTGGGTCTGAAAATACACAGGGAAAAGACAAAAATAATGAGAATAAATGCAGGTAATGATAACAGGGTTGAACTTGAAGAAACACCAATTCAAGATGTTGAATCATACACATATCTTGGCAGTAATATAGACAAAGTTGGAGGGACAGACAGCGATATCAAAATA
The DNA here is from genome assembly GCA_024509875.1 of Oreohelix idahoensis. NCBI lineage: Eukaryota > Metazoa > Mollusca > Gastropoda > Stylommatophora > Oreohelicidae > Oreohelix > Oreohelix idahoensis. The sequence continues at coordinate 362,099 of JAMPIV010018263.1, read as the reverse complement.
AGAATACAAAAGGCAAGAGGAGCTTTCATTGCATTGGGAAATATATGGAGATCAAGAGAAATTGGATCCAACACGAAAATAAGAATCTTCAACTCAAATGTGAAGTCAGTCCTATTGTATGGCTCGGAGACATGGAGAACAACAAAGACAACAACCAAAAAGCTACAGACTTTCATAAATGGGTGCTTGCGTAGAATAGAGGGATTAAAATGGTATGACAAGGTTACCAACGTGGAACTGATGACAAGAACTAGACAAGTGCCAGTGAACAAGAGATGAGAAGAAGACGATGGCGATGGATAGGACACACACTGAGGAAACCTGTTGATAGCATTACAAGGCAGTCCTTGTTCTGGAACCCCCAGGGCAAGAGAGGCAGAGGAAGACCAAGAAGTACATGGAGAAGAGAGTTGGAAACAGAGGTAAAAATGATGAGGAGAACATGGAAAGAACTTGAGATGATGGCACGGGACAGGAGGACTTGGCATGTGTTTGTTGAAGGCCTATGCTCCTTTGGGAGTGGAGGGTTATGAATGAAACATAAAGGTATGTTTTCAGGCACTCGTAAGAAATAAAGAAGTAGAACACTTGGACAACAGAAAAACAACAGACGTGAGTGGCTTACCCAGGGTTCGAACCCCGTACCTTCCGTACGACAACTCCGCCTAGCTATCAAGCGAATCACACTGACCCCACGGCCAGCTAGGCATCCCCAAAAAGGATGCTTTACTGACTATTTATCAGTAAGAAACACAAGATAACACCGGAAGTATACAGTGGGCAACTCAGCCCCTTAATGACGCAATCACTTCTGTTGTTCCCCTATTAACAGTATGTGTCAGTCCAAACAAGACAAAGACCTTGATACTGGGTCCAGTAAATAGTAGAAGACTTAAGGACAGTAGTATAGAACAGTGGGTAGGTTTCTGGTATTGTATGAACATAAATAACACATAAGGAAGGGAAACCCGAGGCCTGTAAACAGTAAATTAATATTAGACAAACATAAAGGTATGTTTTCAGGCACTCGTAAGAAATAAAGAAGTAGAACACTTGGACAACAGAAAAACAACAGACGTGAGTGGCTTACCCAGGGTTCGAACCCCGTACCTTCCGTACGACAACTCCGCCTAGCTATCAAGCGAATCACACTGACCCCACGGCCAGCTAGGCATCCCCAAAAAGGATGCTTTACTGACTATTTATCAGTAAGAAACACAAGATAACACCGGAAGTATACAGTGGGCAACTCAGCCCCTTAATGACGCAATCACTTCTGTTGTTCCCCTATTAACAGTATGTGTCAGTCCAAACAAGACAAAGACCTTGATACTGGGTCCAGTAAATAGTAGAAGACTAAAGGACAGTAGTATTAAACAGTGGGTAGGTTTCTGGTATTGTATGAACATAAATAACACATAAGGAAGGGAAACCCGAGGCCTGTAAACAGTAAATTAATATTAGACAAACATAAAGGTATGTTTTCAGGCACTCGTAAGAAATAAAGAAGTAGAACACTTGGACAACAGAAAAACAACAGACGTGAGTGGCTTACCCAGGGTTCGAACCCCGTACCTTCCGTACGACAACTCAGCCTAGCTATCAAGCGAATCACACTGACCCCACGGCCAGCTAGGCATCCCCAAAAAGGATGCTTTACTGACTATTTATCAGTAAGAAACACAAGATAACACCGGAAGTATACAGTGGGCAACTCAGCCCCTTAATGACGCAATCACTTCTGTTGTTCCCCTATTAACAGTATGTGTCAGTCCAAACAAGACAAAGACCTTGATACTTGGTCCACTAAATAGTAGAAGACTAAAGGACAGTAGTATAGAACAGTGGGTAGGTTTCTGGTATTGTATGAACATAAATAACACATAAGGAAGGGAAACCCGAGGCCTGTAAACAGTAAATTAATATTAGACAAACATAAAGGTATGTTTTCAGGCACTCGTAAGAAATAAAGAAGTAGAACACTTGGACAACAGAAAAACAACAGACGTGAGTGGCTTACCCAGGGTTCGAACCCCGTACCTTCCGTACGACAACTCCGCCTAGCTATCAAGCGAATCACACTGACCCGACGGCCAGCTAGGCATCCCCAACAAGGATGCTTTACTGACTATTTATCAGTAAGAAACACAAGATAACACCGGAAGTATACAGTGGGCAACTCAGCCCCTTAATGACGCAATCACTTCTGTTGTTCCCCTATTAACAGTATGTGTCAGTCCAAACAAGACAAAGACCTTGATACTGGGTCCAGTAAATAGTAGAAGACTAAAGGACAGTAGTATAGAACAGTGGGTAGGTTTCTGGTATTGTATGAACATAAATAACACATAAGGAAGGGAAACCCGAGGCCTGTAAACAGTAAATTAATATTAGACAAACATAAAGGTATGTTTTCAGGCACTCGTAAGAAATAAAGAAGTAGAACACTTGGACAACAGAAAAACAACAGACGTGAGTGGCTTACCCAGGGTTCGAACCCCGTACCTTCCGTACGACAACTCAGCCTAGCTATCAAGCGAATCACACTGACCCCACGGCCAGCTAGGCATCCCCAAAAAGGATGCTTTACTGACTATTTATCAGTAAGAAACACAAGATAACACCGGAAGTATACAGTGGGCAACTCAGCCCCTTAATGACGCAATCACTTCTGTTGTTCCCCTATTAACAGTATGTGTCAGTCCAAACAAGACAAAGACCTTGATACTTGGTCCACTAAATAGTAGAAGACTAAAGGACAGTAGTATAGAACAGTGGGTAGGTTTCTGGTATTGTATGAACATAAATAACACATAAGGAAGGGAAACCCGAGGCCTGTAAACAGTAAATTAATATTAGACAAACATAAAGGTATGTTTTCAGGCACTCGTAAGAAATAAAGAAGTAGAACACTTGGACAACAGAAAAACAACAGACGTGAGTGGCTTACCCAGGGTTCGAACCCCGTACCTTCCGTACGACAACTCCGCCTAGCTATCAAGCGAATCACACTGACCCGACGGCCAGCTAGGCATCCCCAACAAGGATGCTTTACTGACTATTTATCAGTAAGAAACACAAGATAACACCGGAAGTATACAGTGGTAAACTCAGCCCCTTAATGACGCAATCACTTCTGTTGTTCCCCTATTAACAGTATGTGTCAGTCCAAACAAGACAAAGACCTTGATACTGGGTCCAGTAAATAGTAGAAGACTAAAGGACAGTAGTATAGAACAGTGGGTAGGTTTCTGGTATTGTATGAACATAAATAACACATAAGGAAGGGAAACCCGAGGCCTGTAAACAATAAATTAATATTAGACAAACATAAAGGTATGTTTTCAGGCACTCGTAAGAGTGTTTCGTACTGATAAATAGTCAGCAAAGCATCCTTTTTGGGGATGCCTAGCTGGCCATGGGGTCAGTGTGATTCGCTTGATAGCTAGGCGGAGTTGTCGTACGGAAGGTACGGGGTTCGAACAATATAAATGCGCCCTACATCACCCTCTGATAGACTCTCTCTTTCATTAACTATTCTTCTTCTTCTTCCGTCTTTAGCCACCGACCGTCAAAGCAGTCAGTGGCCATTACGCCTAGTGGCGTCTTAGGACAACAGCAGATAGGTTTCTTTGCCATTATTTTCCATCACGCCTAATGGCGTCTTTAGGGCAACGGCAAATCAACCAGTTTGCTGTTCTTTCCGTAATCGAAGTGACTGGCAAACGGGTGATCAGCCCGTTGTGTCCCTAACTATACAGTTGCAATAATTTTAGATTCAGTATGGTAACTACACAATGAGTCAACGTTCTTAATGTGTTTGTTACCCCATTCATGGTCAAATAAACTTTCAACTACAGTTTGACACTGTCTTTGACAAAGGAAACATTTTAATTTAATACTATCAAGTCATGTACACAAACGGTGACTTGCTGAAGACGACGGCCAGTGGTTCGTCTGGTCTTATGTCATAAAATGTACAACACTATTCTCATTAATAATTACTTTTTTTCCTCTCCCAATTTCTCAGAAAAACTGTCGGGCTTTACCACAACATGTTAATATATTTCCTAACAACTCTGTGAAACAACACAAAGTTTGGTGTTGACTTCCCTCTAGATAAACCTTTTCCCACATAATTTTCATACATGTTCAATAATACATACATAATAATGATAATAACGATATAAATGTTTTCTTCCTTACCGCATCAGAGAAATATTAACACCAAGAAGTTTTATTATGAGATAATATGGTCAAATTTCAGATCTCCTGCTGGTGCAGATCAGCATAAGACAAGATATTACTGATATCTTGCTTAAAAACAACTTGAGTGTACACAATTTCTTTTACAAGTATCCCCGAACACTACTACCAATTAGTTGTATTTCCCCCTTAGTATATTTGCCTACAACCAATCAGGGACCGTTGGCTTCTAGCGTCCTATTATCAAAACAAACTTCAAATTTCAAACCTTGGACTCTTCCCCTCTATCCCCACCTCATGGCAAGCCGAGAAAGAAGTAGTCTGTTCGTCCCTCTGTCTTCTGTCACTATCTCGTTTTTATGCTGCATTTCCTTAACTAACATATTTTTTTCGATCTTGCCAATTCAAATCTGTAAACACTAACTCGTAGTACAACCACTATGCTCCTATCCCGTCCCGTTCCCTGCAGTATTTTTTTTTCAAAACTTTCCACGTTTATCGTAATTTTTTTTTTCTTAATTGGCGTTCTCATGCAAACGAGACAACACTGGTAGTAATACGTCACAAAAGCGTCAAAAAGGCTGTCTGTCTGTTACATTAGACTTATTTTTTCCCTAGAAATACGTGTGTGTATGTGTTTTTGAACTGTGTTGTCCAACAGTGTGGTAATATACATTCGCATCTGCGTTGCAGAAACAGGGGTTTTTCGATCGTATTTTTGAAACTAAGCTACTGTCGGCTCGGCTCGTGACAACCAAGCAGAATCAAACGCGTCGCGAAGTGTCGCATTTCTCTCTCTCACTTTTATGCATCCTTTATTCTTTCGCCCTTTCTATCTTACTCTCGGCTCGGAACAACTAGGCTTTAGTTTTTGTGAAAAATGTGTTACGTTATTGTCTCAAGGTTCGAGGCATAAAATCTTAGCACTGACTTGCGGCGTAGGCGACAACGCTCTCCATAACTTCGCTATTTTATTCCTAGGTTATTTTATACGTCTAAACAACTATATTATATATTTCAATCGGTGAAATCTTGGATTTCATCACACATCTCCACCCTAAGGAACATGCTTCTGAAGCAAGTTCAAGATCCGAGATTCACATAGATTGAATTAACTCATTTTGCCTTGTAACTACCTTGAGTTTCGTCCAAAGGATGCCTACTTAAAAAATCCGCTCCCACATTCTGCAAACCGTGTATATATTCGATTGTAAGTAAATAAGGTTGAATGAGTAGGGACCACCTTAATAGACGCGCATTTTCATGCTTGGCCTGTGATAAGAATATGAGGGGCTGTTGATCTGTTTGCACCACAAATGACCTACCATAGAGATAGATCTGGAACTTTTTTATAGCCCAGATTAGTGCTAAACATTCTTTTTCACTTGTTGAGTAGTTTTGCTCCGCCTTATTCAACTGGCGGCTAGCATAAGCAACTGGGTTTAATTCCCCATCAAGTGAAGTGGACCTTTGTAATAATGCGGCCCCTAATCCGACGTTGCTTGCATCTGTTCTCACCACAAACTCTTTACTTAAATCAGGCAATTTCAAGATCGGCTTGCTGGTGAGTTTCTCTTTTAACTCTTGGTATGCCAATTCACACTGCGCTGATCAAATAATTTTATCAGGTTGACCCTTTTTAGTTAAATCTGTCAGCGGTGCACATATAGAGTTAAAGTTCTTTATTTATTTCTGATAAAACCCACATAAAGATATGAAAGATCTGACAACTTTTTTGTTTGTGACCTCGGTGCTCTTTGCAATTTTCCAGGTTCTTGGGGTCAGGGGTCATGCGTCCCTGATATACTGTGTGTCCCAAGAATTCCAGCTCTTTACAACCCACACAACATTTGGTTGGTCTAGCCGTCAAATTTGCTTCTCTGAGCCTATCGAATAGCATATTCAGAGAGTTAATGTGGTCTTCGAATGTTTCAGTAGCAATAAGAATGTAATCCATGAAATTTGTTATACATGGATTATTCAGTAGATCCAACAATTTTCGCATCATTCTGGAAAACACACTCGGGGCATTTTTCAACCCAAAAGGCAACATGTTGAACTCATAATGGCCTTCCGAGGTGCTAAAGGCTAAATAAGGTCGAACCTCAGGCTTTACTGGAATTTGATAATAGCCTTTGCTAAGATCCACCTTAGAAAAATATTTTGCCTTGTTCAGCCTGGCAAACATCAGATTCGTATCAGGTAATGGATCCACCTGACTTTCTGTGACAGCATTCAGTTTCCTGTAATCTATACACAGACGATGTTCTCCAGAGGGTTTTCTCAGCAAGACCACACTAGAGCTGTAAGGAGATTCACTGTGAGAAATAATTCCTTCCTTCAACAAATAATCTATCTCCTCTTTCAAAGCTTTTTCCTTAGCGAACGGAACCGAATAGGCCCTCATACAGATGGGTGTTGGGTCTATTAGCTTCATATCATATTCTAACAGATTTGTGTGCCCCGGCTTATCCGTTAACACGTCTGTATGTTCAATCAGAACTTTTTGAACCTGCTCCGTCTGAGCTTTAGTCAAATGCTTACTAATTTTCACTTGTACATGTGTTTCACCTGTTTTTAGGGGGTACTCGTGAGAGGTGAGTGGTTCATTCTTCATCCCCGTAGCTATCGACAAGGCCATTAGATATGTCTCATCCTGGATTTCCCTATCCAGATACTTCTTTAGGAGATTCACATGATAAATTTTCTCCTTACCTTTTTTGTCAATTTTATAATTAGTTCTAGACACCTTCTCTAATATCGTATATGGCCCTTGCCATCCAATTTGCAATTTGTTACTACTGCCGGGTAAGAGAAGCAACACCTTCTCTCCCACAGCTAATTCCCTATCCTTCGCTTTCTTGTTAAAATAAGCAGCATGTTTTTTCCTGGCTTGTCTGAGATTATTATTTCCAGTTTCCAGCCAGTTTTGAGACGAGTGGTCAGCTCGTTCACATACTGATACGATGAGGTAACAGTCTCTTCTGCCTTCTCATCTGTCCACGTCCTCAACAGGGCTTCCAGTGGACCTTTTATTGGCCTCCCAAATAACAGGGTTGCCGGTGCCATGCCGGTCGAACTATGGCGAACTTCCCGATACGCAAGCAACGCAGCGGGCAAATATTGGTCCCACATATCAGGTTTTTCATGGGCCAGCTTTCGCAGGATAGAAATGAGATTCCCATTGAACCTCTCCACCTGGCCGTTCCCTTGGGGGTGATACGGACTACAATGAAAGTGCTTGGCCTGGAAGATCCTGAAAACTTCTTCTGTTAGTCTCCCCTTGAAATGAGAGCCGTTATCAGTCAAGATTTGGTGCGGGAAACCTAACTTCGAATCGATTGATGGCAGGGCTACCACCTCTCCCCACATAGAAAAAGTGTCCACCAGAGTGAGAATGTAGCTGTTCCTCCTCTTGGTACGTGTGAGAGGTCCCACAATATCCACTGCAACCCTCTCAAAAGGGGTTCCCACTATGGGCATCTGCCCTAGAGTTGCAGGAGCAGTCCAATGCTTTGGAGCTACCCTTTGACACTCTGGACAGGATTTAACATATCTTTTTATATCTTCGGTTATTCCTGGCCAGAAATAATGACAAGCTATACGCTGTCCTGTTGCGCTGATCCCCATATGACCACTGAACGGGATCGCATGTCCTAACTCCATCACTTTCTCCCTATATGAAGTGGGAAGAACTAGCTGTCCGTGACCATTGGATCCAGTTCCAGCCTTCCTATAGATCAGTTTATTCTTCATATAGTAGTCTCCTTTGTTTGTAGGTATATGGCACTTAGGCAATTTTTTAAAGCAAAGTTTGAGTGACCTATCCTCCGCCTGTGCTTTCCTCATCTCCTCTGGATGAGTATTTATAGGTTCATCCTCCTCCTTCCTTGACTGTGACCTGGTCTGTACTGTTGCCATGATCACAGGTTTCTTGGGATTCCCCAAGAAAACAAATCTACACCCCAATATTAGAGAGTAGATTGGTTCATTTATCACTGCTGCTCTAATCACTCCTTCCACGTAGCGAGTTTTTACACTTATCCTTGCAATGGGAAGTGTCATGGTTGCTACGTCCTTGGTTGCGGCTTGGATCTCCACTGTTTCTGTGGTGTATTGATCTGCTCGCACCAGGTGTGAGCTCACGACTGAGTCATAATCTAAACCTGTATCATACAGGCACCTTATGGTGACACCATTACATACAACATCCTCACAAACTGGGGGGTGATAAGGTTCCTGCTGTCCAGTAGGTTTCACCTTTAATCCCTTGTTCCCCATTTTTATTGCAGTGAAGGAGGAAAGTTTCCTAGTACACACTTTCGTGTCATGAGTGTTTCTCTTGCACCATTTACACCATTTATTTCCCTGAGGGAAAGTTTTTCTTTCACTGAATTGCGGGTTTCTATCTCGTTGGTCATAATTTGGCTTATCATGATAAGCTTTCCCTTTAATAAACTTATCCCTATGTTCAAATTTAAGTTGGTTTTGGTTTTGTGGGACTTTATTATGGTCCATAGGCTTCTTCTTTATGCTTGCCATCTCAGACTGGGCTGCCTGATATCTTTCAGCCACATTTAAGATCTCCCCCAGTCTCTCAGCACCCTGTTCCGTGAGAAATTTTCTAAGGTCTGGAGCCATGGACTCTCTTAACTGCTCAGTCATAATCATTTCCCTTAAATCTTGGGTTTTACCCAGAGCAGTCCATTTCTCCAGGTAGGTCTCCAGGCGTGCAGAGAACTGGTGATAAGTCTCCCCAGTTAGCAATTTGGCATTTCTAAACTTTTTCCTATAAAATTCACTGTTCTTCTCATATCTAACCAGAAGAGCTTGTTTAAGAATGTCATAGTCGTCTTGGTCATCTTTGCTCAGCTTGGCAAATACCTCATAAGAGGTTCCCCTAAGTCCCTGTGATACCTTCATACTCCATCTTTCTTTCTCTAGCCCATACATAGTAGCTAGTCTTTCAAATCTAGATTAGAATGATTCAATATCATCATCTTTCTCCACAAATGGGTCTAGATGAAATCCCATGGCTGAGTTGGAGGCAACCTGGCTTGCAGCAGAGTCGGAGGTGGATGGGCTAGTTCCATTTTCAGGAGCATGGCCTTGTAATTCTAACTCCCTTAGTCGTAGCTCATGTTCCCTCTGTAACCGTTTATCTTCCTTTTCAGCCTCAAGCTGTAATCTTTTTTCCTCCTTTTCAGCCTCAAGTCTTCTTTCTTCTTTCTCTTTTTCAGCCTCAAGTCTCCTTTCCTCTAACTGCAGCCTCTTGATCTCAGCCTCCCTCTCAGCCTCTAATTTCTTAATCTTCCTAGCATCCTCTAATAAAATTCTCTTCTCCTCAGCTAACCTATCAGCTTCTAACTTTCTTTCTTCAGCTAGCCTCTTGTCTTCTCGAGCAATAAACTTATCACACTCTTCTGTTACATAGGCAATCAGACCTTGACCTTCCATCCCCATGTCCTTTGCAGCCTGCACTGCAGCAGATCTGTATTTGGCCAAATCTGCCATTTTATTAATAATAATATTATCAAACTAACTTAAACTATTTAACCAACCTAAACACAAAACACTAGGCACTGATTTCTCAAACCACTCTCAAATTATTTTAAATATTATATTTTACAAGTTTCGGACAAAACGACCCAATATAATTACTAGGAGAAAGTTAAAAATCCCGGACAGGACCCCAATATATGTGGTGGGTTTAGATGTTATGATTGTTGTTGTTATATTTCCTATTGTACTGAGTGAGATCAGCTGTGAAGGTCCCTGAATCTCTAAGGTTAGAGTAAGTTTTCAGGGTACCTTTCTGCTACCACCCTACGATCTCACTCAGGCTTATTCTTGGCTAGTGTGTCTGATAGCTACGTCTAATGTCTAGGGCAATGTAAAGTATGTTGTACTGTAATGCAATGACAACACTAAAATTATAACTCAATGAACAATGAGTAAACAAGTCACTGGTTAGGTTTTAAATTGAATTAATCTTTTTACAATTTATAGGTCCAGTATCACAATTTTGTGTATACTGGAAAATGGAACTTTCAAAATAGTCAATTAAAAATATTTACATAAAATGCTTCAATTTCAATATAGATATTATTATACACAAATTTACTTAAATGTGTCAATTTATAACAGTGTCACTTTATTCTAGCTCCTATGAATAGGTCTAATTAGGAAGAACGTATTAGTTCATCATTATCTGAAGACGTTCTTAAACACTTGGGAAATAAGAGTATTGTGTGGTTTGGTCTATCAAATGCCTGCAGACGCTAACTTATCTCTGTCTCTTATAGTGCACAGAATGAAGTCTAGTCCCTCCACCAGCTTTCAATATCACATCAGAGTTCTGCTCTTGAATTACAAGGAGGCACACCGTGGATAAGGCCTCACTTAGTTCCAGGCAGTAATACACAGATCGCAGTTGACCTGGGCTCACTTCTAGTTATAGATGAAACCCTGGAACAATATAAATGCGTCCTACATCACCCTCTGATATACTCTCTCTTTCCCTAACTATACAGTTGCAATAATTTCAGATTCAGTATGGTAACTACACAATGAGTCAACGTTCTTAATTTGTTTGTTACCTCATTCATGGTCAAATAAACTTTCAACTACAGTTTGACAGTCTTTGACAAAGGAAACATTTTAATTTAATACTATCAAGTCATGTACACAGACGGTGACTTGCTGAAGACGACGGCCAGTGGTTCGTCTGGTCTTATGTCATAAAATGTACAACACTATTCTCATTAATAATTACTTTTTTTTCCTCTCCCAATTTCTCAGAAAAACTGTCGGGCTTTACCACAACATGTTAATATATTTCCTAACAACTCTGTGAAACAACACAAAGTTTGGTGTTGACTTCCCTCTAGATAAACCTTTTCCCACATAATTTTCATACATGTTCAATAATACATACATAATAATGATAGTAACGATATAAATGTTTTCTTCCTTACCGCATCAGAGAAATATTAACACCAAGAAGTTTTATTATGAGATAATATGGTCAAATTTCAGATCTCCTGCTGGTGCAGATCAGCATAAGACAAGATATTTGTAGAGCCCTTTTCGTAGACCTCTACACTCCTATACAGATGAAGGTAGTCTCATATTATTAATATGTTGTCCTACCTCTGTAATAAACTTTGCGCACCGACTTACATGAGAGTAAGTCTTATTGGTGAATTTGATTTCATTAGCGCACGGTTGTGCACTAAGGCGTATAGGGGTTATCCAGTCCGCACGTGTATCTAGACAGTCGGTTGACGTCATGAGTGGGTTTGAGAAGCAAGAATCCCAAGTTCTAAAAATGAAGCTTTGGGAGTTCGAAACCCGTGTTTTGAGTAAAGTATTGATGTTTTAGACCCGGTCCTGCGGATTAGCAGTCGTAGCCGGTAGTCGTCCACGTGAGTGTTCATTCGTTGGAAGAACCACGTATGTATTTATTATAATAATAATGACTGTTCTCCAAAGTCGTGAGTATCTAGTCGATGTCAGGTAACTAGCCTGTACCGAAATGGATTCACCGCTGAAGATGTATTTTTATATGCCAGTAAATTCCTATCAAAGGGATCGTCGGTAACTACCGTGGATCTACGATATATATATATATTATTAGGAAGCCGTTGGGGTCAGTCACGGCTAATACAAGAGGTTATTCAAGTATCAATGCCTAAGTAACTTTACATGCCTAGAAGGTATTTAGTAGGAACCTGCACCTACGTTCTACTATGATTAGTTGATGAGGACTTCTTTATATATGAAAATACTAAAGATCGGGATCTTAGATACTACCAAGTATAATGAGAATCTCTTGTCCTTGAGGAAAGGTCAACCTTGATCAATATAACATTGTACTTAATCTACTTCATGACCTTTATGACTATTGATGTATTCACTCAGAGACCTGGTCAGAATTTACTTGAGGATTCTTCTGAGACTATTTATTTGAATTTTTATTGAGGACATGCGTCCACTATCATCATGTTGAATCACCTATTAACCGTCCACGTTGAATGTATCGTCCCGTATGATGTGATGTTAATAAACCATGTATGAACTTTTCAAGTAACGAGTTTGACTATCACAGTATTGGCACCTGTTGATGTGCCTATGTTGAGTTTGCATCTTACTGCACCAAGATTTTTATATATTCGCGAAATCAGCACGATTGACACAAAACACTATCAACAATCAATATACAGCCCCAACAGTATGGCGGCCAAGTGTGCTCTGAAAATATCCAGTTTTCAGTAGCGGAATCGAACTCCAGTCTACATTCAAACTCGGTTGAACAGAAATATGGTATCTTTCAAGGCGACAACATCCTGGACCTTGCAGCAATTCTAACGGTCATCCCAGGTCAAGGACAACCCAGGGACTTTAAGTGTCAAGTTTCGACATTGGACTCTGGCTTTATATTTCGTCAAATAGATGTCTCATACATGCAGTCCCGGATGCGAGGGATATTGTTTTTTAGCCGGTTGAGATAAGTAAAAACGTCGTGTTGTTATTACACCGTTTTACGTTTAGCTGCATCTTATCTCGTAATATGTCCACTGCTTCTTTATTCATGTTGCATGTTCTATGTTCAATGTTTTTTGTGGGAGGTTGGTAATGGCGACTTAGGACGGGAAAATACCAGTTTCACCACAGGTCCGTCTTGAGTGTTCTGTAGGATATTATTTTGCAGACTTCCCTCAGTGGAATGTTCCTATGCGTGAGCATAGAAGGATCTTTGGTCCACTGTGTCTGGTAGTCTGTGACACCTGACTGTTTAGTTGTAGCGACAAGTTTTAATCGTTGTTTTCGTAGTTATTTTTACTCATACCTTAGTTTTATAATGTATCTTGTTTGTATTATGCGTCTTTCTAACCTGACTGTCGTTCAGTTTCTTACACCATTGATGTCTATACACTGTGTTGTCAACTGTCTTGTGTATTATCTGATCGTAGATGTCATCGTAATTTTTTACGACATCCTATTTTAGTTCCACATTTTTATTTTAGTTGATTTCTACGACTGTTTTCATTTGTCTTGATTATCGTGTCGTGTCAGTATTGTGCCTATTGTCTGTCACGTTAATGCTTTCATAACATTTCATGGTATAAATTACTTTATTAATTATTAATATAATTACCTATTATATGACTTGAATTTACCGTTCTAGGACAGGAACGAAGACCACTCGTTATAGTCACATTTTATGTAGAAATATTTCATTATAATCTTGAATAATGTCTACCTTAGACTATTTTATTAAGCAGGCTAAGGCGCTTAATATACCTCCGGATGAGATTAGATCATTTGCTATGACAGAATACAAAGAGTCTCAAAGGTTGGAATCTCAAAGATCAGAAGCTGAGAAATTAAGATTGGAAAATTTGAAATTTGAGGCAGATCAAAAACGGATTGAGGCTGAGGAAAATGAAAAGAAGTTGAAATTTGAGGCAGATCAAAAACGGATTGAGGCTGAGGAAAATGAAAAGAAGTTGAAATTTGAGGCAGATCAAAAACGGATTGAGGCTGAGGAAAATGAAAAGAGGAGGAAATTTGAGGCTGCGGAAGAGGAGAAAAAAATGAGATTAGCCGCTGAATTAGAAGAGAAACGATTTCAGCGTGAGTCCGAACAGAAAAAATTCGAGGCTGAAGAAAAATTTAAAAGAGATGCGGCAGAAAAAGAAAGACTACTTAAAATGGAGATGGAAGTTAAACACAAGGAGATGGAAGAAAGAAGATTAATAGCTGAACAAAATACAAAAAGGCTTCAGCTTGAGACAGAAGAGAATGAAAAGAAACGTCAGCATGATTTGAAACTTGCCGAATTGGAATTTGATAGAATAAGATTGTCAAGTGAATGTAATACACAAAAGACTCAGGAAGGCCAGTCTTCATCTAGACATGAGAATTTTAGAGAGATTCATCTCAAATTGCCTAAGTTTACTCCACCATCCGACGATGTCATATTTTTTTGGACAGATTTGAGGCTACATGTCGATCGTACAACTTGGATAAATCATTATATTGCACCCACTTATCCAGATTACTAACAGGAGAGGCAATGGCTGTTTATCACACTACTAGCTCTATAGATAAAAATGATTACGATGCTCTCAGGGCCGCTCTTCTAAACAAATTTCAAATGTCAGAAGATCAATACAGACTTAGGTTCAAGTCTATGCTCCCGCAATCTAGCAAGAATTTTGATGATTTTCTTTCTCAAATACGTCTTACCTTAGAACGATGGATAGAACTATCCAAGGTAGAGAAATCGTATGATGGTATTTTCGACTTATTACTTCGCGATAAAGTTTTATCAGCAGTAAGTCCTGCATTTCTGGCGTTCCTACATGAACGTAAACCTGGTAATATAAAAGAAATGTCAGAACATTGTAAAAATTTCTGCACTGCTCATCCCAACATGGATGTCAGCAATGCGCAGCTTAAGGACGATTTACCCGTTGCTTTCGCCATGCAACAAAACAATTTCCCTAGAAATCGTTCGATAAGTAGCGATAGAAATTTTCAAAGGGGAAGTAATAATAATTTCAACTTTGGTCATTTTCAGAAGGGGAAACAATACTCACATTCTGCTCCATTTAATGTATCATGGGGTCAAGCTCACAGATCTCGAGATTTTAGTAACAACAATCCTAAATATAATCAAGGTAATAATAATAAACAACCTTGGAGATCTCAATCATATCATCCTGAAATTAGAAATAGATTTATGAATAAGTCATTTCGCCAACATCACAACAGTGAAAACTTTCATTGGCGGACTCATCCAAATTTTAATGATAGCAGAAACAGTAATTATAGCAATTTTAATGACAATAATCAAAATCACTACAGCGTATTTTACGCTGTACATCCCAATGCCTAGAATCCGGCTTTTGGCTGGGATCATGTGTCCAGACACAGGGACCGGTACAGTGACATTCATGTGTCATTAGGTCTCTTGTGTGAGAACACAGAGGATCACTACAGTGACACATGTTGTCATTGGGTCTTCTTGTGTTGGGACATGTGGTCTTGACCAGGGCCGGGTTTGGGCGGGGATAATGCGACCTCATGCGAGGAAAAAAATATGCGACCTCAAGCGAGGAAAAAAATAAAATAAAAAAATAAAGAGATAGATCGTCGAGCAGACCACGACAACATTCAAATGTTGCTTCAATTGAATCACAAACTAACAAAGGTAATGATAATAATGCTAATCAACATAACGCTATGTCTTGTATCGATGTAGAACAGGTAAAGACATGTCAAGAATGCTCAACGCTATTCCAGCCCAAGGCGATCACAACGCTGCGATGCGGGCACATTTTACCAAGTCTACCCGCAGTTTGTACAGCTACTTCTGCATCAGTTCACCATGGAAAAGGGTGTTTAAAATTTAACAGAGGATACGTTAACTCGATTCCTTGCTCTATTTTGTTTGATTCAGGCTGAAGTACTGTCGGAGTGCGGAACTCTCTGATCGACCCCTCCTTTGCCACTGGCAACGTGGTCAAGTGCGTCACATTTGGGGGAACTGTGGAAACCTTCCCTACAGCAATCATTAACTTACATACACCTTTCTTTTCAGGGAAGATTCATGCCTGTCTTCTGCAGAATCCAGTTAGCGATGTAATCCTTGGTTGTATACACGGTATAAAAGAGTGTACACCAGAGCAAATTAATGAATGGGAAAAGCGACACATTCATGCTGCAAATGCAGTGGTTACCAGAGCGCAAGCTACTGAATTGTCGCGTGAATCAACTTCTGAACCTACGGTTCATAATAGTAATGATGATAATTCTCCTATTTCAAGGGAGCTGTTTGCTAATTTACAAAAGAATGACAATTCTTTGCAGAGATTTTTTCAATTGGTGACTAAGAGAAATAATAACAACACAATTGCAAAGTCTAGACACCAATTTGCTCTTAAAAAAGGTATTTTAGTTAGATTAATAAGAGAAACAGATTCATTGGTGCGTTCACAAATTCTGGTCCCGTCTGCTATGAGACCCAGAATATTACGACATGCTCATGATTCACAATGCGCAGGTCACATGGGGTTTTCGCGAACCAAATCTAGAGTGCTATCCGCATTCTATTGGCCTGGCGTTCATAGGGATGTTAATCTCTATTGTCGTTCCTGCGTGACATGTCAGGAAGTTAAAGTAAGGGGTCCGTATCATGATGCTCCTATCCAAGCTGCGGACATACCTATTAGACCATTTGATAAAATGGCAATCGACATCATTGGTCCTATATTGCCATCTGCAAGAGGACATACACATATTCTCACCTGTATCGATATGTGTACGCGTTGGCCTGAGGCCATACTTCTTAAGAACACCTCATCTGCCAGTGTTGCAGAAGCTTTAATGCTGATCTTTTCACGCATTGGTTTTCCGCGTAAGATCCTATCGGATCATGGTGTCCAGTTGTTACGGTATATGATATTAACGCCGTCTGCTAAAGGTTATCAGACGTGCAATTGTAAAGGTTAAGGCATTTAATATATTGCGATAGATGTTTCAATTATTGAACGCTCCATACACGATCGATTATGACGTGTATAGCGTTGTTTGGGTCACAGTCGGTAACTAAGAAACGCTACCCTTTGTTACTTGACCGCCAAGCTGAATAGCTGCGTTTTTCTAACCTTCCAATTCAATGGCATGATATAGCCATATATATGCATTTTTTGATGGACCAGGGTCAGTCCTAGAACTCTATATGAGAGGAAAATTTATGGAGGTTAGTATTTAACTAGAATTCTCAGAAGGAGAAGAATAATCGTCAAATTCATATGAAATATTCAGACTCGCAGTCTCACTGTCGGCAGGTAGCCATGTCTAGCTGCGCGTGCATATAGCTGTGATGTTCTGACGACAATACTGCATTGTATCCTTAAACGGACATTGACACGTAAACCAGCAGTCTACGTTATTGATTAATTTATGCATGACTTATATGGACTTATGCTCTACTCCTATTTGAAATGATCATCCTGTGTGTACAACTGTGAATTAAATGTATGGACTCAATGAAATGACTTATCAAATCAATCGTATTCCAAGGTTCAAGTATTGTTCGGAATCTTCCACCCCCGCATTCGCTTAATCTTCCATCGAAGGCACGATGCATTATCACTGAATAAAAAAAACTAACATATCAAAGAAAAAACAATGGCCAGAAATTTATAGTTGTTTTATTCATATCACATGGAACATTGTTCAGAGCAAACCACCTTGTAACAGTGGTGCCCGGTATGTGGGAACGAAAAAACAACCAAAAACCAAAAATTTTTTCATGACTTTCGAATGAAATATTTACGATCAAGTTTCGATCACATGACCATTACGAAGCTGACGTGACGCATGTGATCATGAATAGCAACATGACGTCACTGTTGCATTGTCGCAGTGAAGAAGACATCTTTTCAACGCCTCTCTAGTTCGCTTCAAATTGATCAAGATGCACAAGATGGACTACCGTTGCCTGCCCATCAGGAGCAGACAGTCAAAGGCACAGGCCTAGCTGTTGACGACCTCTAGCACTGATCTAAGCAACGGAAAAGATAAGTCTAGGTGTTTAACTGTTGTTATTGCAAACAGTGCTAACTGAGTCCATGCCCTCTGCCTACATCGGCATGTTTTTACCTATGTTTAATGTACTTTTTGTTGTCTTAATGTGTTGTTAATTCGTGGGAGGTAGGGAGGATGAACCGAAATTAGATTCTGTGGCTCTCACGATGCCTGAATTGATTTCGGTCG
The DNA here is from genome assembly GCA_024509875.1 of Oreohelix idahoensis. Lineage (NCBI taxonomy): Eukaryota > Metazoa > Mollusca > Gastropoda > Stylommatophora > Oreohelicidae > Oreohelix > Oreohelix idahoensis. Next base: position 344,102 of record JAMPIV010018263.1, on the reverse strand, counting down.
TTTCTTAAGGCAGTTAAACGATTGCACTTTTGGAAGCCCCATTGAGGTTTGCCATTGGACTATCTGTCCAAATCTGCTGTCGTTTGACGATTTGTGTTAGCTGTACCGTTCCGTAGATAACTGGTGTATTTTATTCGTACTCAGTTAACAATTTTATTCAGTTTTGTATCATGTTCGTTAACTATTTCGTCCAGACTACTCTCACTATAATTTATTTTATGATTGTTAAATGTTCGTCCGTTATGAGTCCTGTGATGTCATCATTTTTTGCAGTCATTTTTTTTCTGTACTTTGAATATTAAGTTGACCTCGGGTCAGACCTTGACCCTTCATTTGGCTTGTAACACTTCCGCTTGTTTTATTTAGTTCATAAATTCATTTTTAATTGTGAAAATGTCTTGTTTGCGTCTTAACATTGTTTGTACCCTTTAGTTGCATCATTGTTTTGTTTGTCCTCATAATATATATTAAATACTACATTAATAATATGATATTATATGCAATAATACACTTGTAATTTAATTTAATTAATTTTTTCTGATATTTAAGGTTAATATGGGACATTGCATAATTATGCAGTGATAGTCCAAGAAAGTAGCACTACAATTTATAAGAGATGCCTAGGGCATAATAATATATTATATATATTGACCAAATAAAATAATCTTATAGTCTACCTTTGAGGTAATAGACCCATTGTATATTATTTAATATACTTTTCTGGTACTAAGAGAGTGACTTAGTACATTGAACAATATAATTACTAGGAATCATACCCAACATTATTGGATATTAAGATTAATTGTGTGAAGTAATTACATAATAGTTAACAGATATCATAACTATTTATGATATAGTTAGTACTTAGATACAATATTGTTACAAAATATTGTCTATTAGTTGAACTTAGACATTAGAGTTCAGTACTATTGTGATTATTTATATTGAATATTTCTAAGTTGAGTAAGTATAATAATTACTCTGAAGCTACTATTGACTATTTTAATCAGTAATTATCAATAATTACTTACAGATAAAAGTCAAAATGCTTACTATAGACCATTTCGTTAAAATTGGTCGGGAATATGGTTATAAATCTCAAGAACTTCGTCAGTTTGCTGAGGCAGAACTGGAAAAACATGAAAGAAAAGAAGCAGAGAAAAAAGCTGCATTAAAGAAAGAGGAAGAGGAACAAAAGGCTGCATTAAAGAAAGAGGAAGCAGAACGTGAGATGAAGCAAATTGACAAGGAAAATAGATTGAGAGAGATTGCTCAACGTGAAAGAGAAGAGCAAAGAGCAATCGCCAGACAGGAAGAAGAGAATAAATTGAAACGAGAGGAAATTATTTTACAACAAGAAATGGAATTGGCGCGTATTAAATTGGAGACAGCAAGATTACAAGCACAAAGTGCTGATGCAAACCAGAATAATAACGCACAAAATGGATCATCATCCAGCCAAACTAAACATTTCTACAACTTTAAATTACCCACTCTCAACTTGAACGTGGACGACCTTTCATCGTTCCTGTCACGTTTTGAACAGACTTGCAAAACAAATCATTTGCCTGAAGAGTCATGGGTACTCAAGTTAAATGAATTCTTGGTTGGAGAACCACTGACGGCTTCTCAAAATGCTGACCCATCAATAGCAAATAACTACGGTGCTATTAAGTCCTTGCTTTTACGAAGGTTTCACCTGGACGAGGAACACTGTAGGTTGAAATTTAAGGGAATTTTACCTGAATCTCCAAAAGATTTTGCAGGATTCATTGCGAACATACGCAATACATTTAATAGATGGGTTGAACTGGCAGAAGTCAACAAATCATACGACAAATTAGTTGATTTACTACTACGGGATAAGGTATTATCTTCGGTTAGCCAGCCATTTTTTGCATATTTGCAGGAGCGTAAACCAGGTACTATGGACGAGTTAGAAAAAATTTCTTTAAACTACTGTTCGGCACATCCGAATGCAACCATTTCTAACTCCTCATTAAGAGAACCTCTACCTGTGGCGTCTAATATGGCCTACAATCATAATAACAAACAAAGACATCACAGTGTAGACAGAAGCAGGTTCCAAAGAAATCACAATGTTAACTTTCAGAAGGGACATAATAATGATTTCAACAATAAAAATGAGTTCAACAGAGGTAGATCACGAGATAGAAATTATTCACCTCAAACAAACTACCACAATGGTCAACATAACACTAATTATAATCGATCACATACTCCCAATAATAATAGTAACTGGAATGGTAATAATCATGGCTCGAGACATCGAGATAATAGTTACTATAGAGGACGACGAGATAATTCTAACAATTATACTCGGAATCGATCTCATTCTCGGGGATCATCTCATTACAACCATAATACAGGGGCGGCAGTTACAAATAATACTACCCCTATAGCTCAGGTCCCACTTGACAATAATACAACACAGTCTTCTGCTGCATGTTTTGCTATTAATTATAATGTGGCAAATAGTTGCCAACAATGCAATCTTATTTTTCAGAAGGCGAAAGAAACAGTGCTTAACTGCGGACATATTACACCAGAGGTAGGTCTTGCAGTCAACGATGGAACAGGCCTACTAATTTTTAACAGGGGATTAGTTAATGGATCCGTCGTCTCAGTGCTGAGGGATTCAGGATCCACAACGATTGGTGTACGACAGTCGCTGGTACATCCTAGCTGTGCAACGGGGGAATATGTCCGTTATTCATGTTAACACACCTTTTTTCACAGGGAACGTAAAAGTATGTATGCTAAAAAAGCCTATAGCTGATCTGATGGTTGGTCGTATACACGGCAGTAAAGATTGTACTCCAGATGAGATTATAGAATGGGAGAAACATAACCTATGCACTGGAAACGCCGTGACGACTAGAGCGCAGACTCAACTCATGGAGAAAGTTGATGATAATAAAATGGATGCAGACAACCAAGAGGAATTTGTAGTCAATTCACCTATTGACAGGGAAACATTTGCAACCAAACAAAAAGAGGATAAATCTTTAAAAAAATTTTTTAAGTTGGTTGATAAAGTTGACAATCTATCCTCAGGTAATAATAACAAACATTGTTTTGTTATTAAAAATGACATATTGATTAGATGTTTTAATGACAAATCACAAATGAAACAACAAGTTATGGTCCCGTATACTTTTAGACGGTACATTCTTCAACATGCACATGACTCACATTGTGCTGGACATATGGGATATACTCGAACACGATCTCGAGTACTGTCTTCATTCTTTTGGCCAGGAGTGTCAAGAGATATTTCGCAGTATGTACGTTCCTGTACTACATGCCAAGAAGTGAAAGCACGTGGAGCTTTTCACACGGCGCCTATTCAGGCTTGCGATATCTCAGTAAGACCGTTTGACAAGATGGCAATAGATATTATTGGTCCATTGCTACCATCGGCCAGAGGACATAGATTCGTCCTTACGTGCATTGATTTGTGCACACGATGGCCAGAAGCTATCCCATTAAAGACCACCACTACCACAGATGTAGCTGATGCACTACATCTCATCTTTTCTAGAATAGGGTTTCCTAGAAAACTTTTATCAGACCATGGGTCACAGTTTATATCTGACACCATGAAGGAAGTCATGAAAACTTGGAACATTGATAGGAATTTAAGTAGTATTTATCATCCTATGAGTAATGGTGCGGTTGAAAGACTTAACCGTACACTTAAACAACTACTACATAAGGTTACTGCTAAGCACCCTCATGACTGGGACAGAGCACTCCCAGCTGTTCTATTTGCTTATCGGGAGGTACCGCATGAACAAACTGGCTTCTCTCCCTTTGAATTAGTTTTTGGTGCTCCCCCAAGAGGTCCTATGGGACTAATAAAAGACTTATTAATTGACGCGGAGATGACTCAGGACACTCAGTCATCTTACGAGTACGTGATTAATCTTCGGAAGAACATTATTGAGTCTTGCCAGTTGGCAACAGCTTCTTCTGAGGCTGCAAAAGCTAAGGCTCGATCTCTACAAAATAGGTCTCGACGATTACGCCAATTATTCCCAGGCGACGAGGCTTATGTGTTACTTCCTCACAATAACAATAAATTATTGATATCTTGGAATGGTCCTTACAAAGTCATTGATAAAATTTCCGACGTTGATTACGTCTTAGATATCAAGGGACACAAAAAGATATTTCATATTAACATGCTCAAGCAATTTCATACACGTCCTGAACACTTACAGTCAATTTTTCATGAACTAGATGACAACACAGTATCTACTTGTTATTATTCTAACTTATCTGTCATCCAGGAAGAAGAATCTTCTTTTCCTGAGGTACAGTTACCGTTACCGGTACCAGTAGTTCAACCTACTGAATCTTGGCGGGATGTAACCATCTCTTCAACGGTTACACCGCAACAGCGTCTACAGATTGCTAATCTATTACAATCTTATCCAGATGTGTTGACCGACGTCCCGGGTCGCACATCGGCTATCAGTCATGACATTACTCTCAATGATGATACACCTATTCGTGTACATCCCTATTCTGTTCCTTTACATTTCCTTGCTAAAACTACTAAGGAACTTGAACAGATGTTGTCTCTGGGAATCATTGAGACTAGTAATTCGCCATTCTCTTCTCCATTAGTGATTGTCCGGAAGAAGGACAATAACATCAGACTATGTGTTGATTATAGAAAATTAAATGCTAAGACTATAGTTGACAGCGAACCACATCCACTTATCGACGACTTACTGCCACGTCTATCCAACGCAACTATATTTAGTAAGATAGACTTAACTAAAGGTTATTGGCAGATACCACTGACCGAAAAGGCTAAGTACTACACCGCATTTTCCACTCCACAAGGTCTATACCAGTGGAATGTGATGCCTTTTGGGCTTGTTAATGCGCCAGCTACCTTCATTCGCCTGATGCGACAAATTTTATCAGGTAGACCAGACGTTATTACATATATTGACGACATATGCTTGTTTAGTTCGTCGTTTGAGGAACATGTTTCGGGACTTAGATATGTTTTCGACACTCTAAGGAATTATCATCTAACTGCTAAACCTACAAAGGTGCAAATCGCGTGTAATGAGATAACCTTTTTGGGACATATCATTGGATCGGGATATATCCGAACGTTACCTAGTACAGTCTCCAAAATTCTAAACATAGCAGTTCCTCAGACGAAGAAACAGGTCAGGAGTTTGTTAGGACTTGTTCAATATTACAGTAGATTCATACCAAACTTGTCATCCATCACGGCTGTATTGTCTTCATTGTTAAAAAAAGACATGCCGGTGAAGGTGACATGGACTGGTACATGCAATGAAACTTTCAACAAAATTATAAATTTGTTCTCGCATGAACCAATTTTAAGACTTCCCGATGCTTCCAAAAGATTTTTCTTACGAACAGATGCTAGTAACTACGGCATTGGTGCATGCCTGCTCCAGAACCATGATGGCATTCTACATCCTACCTTATATATTTCAAGAAAGCTAAAGCCGGCAGAAACAAAGTATTCAACAGTTGACAAGGAACTTTTATCTGTGTCTTGCGCAATAACTAAATTCGAAAAATTTCTGTCTGGTTATCCCTTCACCATACAGACGGACCAACGTGCTGTAGCATCCTTGCGTCGATCTAACCATAAAAGCCAGAAACTCGCCAGATATGCAATCATCCTACAGCCATTTGAATTCTCCATTGAACATATTCCTGGCACTGAAAACATTGTGGCGGATGCGTTGTCACGTAATCCTATTGACGACGAATAATCAACATTAACATTCCTAAAACATATCAACTATAAGGGAACTAACCTTGCCTTCAATTTAAACTTTATAAACACTATATGCATCACAGAATTGAACTAAAAGACAATCAAGGTATACATATTGACATTGAAACTTCGTCTAACGTCCATACACGATATATGAATATTCGTTGAACAATCATGGAACAATATCTGACGACAAGTCGAACTTATTATCCTATGTGCACTTAATTCTTGGATGCTGGGATAAATGACATTTCTTTCCAACGTAAACGTTTGAACATTTTTGCCTAAAAGAATTCATCAGGATCAAGACTACGGATGGATCATCATATCCTATACTAATTAATTAGTTAACTTAACTTCTTAATTGAATTATTATCAATAAAATGAAATGTGAGAAAAAAATGAAATGAAAGAACAAAAAAAGAGAACGAAATATAAAAAGAAGAAATTATGAAAAGAGAAAATAAATCTCACACAAGTATTAGATTAATATTTTTTTTTAATGTACCTATACGTTATTTAGTTAGTTAAATTAGATAGTTATTATTCACTAACACTTAACACACACAATTAAGTTAAACTTATATTCGAATTTCTTTCTATTTCTTCTCACTTATTTTGTCTTTTCTTCTCTCATAACATCGCGTTACATTAGAACCTTAATAATTTAACTCTTAGTTTAATTAATTAATTTAATTTTAATTAGTCAAATTAATTCCTATATGACATACTAATACGACAGACCTTACTTTAATTTAATTCTATCATTCACTATTAACATTGGACATTTTATTTAGTTGATATAATAATATGTATAATATTGATATATAATGTGATTAATGTTAGATGACTATGACAAATAGTTAGTTGACATGACCGCAACACGGTTCTACTCAGAACATCGTCGGCCATATGTCACAATTGTGTTAAATTTTTTTTGAAAAATTGTTAAGTCGGATAGATCTTGAAAAAAAATCTATCGATTTTTTTTTCCCCGGTGTACAGGGAATTGTTACGGTATATGATATTAACGCCGTCTGCTAAAGGTTATCAGACGTGCAATTGTAAAGGTTAAGGCATTTAATATATTGCGATAGATGTTTCAATTATTGAACGCTCCATACACGATCGATTATGACGTGTATAGCGTTGTTTGGGTCACAGTCGGTAACTAAGAAACGCTACCCTTTGTTACTTGACCGCCAAGCTGAATAGCTGCGTTTTTCTAACCTTCCAATTCAATGGCATGATATAGCCATATATATGCATTTTTTGATGGACCAGGGTCAGTCCTAGAACTCTATATGAGAGGAAAATTTATGGAGGTTAGTATTTAACTAGAATTCTCAGAAGGAGAAGAATAATCGTCAAATTCATATGAAATATTCAGACTCACTGTCGGCAGGTAGCCATGTCTAGCTGCGCGTGCATATAGCTGTGATGTTCTGACGACAATACTGCATTGTATCCTTAAACGGACATTGACACGTAAACCAGCAGTCTACGTTATTGATTAATTTATGCATGACTTATATGGACTTATGCTCTACTCCTATTTGAAATGATCATCCTGTGTGTACAACTGTGAATTAAATGTATGGACTCAATGAAATGACTTATCAAATCAATCGTATTCCAAGGTTCAAGTATTGTTCGGAATCTTCCACCCCCGCATTCGCTTAATCTTCCATCGAAGGCACGATGCATTATCACTGAATAAAAAAAACTAACATATCAAAGAAAAAACAATGGCCAGAAATTTATAGTTGTTTTATTCATATCACATGGAACATTGTTCAGAGCAAACCACCTTGTAACACCAGTTTATTTCCGAATCCATGTCACAGGTTATGAAGACATTAGGTATAGATAGATCTCTCAGTTCTATATACCATGCGATGTCAAATGGGTTAATTGAGAGACAGAATAGGACACTTAAGCAGTTGTTGGGTAAAATGACTCAAGATCACCCTCAGGAGTGGGACAGGGTCCTACCCGCTGCTCTCTTCGCGTATCGCGAAGTGCAAAACCAAGCCACAGGGTTTTCTCCCTTCCATTTAGTTTTTGGCATACAACCACGCGGACCTATGTCTTTAATCCATGATTTATTGGTTGAAGATAACATACCTGAGGAAACTCAATCCTCATATGAATATGTCATCTCTTTACGAAAGAGAATAATAGATGCCTGTAGGTTAGCTACTGCATCATTCGAAGAGTCTAAAGAAAAAGCTCGTCTATTTGCAAATCGGTATAGACGTCTTCGCCAGCTTATTCCTGGTGACGAGGCTTTTGTTTTACTGCCTTCGCATAACAATCGTCTACTTATCACATGGAGAGGTCCTTTTAGGATCATCTCAAGAATATCCGATGTCGACTACATCGTCGATATTAACGGAAAACACAAAACCTTTCACAGTAACATGTTGAAAGAGTATTATTCACGTCCAGATTATTTACAATCAGTATTTCAAGCGACTGACGATCCTACTCCTCATATTCACAACTATACTAATTTGTCAGTTATACAAGAAGAAGAATCTTCTTTTCAAGATGTACAATTGCCCATACCAGTTGTACCTCTTCATTCCACGGAAAACTGGAATGATGTCACTATTTCTTCTTCTCTTTCGACTGATCAACGACAGCAAGTTTCATCACTACTTCAAACGTATGATAAGGTTCTCACTGACATTCCAGGTCATACATCAGCTATTCAGCATGATATTCTCCTAACTGATGAAACACCTATCCGTATTCGTCCATATCCCATACCTTTACACTTTAAAGATAAGGTCGAAAAGGAATTAGATGAGATGCTTCGATTAAACATAATTGAACCATCGTTGTCACCATATGCTTCATCTATGGTGATAATTAGAAAGAAAGATAATAACATTCGTCTATGTGTAGACTACAGAAAATTAAATAAAGTCACACAATTTGACGCTGAACCTTTGCCACTTTTAGAAGATTTATTAGTAAAATTATCTCATTCTACTTTCTTCTCTAAGTTTGATCTGTCAAAAGGCTATTGGCAAGTACCATTGACAGAAAGGGCAAAACCACTCACTGCTTTCTCGACGCCCCGGGGCCTATTCCAATGGAATTTTATGCCTTTCGGGTTAGTTAACGCTCCTGCCACGTTCGTACGCATGATGCGTCGAATCCTATCTCATCATCCCAACGTCATTGCGTACATAGACGACATTTGTCTTTTCAGTGATTCATGGGAAGAACATTTAGAAGGATTAAACTCATTACTGTCCACGTTACAAAATCATAACTTAACTGCTAAGCCATCAAAGGCATTTGTGGGTTTCCACGAGATTTCTTTTTTGGGACACCGTATTGGTCGCGGTATGTTATACACAGAGGACAGTAATGTCTCTAAAATCCTTAACATCTCCACACCTAAAACAAAGAAACAAGTGCGATCTCTATTAGGACTAGTACAATACTATGGAAAATTCATACCACATCTTTCGTCCATCACTGCTCCTTTCTCTTCATTACTTAGGAAAGGTGCAGCTAACGTGATTCGGTGGTCTAACGAACATCAAATCGCGTTGGATATCATAAAGAAATTTTTTTCGGATCATCCTGTGTTAAGGTTACTTAATGAGAATTTGCCATTTGTCTTACGCAGCGATGCTTCTAATTACGGCGTGGGAAGTGTCTTACTACAAGAATATAATGGCACCTTGCATCCAGTTCTCTATGTGTCACGGAAGTTAACTCCAACTGAACAGAATTATTCAGTTTTAGATAAGGAACTTCTCGGGCTTGTTTGGTCAATAAATAAACTTCAAAGATATCTGCTTGGATCACACTTTATTGTGGAATCAGACCAAAAAGCGCTTACTGCACTCAACACAAAGGACGTGAAATCTGCCAAATCTACTAGGTATGCGATCGCTCTACAACCATTTAGTTTCACGATTCGATCCATACCTGGCACACAGAATGTTCTCGCTGACATCTTGTCGAGATGTCCGAATGAATCGAGTTAGCAGCTACGCACTAAAGACAACTGAACTTCGACACTGACAGTTCGTCGAGTGTAACTTTTACGTGTAATACCTCGATTATCAGAGTCATTAACATTCAGTCAAGTGAAATTTACAATGCTTATGTATCAAAATAACATGGAACGTTAAGGTATATTACTATCTTTGTGAAAATAAAATTCACTTAATTATGACATTGAAGAGATAATAACGTTGGAAAAGGATTATATTTTCTCACAGAAATAACATTTCTAACACTTTGATTTCTTCGTGGAACTGAACTTGTTATATTATAAACTGTTCACTAACAGGAAAATGGAACTTTCGTTATTTAAGGAATTAATAACACTATTAGAGTGAAATAAATGAAGTAATTAGATTATTAAACTTAGATACTTAGTTAGTTAACATAATGATTAATGTAATTAACTATACAATATTTAAGTGGATTTATCAATATTTGTATTTAAGCACATTAATTTAACATTAGTACTTTAATTAGTACCACAAAATGACTTAGAGACACGGTTAAGTGCGTTGATCTTATACGTGTTTAAATTGTATTCATTCATTTTTATTCATTTTTTCACTTGTCATTTTAAAGACATATCCATCACTTTTCTGTTTATTCATTGGTTTCTCATCATTTCTTTTCATTTGCGTTTACATTTGTGTTAATTCAATATTTCTAATATGATAGTTTAGTTCATTGACCACATTGTACCAAAGGTGTGCAATTGTGGATGTATGCTTTTATGCATACCTTTTGTTGATTTGAGTTAATTGGAATTTAATATTTTATTATTTTTATCATGATATATTTGTAAAAATAGTAATATGTAAACTTGAATCACCTCTAGTGTCGAGTATTAAAGAAAAAAATTAATATAATTAATTTTTTTGGGGGGATTGGTAAGGAATCTGTAGAGCCCTTTTCGTAGACCTCTACACTCCTTTACAGATGAAGGTAGTCTCATATTATTAATATGTTGTCCTACCTCTGTAATAAACTTTGCGCACCGACTTACATGAGAGTAAGTCTTATTGGTGAGTTTGATTTCATTAGCGCACGGTTGTGCACTAAGGCGTATAGGGGTTATCCAGTCCGCACGTGTATCTAGACAGTCGGTTGACGTCATGAGTGGGTTTGAGAAGCAAGAATCCCAAGTTCTAAAAATGAAGCTTTGGGAGTTCGAAACCCGTGTTTTGAGTAAAGTATTGATGTTTTAGACCCGGTCCTGCGGATTAGCAGTCGTAGCCGGTAGTCGTCCACGTGAGTGTTCATTCGTTGGAAGAACCACGTATGTATTTATTATAATAATAATGACTGTTCTCCAAAGTCGTGAGTATCTAGTCGATGTCAGGTAACTAGCCTGTACCGAAATGGATTCACCGCTGAAGATGTATTTTTATATGCCAGTAAATGCCTATCAAAGGGATCGTCGGTAACTACCGTGGATCTACGATATATATATATATATTATTAGGAAGCCGTTGGGGTCAGTCACGGCTAATACAAGAGGTTATTCAAGTATCAATGCCTAAGTAACTTTACATGCCTAGAAGGTATTTAGTAGGAACCTGCACCTACGTTCTACTATGATTAGTTGATGAGGACTTCTTTATATATGAAAATACTAAAGATCGGGATCTTAGATACTACCAAGTATAATGAGAATCTCTTGTCCTTGAGGAAAGGTCAACCTTGATCAATATAACATTGTACTTAATCTACTTCATGACCTTTATGACTATTGATGTATTCACTCAGAGACCTGGTCAGAATTTACTTGAGGATTCTTCTGAGACTATTTATTTGAATTTTTATTGAGGACATGCGTCCACTATCATCATGTTGAATCACCTATTAACCGTCCACGTTGAATGTATCGTCCCGTATGATGTGATGTTAATAAACCATGTATGAACTTTTCAAGTAACGAGTTTGACTATCACAGTATTGGCACCTGTTGATGTGCCTATGTTGAGTTTGCATCTTACTGCACCAAGATTTTTATATATTCGCGAAATCAGCACGATTGACACAAAACACTATCAACAATCAATATACAGCCCCAACAATATTACTGATATCTTGCTTAAAAACAACTTGAGTATACACAATTTCTTTTACAAGTATCCCCGAACACTACTACCAATTAGTTGTATTTCCCCCTTAGTATATTTGCCTACAACCAATCAGGGACCGTTTGCTTCTAGCGTCCTATTATCAAAACAAACTTCAAATTTCAAACCTTGGACTCTTCTCCTCTATCTCCACCTCATGGCACGCTGAGAAAGAAGTAGTCTGTTCATCCCTCTGTCTTCTGTCACTATCTCGTTTTTATGCTGCATTTCCTTAACTAACATATTTTTTTCGATCTTGCCAATTCAAATCTGTAAACACTAACTCGTAGTACAACCACTATGCTCCTATCCCGTCCCGTTCCCTGCAGTATTTTTTTTTAAACTTTCCATGTTTATCGTAATTTTTTTTTTCTTAATTGGCGTTCTCATGCAAACGAGACAACACTGGTAGTAATACGTCACAAAAGCGTCAAAAAGGCTGTCTGTCTGTTACATTAGACTTATTTTTTCCCTAGAAATACGTGTGTGTATGTGTTTTTGAACTGTGTTGTCCAACAGAGTGGTAATATACATTCGCATCTGCGTTGCAGAAAAAGGGGTTTTTCGATCGTATTTTTAAAACTAAGCTACTGTCGGCTCGGCCCGTGACAACCAAGCAGAATCAAACGCGTCGCGAAGTGTCGCATTTCTCTCTCTCACTTTTATGCTTCCTTTATTCTTTCACCCTTTCTATCTTACTCTCGGCTCGGAACAACTAGGCTTTAGTTTTTGTGAAAAATGTGTTACGTTATTGTCTCAAGGTTCGAGGCATAAAATCTTAGCACTGATTTGCGGCGCAGGCGACAACGCTCTCCATAACTTCGCTATTTTATTCCCAGGTTATTTTATACGTCTAAACAACTATATTATATATTTCAATCGGTGAAATCTTGGATTTCATCACACTATGTCTACAACAGATCTAGATTAGTCAGACAGTCTACTAGAATATATATAGTAATATATATATATATATCACTGACATACACACACACATAAGTGACGACAGTCAGACGCACAGACGTGAAAAAACTATAACAATGGAATATATATATTTTTGGACGAGCTGACCGACACACTTGAGTAAGTTTTTGTAAATTTTATTTATCATAAGAAAATTCACCACAACCATAAATTTGAATATCAATCACAAATAAATACACATACACATAAGTTAATGAATTACTAAAAGAATAGACCCATAGGTGTAATCCTTTCTCCCTCTGTTGAGCCCCCGATCCCGTTAGCAGAAAAGTTATAGCCCCCAAAGAGTCACAGATTTATACGCTATGGTCTAGGATTTCCCTCTACGGTTAAGAACAGAGTTGATATATTAATCTATTCTAAAAGAAAAAACATCATTTGCAACAAACTTTCATAAAGAAAACACAAAGTGGGTGCATAAATTATACCATAAGGGAATCACTCAGTCCTGCTTTCTCTCGGTTCATTCACCAGTGGCCACTGACATTCTTTCTTACCTACAAACTTGATGTCTTGCACCTTCAAGCGCAAACTTTAGTACACACACACACACCGTGAATCAGTGTTCTTTTTGATAAAGAGAACCCCCAGCTCTGCAGATACAGGTTTCATCCAATGTTCCGAGGAGCGTTCACTTTACAACTATATTTCAGGATTACTGTTTATGTCACTTGAATCAGTTCAGGTAAGAAACTTTAACTGGGCTCACAATGTCAGAATTTCGAGGTTTCCAGTACTTACGAAATGACAGGTTGGTAACTTCTCTCAATATAAACTTATTGGTCACACCACAATTGTTCAAACGTCGGAAATGTTACTGTTTGTAATTTTTCTCGCCACAGGGGCTGAATGTACATGAGATTTAGGGAAGAAATATAATCTAGCTCGATAGGCCCAGTTACTGCATTTAGTCTTAAAGTTCGTGAGATGGGTACTATGTCTCTTTCTGGATGCAAACACAATGCCAGACAGGTTGTAACTTGGACACCCACGTATTTAAGTACAAAATGTTTCTTCTAGGTTATTCTCATATATACTGAAACGGCTGGTAGATTTTGGGCTTGACCCATATACTGTATAAAAGAAAAAGAAACATGCAGAAACTTAATCATAATATTATACACACATCCTGTCCTACCCTCGCGTAAAATATAATATTCACTTCGGTTATTTAACTTAAATCAGAAACTATAAGCTTAGAGCTTGTCTCATCGTTTAAAACTCACGTGAAATAAACTCAAGTCATGTTTAAAAAAATCAATCATCATGAATTAGAAATACGTACATATTCCGTCAATACTCAAGTGATGAATCAGTGCATTTACTTAGTTAAATATATTCTCTGCAATTTCTCTGCAATATATTCTAGCAATTTAATTACATTTATTTATAGCTGAATGAGTTTTTAGCTAGAAATTATAGATTATTCTGCTATTCACTGTAACACAGTAACTTAGAGAATTAGAATGACTTGCCTAACTGGCAAAACCCTCTGCACAAAAATATAGTGAAGATATAATTCGAACTAACAATAAACACTCGACAATACTAGTCAATATATAATTACCTCACACAGAACTACTTAAGACTATTCTCCAACGCAAACTGAGATTATACTTAATAAAGTAATCTAGAAACGAAGCTAGATATGTCTAGAGAAACTGCGGAGTCTGAATGAATGAAGTCTAAACTGCTGGGGTTTAAATATAGGAAACTGACAAAGAATGCTACGCTATTTCCCGAAAACCAGAATATGCCAGACTTAACTCTGATAACACCTCGGAGAATTTGTACGTTCAATCTGCAAAATCAAACGAATTCTTCGCACTGAAACCGAAACCAGACTCAGGCAAATCGAGCGAACAGTCTCTCTTTGATCTTGTGTAACATGATTGACCAGACCGTGCGAGATTTTCTTCGCTCGAGAATTCATACTATTCTGCCTGCAGACTATGATCATAAACGCAATATAAGCGACCTCGTCTTTGATCTCAAATCTTTCACCGTGAATAATTAACTTATAGGCGAACAGATCAGGGAAAAGTGGTAGACAATGGTCTTCCATATTATCCCTGTCGAGAACGAATTAACACGATTCGATCTCTCATCAAAGAACTTAACTAACCGCAATAAAATGCGTTGCTAAATTAGAAAGGAAATGACAAAGGTTTGAATTGCTAACAATCTAGCGTATGCGAAAGAAAGGTAAAAGAGCGAAAGAAAGGTAAAAGACAAGTGTAGAATAAAGAAAAGATATATAAAATCTATTAATCATAATATCTCTGCCACATCCTCCTTTATTTATCTTCATATGTGTCTTTCCTGTGGTCACGATGTTGTTCTCGTGACGGAAGCAGGGAAGGTTAAGTGTTTTCTCATTCAAATTGTTATTGTATTTCTTTGTTCATTAGTTCAGATCATCTCCCGCATTCTTCATTGCTAATTTTATCAATTCACGGGATTCTGAACATTCTTCTGAGAACCCACACCTCTGTTGCCTCCAGTAATTTTTGCATTTCTTTGCTCAATGTCCAGGACTCACTTTAAAATAAATTCATGTAACACTTTGTGGTGTTACATGTGTATATAAATATTTATGTAGGAGGTAATAAGTATGATGGAAATTTTAATAGCTTAGTTATCCTTCCTGAAGCAGAATAAAGAGTGTAATTCATGACAGAATGATTACTGTGGACTCCAAGAGAAGGTAACTTATGCTAATTGTCACGAAGTGGTTTTAAGTTTATAGAGTGTGCCTGAATGAAAGCAAGACCCTAGTATGAGAAAGTCTGAGAAGATAGAATTTAGATGGAAAATAACATGCCTGTGGACAGGTAAGACTATTGGCTCAAGAGATAGACCCAGGATTTGAATCTCCCCCTGCCGCTTCGTGACTAAAAAAATGGCTATAGTCTCCCCACCTCTGACTGCCTTGAAACACAAGGAGATAAGGTGTATAATTACGACCACAAACACCACTATACAGACAACATAGAGTAAGTATAGTAAAGAATAGAAGCTGATCCAGTAAATAATATATGTATATATTTATTTACATACAAGAAAACATAAAATGGCATCATACGTCATCAAGTCAGTCAATAGCGTGCACTGTTGCACGGCCTGGAAAAACCAAGGTAACAATTAAATTGAGAGACACTCAACCAAAAAAAACCCCAAATCACATTCACTCTTCCTGCCACCCTGCTGAGGAACAATAAAAATGGTTAGTGATTTAAACCAAATCTACTTTGGTGGGGCTGTCAACTTTTAGCCTCCACTCTCTAACACTAATAAATTTCTGTCTTAGTCCTGGTGACTCTTCCTCAACGAACGGCTACACAGCTTTCTACTAGTTAGGCGATAGGCGCCGATAACTACACCACACGAAATGCTAAATATAATAGACTTGGTTTTTCGAACGCAGACTCAGTGTCTATCCGTCCAATGGATACTGAACAGACCCTACTGGTCCTGTCTATTTTCTCCCTCCTTCTCTATCTTCCTCTCTTGATCTCAGTGTCTCTCTAACACTCGAGGGCTGATGATGCGGCGTCTCCGTTACGCTCTTCTCTTGATTTCTATCAGGACCTAGGTATGGTAACCCTGTCACCTGTTCCTGATTTTGGTGATGACGATGTTCGGATATCAAGCATGAGGGACTTGATTAACTGTAGACAAAACTTCTCTGCTGCTGAATAGCTTCCCTCTTTTAACCCGCTCCGGAGTTAGAGGAAAAAAAACCCACAGCCTTGATTTCAGGCTGTACAAAATGAAACTAGTCTCCCGGCCACCTGCCGTTGCTAGAGACTATAATAGCGATGCTCTCGGCTGTATGATAAATAAACCTCGGTCCAGCTGAAGCATAGGGACTTCACTGCCAGAGACCATAGGGTAATTTTCTTTTGCTCCTGACGATACTCGAGTACTCTGACCCTGAGATATGTCTTTTGCCGTGGATAATTTTATTTGACAAAATTATGCTCCCCACTGTTTCCGCCGTGACTCGCTGAAATTAAAAGAAACAGCGACTCATGTACACCCACTCTAAAATCGCTTATCTCTAACATATACGATACATAAAATAATTCTATACACGTGTCTCTTCATTCTCACTTCTTCTCCCCTTTCTCTCGTTCTTCACAACAATACATAAAATACCACTATCCCACGTGGCCTCTTCATTCCTTCTCTCGTTCTACTAAAATCTGCCAGGTAAAACAAACAATAGCCCAGACCCGTCTGACATGTTACATGGCCGTTACGCATGGCCGATCACGTGTTCAAACTTGACAAAATTAGGGAAATCCTTTTACCCATTAACACAGGAGTTTCCCCGGCTTACTCTTATTAAATTAAATCTCGCTATAGGAATAGTTTCCTCCCCTAAGCAGTATAATTCATTTACAACGTAAATCTGAACCCTCTGACAATATTTCTCACATTTTTAAGGCTCAGAAAAATTAACGAACACACCAGGGATTTCCCCATAAATTTACATTAGAAAATATACAGGAATAAATGGTGGTTTTACATAACATCCTACAAATATGGCACACGTGTTTCTCACAACTTCACACACTCCTATCTATTGCCAAAATCATAGAAAGAATAAGCACACTGTTGCATTACGTCGTTCTTCAAAAATAGTAATTAATGGCGCTATCGTTTATTTTAAAACTGAAAAGTTAATCTTTACCTAAGGGCGAATTTCTCAAAGAACCCTCTAATGAATAAAACGATAATACGATAAAATCTTACATACCAATTCATCGCTGGTTTTTCCCACAGTGGAGAACGATAAATTACGTAGTCTGACGGCTGGCACTTATTTTTTCATAGAGACCGAATCCCCGTTTTCTGTCCCATATATACAAGAGCAACCGCCCACGCGGATTTCCCTTCCTACGCAAATCCCGGACCAATGGGAGCGCTAGAAAAATTAGTACTATCAACCCACGCAAACCCCGCGTGCTTCCGGCCTCGTCATATCGCGTGCCGGAAATGGCGATTATTTCCGTAAACAACGAACTTTACGGGAATCGCGAAAAATCAGAAGAAAGTAAAACTGATGCTAGAATAAAATAAACCTACCATCATAAACGAACCCATTTAATTTATCTACTCAAAAAAAATACCAACCACGATATATATTCAAATGAGAAGAAAAAAATGGTGGAAAAGCGGGCCCGAAAATAGCGATTTCCGTAAACAACGGAAAATCGCGTGATCAGAAGAAAATAAAACTGGTGAAAATTCAAAATAGAACCACAGAATCGGGCCTGTTAAAAGTCAGAATTACAGTGTAGCGTCACATAAGTCCCCCCTTTCAAGTACGGGAACCGTGCTAAATCACTGAAATCTCTGGGTTTCATACTGGCCCGTATCTAGATCTACCTCTCGATCTAATCACTGTCATAATTAGCATTATCATATAGGCCCATTTCCATATCCTTGAAAATCTGTGCCAGCACTGGATTGTGATGGTCCCGCCTGGTGATTTCCTCCTGGCGACTGCACCTGAGTGGTCGCCCTTCCTCCTGCCTCTCATGTGTTTTCCTTCGCCCACGAATTTTCCTGGCGGCGCGTGGTAAATACTGATTACCAGATGGTGCGACCTCCCAGTGTTTTGAAACAGTCTGACTGTCTTGGCCAGACATCGCCGTAACAGGGCGTAACTGTTTGCGGTTGACTGAAGAACCGTGCACATGTTCCTTCTTGTCAGTATTTCCCTCCCTTGAGAGATGTAATACCATCGGGGGCCTAATTCCCGACGACAAAGAAGATACTTCTGAAGTAAGAGGCGTCACCACTGTTTGACCCTTAGGCTGAACAGGGCTGACAGGCGAATACGCCTCTGTAAATAACATTCCACTGTCTTTAGAGGCGTCTCTCCTCCTCATCGCAAGACAAGGATGTTTGAGCTCCCGTGGGGCTCCGTGAATTTGGGGCTTTCCCCTTTCACTTCTCTGGCCTGCAGTAGGCCCTCTTGCATTAGCAAGAATCGGTGTGGTTGGGTTTCCCAAAACTATGTATGGGCTTCCCAGGATGAAATCATGTGCTGGCTGTGCCATTACAGCTGCCTTAATGGTGCCAGACACAAAGTGGCATTGCACCTCAATATTGGCTACGGGCAGACGCTGTGAGATACCTCTTCTCAAAACGCCACCAATCTCAACTATTTCTCCTGTCCACTGCCCTGGTTTCACCAAATGACGAGCGATGATACTGGGGTAAGTAAGCCCGCTGTCAAACAAACACGTAGTGGCCGTCCCATTCACTACGGCTGGTCCACTGTTAGAGAACAACTTCTCTGCCTGGACTGGTTCCCATTTATTCCCTTTAGTCCATCTCACCGGTCTTAAACAAGCTGCATGATGAGCTGGGGGTTTGTTCATGCACCGGGATGTCCAGTGGGAAGTGGTTCTACAATTCTGACAATACCTCTCATTATCTCCCCTGTTCCTAGCGGGTTCCTGAGAGGTTGTTGTCGGTGCTCTGTTATGCTGCTGGGGGCGCAAGTTATAACCAGAATGAGGCTCCTTGCGAGAAGACCCTGGTTGCTGATGAGCTGGGGAAGTAGCCGGCTGCGATGATGAAGCTCCTTTGTCTGGGGCTGGCAGGTCTGAGTTTTTCCGTTTCTGTCCCAGTACTTCGGCCTGTGCTGTCTGGTACCTTTCGGCGAACACGATAATCTGATCAAGTTGCTGGGCACCCTGCTCTGCCAGATATCGCCTCAAGTCGGGGGACATGTTTGCCTTAACTTGTTCACACAGAACTAACTCCTCCATCCCTTCAAAAGTCTTCGCCAGTCCTGACAGTTCCCTCCACCGGGTTAGGTAATTTCTCACCCGCTCTGCAAACTGTGCGAAACTCTCTCCCTTCTCCGGCCTGCTCTCCCTGAACATGGTTTGGCATTTCCGGGGTGTCCACTGAAATCTTTGCAACAAAGCATTTCGCAGTGCCTCAAAGTTGTTCTGGTCATCTAGGAGCATCTTGTTGTAGACTTCATAAGCATGACCTTTCAAAGATTGCGATAATTTCAGGCACCAAAGACTCTCATCCAACCCGTATGCCTTTGCCATCCGTTGAAATTTTTCTAAAAACACGTCAATCTTTTCATTCCCATTAGGGAACGAGTCAAATGGGAAGCTCATGGCGGCCATCCGGGGTCCTCCGTTTCCTGAGGTGTCTGTCGCTCCTGCTCCGGGTGAATCTCCATTAGCCGAACTGCCTCCCGAAGCTTGGTACTGCAGTTCCAGAGAACGCAGGGCAAGTTCATGCTGTCTCTCCGCTGCCTTCTCTGCTGCTTGTCTCTCTGCTGCCTTCTCCTGGGCTTCCAATTTCCGAAGTTCCATCTCGGCCTGTCTCTCCGCTGCTTTTGCGGTGGCTATCCTTTCCTCTTTTGCTGCTTCTGCGGCGGCTATCCTTTCCTCTTTTGCTGCTTCTGCGGTGGCTGCCCTTTGCCTTTCCTCAATTTCTGCAGCGGCTGCCCTGTCCTCCTTCTCTTTCTCTCGCTGAATATGCCTATCAGTTTCCCTTATCAGGTAGGCCTTAGTCTCCTCCTTATCCATTCCCATGTCCTGAGCAGCCTCTCGCCAGGCAGCTCGTAACTTGGCCATATCCGCCATCTTACCTGTAAACTGCTGTAAGTTCACAACTAACAGAAAATGACAGAAAGGAGAACAAAAGGAAGGAACTACCTGTTACGTAATATATAATACTCCCTCTTTAACCGCTGTTCCAAAACCCGACCTCAGACTAGCGTCAAGTCTGAACAATAACCTGAGAAAAAAATTTAGTTAAGAAGCTACCAAAAACTAAATTACCTTCCTGTTAAAGAAAAATATGTCGGTATGCCATCAATTACCTCTTAGTCATATAAATCAAAAATACCACAAAAATCTACTAGACTGCAACCTGTGGAAAAACTTATACTGGATCAGTTCTAGTAGCTCAAGTCTAGGGGATATTTAAAGAAATTCTATTCTCAGAAAACTTTCTAGAGACAATCTATGAATGTAGATCACAGAATTGATCTCAACAGAATGATCCACCGGACGATTGCCGCCCACTTGTCACGAAGTGGTTTTAAGTTTATAGAGTGTGCCTGAATGAAAGCAAGACCCTAGTATGAGAAAGTCTGAGAAGATAGAATTTAGATGGAAAATAACATGCCTGTGGACAGGTGAGACTACTGGCTCAAGAGATAGACCAGGATTTGAATCTCCCCCTGCCGCTCCGTGACTAAAAAAAATGGCTATAGTCTCCCCACCTCTGGCTGCCTTGAAACACAAGGAGATAAGGTGTATAATTACGACCACAAACACCACTATACAGACAACATAGAGTAAGTATAGTAAAGAATAGAAGCTGATCCAGTAAATAATATATGTATATATTTATTTACATACAAGAAAACATAAAATGGCATCATACGTCATCAAGTCAGTCAATAGCGTGCACTGTTGCACGGCCTGGAAAAACCAAGGTAACAATTAAATTGAGAGACACTCAACCAAAAAAACCCCAAATCACATTCACTCTTCCTGCCACCCTGCTGAGGAACAATAAAAATGGTTAGTGATTTAAACCAAATCTACTTTGGTGGGGCTGTCAACTTTTAGCCTCCACTCTCTAACACTAATAAATTTCTGTCTTAGTCCTGGTGACTCTTCCTCAACGAACGGCTACACAGCTTTCTACTAGTTAGGCGATAGGCGCCGATAACTACACCACACGAAATGCTAAATATAATAGACTTGGTTTTTCGAACGCAGACTCAGTGTCTATCCGTCCAATGAATACTGAACAGACCCTACTGGTCCTGTCTATTTTCTCCCTCCTTCTCTATCTTCCTCTCTTGATCTCAGTGTCTCTCTAACACTCGAGGGCTGATGATGCGGCGTCTCCGTTACGCTCTTCTCTTGATTTCTATCAGGACCTAGGTATGGTAACCCTGTCACCTGTTCCTGATTTTGGTGATGACGATGTTCGGATATCAAGCATGAGGGACTTGATTAACTGTAGACAAAACTTCTCTGCTGCTGAATAGCTTCCCTCTTTTAACCCGCTCCGGAGTTAGAGGAAAAAACCCACAGCCTTGATTTCAGGCTGTACAAAATGAAACTAGTCTCCCGGCCACCTGCCGTTGCTAGAGACTATAATAGCGATGCTCTCGGCTGTATGTTAAATAAACCTCGGTCCAGCTGAAGCATAGGGACTTCACTGCCAGAGACCATAGGGTAATTTTCTTTTGCTCCTGACGATACTCGAGTACTCTGACCCTGAGATATGTCTTTTGCCGTGGATAATTTTATTTGACAAAATTATGCTCCCCACTGTTTCCGCCGTGACTCGCTGAAATTAAAATAAACAGCGACTCATGTACACCCACTCTAAAATCGCTTATCTCTAACATATACGATACATAAAATAATTCTATACACGTGTCTCTTCATTCTCACTTCTTCTCCCCTTTCTCTCGTTCTTCACAACAATACATAAAATACCACTATCCCACGTGGCCTCTTCATCCCCCCTCCTTCTACTAAAATCTGCCAGGTAAAACAAACAATAGCCCAGACCCGTCTGACATGTTACATGGCCGTTACGCATGGCCGATCACGTGTTCAAACTTGACAAAATTAGGGAAATCCTTTTACCCATTAACACAGGAGTTTCCCCGGCTTACTCTTATTAAATTAAATCTCGCTATAGGAATAGTTTCCTCCCCTAAGCAGTATAATTCATTTACAACGTAAATCTGAACCTTCTGACAATATTTCTCACATTTTTAAGGCTCAGAAAAATTACCGAACACACCAGGGATTTCCCCATAAATTTACATTAGAAAATATACAGGAATAAATGGTGGTTTTACATAACATCCTACAAATATGGCACACGTGTTTCTCACAACTTCACACACTCCTATCTATTGCCAAAATCATAGAAAGAATAAGCACACTGTTGCATTACGTCGTTCTTCAAAAATAGTAATTAATGGCGCTATCGTTTATTTTAAAACTGAAAAGTTAATCTTTACCTAAGGGCGAATTTCTCAAAGAACCCTCTAATGAATAAAACGATAATACGATAAAATCTTACATACCAATTCATCGCTGGTTTTTCCCACAGTGGAGAACGATAAATTACGTAGTCTGACGGCTGGCACTTATTTTTTCATAGAGACCGAATCCCCGTTTTCTGTCCCATATATACAAGAGCAACCGCCCACGCGGATTTCCCTTCCTACGCAAATCCCGGACCAATGGGAGCGCTAGAAAAATTAGTACTATCAACCCACGCAAACCCCGCGTGCTTCCGGCCTCGTCATATCGCGTGCCGGAAATGTCGATTATTTCCGTAAACAACGAACTTTACGGGAATCGCGAAAAATGAGAAGAAAGTAACACTGATGCTAGAATAAAATAAACCTACCATCATAAACGAACCCATTTAATTTATCTACTCAAAAAAAATACCAACCACGATATATATTCAAATGAGAAGAAAAAAAAATGGTGGAAAAGCGGGCCCGAAAATAGCGATTTCCGTAAACAACGGAAAATCGCGTGATCAGAAGAAAATAAAACTGGTGAAAATTCAAAATAGAACCACAGAATCGGGCTTGTTAAAAGTCAGAATTACAGTGTAGCGTCACACTAATGTGAAGAAAAATGTAATAACTACCGCACATAAAATAAGAGATTTGACAAATGTGATAATACCACTTTCTCATGTCGGCAGTTGTTCATATTATTTGGAATTGAAAACAATATATGTCATAATTATAACCCATCAGAGGTTGAACGGGATTTCTGTCTATCTTCATTAATTTAAAAAAAAATAATAATAACTACGTACCGCAAGGTTACATCTTTTCCACAGCCTACAGAACTGACAGAAAAGACCAGATGAAAAGATAGATCAACGAACTGAACTACTGAATTGAATTGGCTCGAGTCGGTTTCCCTGACACGTTAAGCCAAGAAAGAAATTATAATAATACTTATGTTACGACAGAAATGGTGAACAACTCTTAACTCTTATTTTATGTGCTACAATAATAAAATAACAATAGCCATTCAGTTAAAAGAGTCAACGCTTAGAAAAATCACAACGCCAGTTGTAGCAATTAAATCATTTTGCATGAAAATCGAAAGTACGGTACCGGTACATTAATTGAAATTATAGGCTGCCTTTTCTTCAAAGAGTAATTTTATGATGCTTTCATCGCGAGACAGAGAATTTTAATTGTGTATTGAAATTTCTTCAATTTACCATCAGAATTACAAGTGACAATGAACAATCTTCTACTGTACTTTACAATACATCAATTATCTCTGGTCTGCGATATTGAATACAGCCCCATGCCCCCCTCCCCCCAATCTGACTTGATCTATAACATGTGGATGTTGTCGGTACTTCTAACTTGAAAGTGTTGTCAGTTTGTTTGATCTAGTGTCAGCTTTGGATCCAGATAATACATTGTTGACTTTTACTTCCTTCACAACCAGCTACGAGCTAGTAGATTATAGTTTCTCGGTGAAGGGATGTATCTATTGAGTATTGGACCACTTCCAGAGAAAGAAAATCCAGAAGAATTATGTAGCGCGCATTATAAATTATTATACTTTATCAGTATCCAGTTTTTGTAACTCCAATTTATCCTTAACTATTGAGAGACTCGTTCTTTCTTTTGGCAGTCTTTCCACCCTGAAGTTTTCTGCCAGCCTTTTCTTAAATAATGCTAACACTCTTGACTTTCCTTTGCGCTCCTTACGGAGTATGGAGCCACCACTGCAGCGGATCACCTTGCAGGAAGCCTGCACAAAGCAGTTACATGCTCTTGCAATCATGGTTTATGTAGCAATTTGTTTTACATAGATCTTTTATATTAGTCGCCCTATACGACATACCTGATGGTGCAGTATTCCTTTGTCTCTTCACAGACCTTTATGAACTACACTGCGCATAGTAACTACCTATATTGGGTATATATAAACAGACCTATAAATAAACGATAACATGACAATGTGAGCTAAAAATCACGAGCGAACAAGCCTTCACCGTTGACTTCTGTAAAAGCTGTTGAATGTCTGTGGCGCCACCATAACCAAAGCTGCAGCCAGAAGAATTACGTTGCGCACAATTTTACACTTTGTCGATATCCTGTTACCGGAACATTCTGGATGCTGGGTAACAGAAAATGGAAGGTCTTTTTATTCTTCGTACACTCTCAGAGGTCCACTTGAATGTTCTCAAAGAAAGCAGTAGTCAGTTTGAGGTTATTTGAATCCCCGTAAAGCTTTTCCACGAAAGGAGCTGGCGTCGGCCATATGCACTTTCTCTGTACCACATATAAGGGGCAACTTTGAAGCAGATGTTCAGCAGTCATTTTATCAGTGCCACAGTTACACTGATCGGTAGTTCCTATCTTTAGCTTGTTGAATAGATGGTATCTCAATCTGTTGTGGCCAGTGCGGAGTCTGAAGATTACCACTTGTTCTCTTCTGTGGAGCTGGTAATAAGCATCATTCTGTGTGTGCCCTGGATGTTCTACATTCCATTTGTTTCTGTAACTGATTCTGATGAAACTCTTTGCCTCCTCAAAAGTTATGCTTGCATCAGACTGAGGTAGATGTGAAGAAGGTCTTATTCATGGAAACTATGTTTGTTCTCTCAATGGAATGACAGCGAGATGAAATTTTTTTAACGCGGCTGTTATATAACTGGTTTTGGTTAACTCAGCCTTCTCCTTCCCCACCCCTTTCCACTCCACCAAATTAAAAAAAAATAACCGAAGTCTGTGAACTTCTTATGAACCACGGTGACCTTATTTTTGCGTGAAATAATGCGAATATCGATGACCAGGCGCGTGTTTGCTGAGGCAACCTAGTCTTACTGAGCGATTATACCTTACCATTCCTAGAAATCGATGATTCACAAACTGCTTGCACATTTCTGAGACTGCTAGAAATAAGGCGTATTAAAAAAAAAACGAATATAAATAAAGTGACTTTCATTTTTCCCGATTAATTATTACGCTTTAAATAGCATCTCTTGCCTGGAGTTGCAACTGATTCCAACAACCACTGTGCAGATATCTTTTGTTTTCTCCCAACTGCTATATCTGACTGGAAAATATGTGGAACAAAAACTAACAGTGAACTAGAAGTCATCTCAAAGAAACATCTTAAAAATATTTATCAATTTTGGCTAGGAAATTGAAAAACAATATTATCTTTTATATACGTATGCTGCTTCTGCTGGTGACAGTGAAAGCGTAAATTTCTGAAGGCAAGAAATGTAACAAAGTATTTTCATGCTTGACTCGAGATATAAAAAAAGCCCATCTGGCATGTGTTATCCTGCATATCTTCCACACAACTGTATTCATCATGGCTCATATTTACTGAAAGTTGATCATTTTGACTGCTATCATTTGTTTTTCCGTGTCCTTCTTCTTCTTCTTCTTCTTCGTTCGCCCTGAAAAGGACGGTGGTTGCGTTGTGTCTGTTTACAACGTAGCTGTGATATCTGCACCTTTCGGTCGACACATCCGACTTCTGCACTGCATTTTTTAGGACCTGGTTTGCCTTCCCATTTCGATCCACACTCGCTCAGCCAGCCTGCACAGCTGCAGACTGTTTCCAGGACCACCACGTGGAGGTGGAGTGCGGTCTTGACCAGCTCTGGTTCGCTGGTCCTGACGCAGGCAGTCAAGCTATGAGTCGCTGACTGCGGTCTCTATTGCTGCGTCTTTTCCGTGTCCAAAACCATTCACATTCGTGATATTGGGAGTCCCTCAGGAATTGTGCACCCTAACTTCTTATTAAAGGTACCCCAGAAGCTATAAACATGTAAAAAAAAATGTTTATGTTCTGTAAGTCATTCACCGGGGTAAACTTGACTATGCTAGTGTGACAGCGCCATCGTCATCTCGTCTGTTGTCCATCGCCATTGGCAGCCATTTTAGCATTACATCTAAAAATAGAACATTAGTCATACCCGCTTACGGATAGCAGCCAATCAGAAGAGAGGAGCGCCGAAGCTGCCCGGCGGTTGAACATTTCCCAACAGTTGTTTCAGGAGAGAGTCTTGATCGTCTGTCTGATCAATGGCAAGAACTGGCATCGTACCGAAAAGATCTTGGACATCTAGTGGATGAGGATCCGCCCGCATTCTGGCTGGGACTGCAACAAGTAACAGATGCTAATAACCAGAAGAAATTTGATGTTTTGGCTGACCTCATGTGCACGCTTATGGCACTACCTCACTCCTCAGCATGCGTCGAAAGAGTGTTTTCGAAGGTTAACTTAGTTAAAACTAAACAAACCAACAAGCTTTTGTGTGAAACAGTTTCCAATCGAATACTAGCCAAGCAAGCAGTTGCCAAAGATGGAGTTTGTCATAAGTTTAATCCTAGTAAAAGCGTGGTTGAAGGTGTGCGTGAAGGACGTTGTCGGCAGAGATATGCAAAGATTTTGGAACTTCACAATCAAGATTCCACGTTGTCAATTCATGCATATGATCTTGACGAAGGAGAAGTTGTCGACATGGATGCCGAGTCTCTGACAAGTGACATTTTTCATCAGTAACAAGTTACAACTAACATTTTATATTTAATTTGAGGAACATTTTGTTAATGTAACTAATGTAAGTATGTTACTGTTAAAATATCTCATTTTCAAGAGTTCATATATTGGGGTGTTATTAAAATCATTTTTATTTAATTGTGAATTTTTGGTAATTTAAAAAAAAAAAAAAATGAAGAAATATATAAACATTGGTAGCACACAGATTATTTGTGCTAAAGATGCACATAAAAGATTATGTAAGCATCGTCTATCCCGTGTATTTGAGGCATAAAATAATCTGGGTATTTCTGGGTTTTTTTAAGAAGAACAACTGGGTTTATCTCCAGAACGTGAGTGGCAACGCTGGTTGAAATCCTCTGTCATTTCAACGCTAGACGCTGAGGGGGCAAGTCGCTGTTTAAGTCTAGTTCAAGAACATGCCTATGACTTAAAGTCTACGAACACTGTCTGGGTGTTCAGTAGAATTAAATGTTGTTCTATATAAGGATTTGTGTTGCTTGAATTGCTAAGTCTGTTGCTGAGAGGGTTGCAATGAAAACTTCGCTTCGGAAGCGGGCCCTGAGGGCACTTGGCGGCCACGTGGTCTGAAATGTCTCCACAATTGTAGCATCTTATTTTTCTAGGCTTCCTCTGCGCCATGGGTCGCCTCCTGCTACTTTTACATTCCTGGCCGCCTTTGACTTTCTTTCCTGCTTTCATTACATCACATCCCGGTCGGCCCCCACCCATCGTTATCTCTGAGTCATTCTGCTCCCCTTCTGTAGCCTGACTCCTAGTGCCCCTTTATCATATACTGTATCAAGGGGCACTACTGACTCCCAGCCGCAGAGGGGTCTAGTTTAGTGCCTGTGTGCATCGAATCTGTACATGGCCTAGCCTTCTACATCTAAGATGTCCTGGTACGTCTCCCCTGCTCCTGAGACATCTCATCAAGCTTAGTTTGTAACTGAGCCCAGTGGCGGATCTACTATGAAACTAATGAAGCTTAAGCTTCAGGGCCCCTAATCCCGGAGGGGCCCCAAAAGCGACTTTAGTCCACACTGCCTAAAAATGTTGGGTCTACTGTATGAGAAGGGGTTTATTTTAAATAATAATAACGTGTAATTCAATACAAAATAATAGTTAAAATAAAAATGAAAAGGTTATTAAAGTATCATGTAGGCTAGCCGTAAAGGAAAAAACGCTTTCTCAGAAAGTAGACATAAAATGTTTTCCTTTCAAAGCTTGCGACAATAGTCGCACGACTCAAATTGGTTAATTTTTTGTTGTATATATTTATACAATCCCAAAGTTTGAGAGTCGGTAGCACAGATGTTGTAAAGGTGGAGTGTCGCGGTAAGTTGGCTGTTCTGCTGTGGCTAATGTAATTTATTTCCTTTTTTAACAGAGGTCAAGACCCTAGAGGAATAACAATGAGTTCACGAAAGTACTTAAGTGGATACCAAAAACGCAAACTCAAGGAAAAGCGATCTGACGAAATCTCTAAATGTCAAAAACTAACAAACTATTTGGCAATGTCAAGTTTGTCAACACCTACAGTTGAAACAAGCCAAGCAAACACCATTGAAGCCACTGATAGTGCACAAACTGTGGGAGCTCTTTCTAGGAATATTCAACCCACTGTTGACGCTTTTGGCACAGATGACGATCACAGTGGTCAACATGAAAGTACCGCGAACAAGCAGAGACTGACCAGAAACAGGAAGCAAATTCAGTGATTTCAAAGAATACAGTGACCTCGAAAACTGGCCTATAACAGTTGATAATGATTTCATACAGAATTGTTTAATGCAAGACATAGGTCTTTTTTTCAAAATAAAATACCAGATGATCTTCTTCTTCTTTGATCCTTAGCCGCCGACCGTCAAAGCAGTCAGTGGCCATCACGCCTAGTGGCGTCTTGTAGGGCAACAACAAATTGATTCCACTTTGTTCGGTCGGCGGCCATCCTTCGTACAGTGCCCCAACTCTGGTTCATTCTTTGCATCTCAGCCTCCACAGTCCTCCGCCAGGTTGTTTTTGGTCGGCCTCTCTTTCGTTTTCCTTCAGGGGTCCAAAGCATAGCTGTTCTTGTGATGGCATCGGGGTCTCTTCTGAGGACATGGCCAACCCAGCTCCAGCGTCTGCCAGCTATGATGGTGTGCATGTCCTCTTGCTTGCTCCGAGTAAGCAGATCTTGGTTGGTGATGGTATTCGGCCAAAAGATTCGGTGAGTTTTTCTTAGGCATGTTGTGTGAAAAGAGGACAATTTCGACATTTCCTTCTCTGTAACTCTCCAGCATTCTGCACCATAGAGAAGCACAGAAAGCACACAGCTCTGATATAATCTTAATTTTGTGCTTGTGCTGTATTGAGAGGACTTCCAGATGTTGTTTAGGCTAACAAAAGGCTGTTCTTGCCTTATTCATTCTGATATTGATGTCTTTGCCTGCCCCGCCGTCTGGTGTTACTATGCATCCTAGGTATGTGAAGATGTATGTCTGTACCAGTTGCTGATTCCTTACTGATATGGGCTCAGGGTTGCTCACATTGAGCGTCATGACCTCAGACTTCTTTAAATTGATGTTCAAGCCCACCTGCTGGCTAAACTTATTAAGTCTATCCGTTTTTTGCTGGATGTGTTGATGTGAATGTGCTAGTAGTGCAATGTCATCTGCATATTCCCGATCTTCCAATGTAGAAAATGTAATCCATCTTATTCCTCTTGGACTGCCCTCTGTTGTCTGGCGCATCACCCAGTCTATGACTGTTAAAAATAGAGTGGTTGATAAGGGGCATCCCTGTCGTACTCCTGTCTTCACCTCAAAGGTTAGGTTGCTCTGCCCAACACTACACGTAAAGTTGGCATAGAGGATTTTTATGATTGACACTATGCAGCTTGGAATTCCATAAGCCCTCAGTATTTTCCATAAACTGTCCCTATGTATGCTGTCAAAAGCCTTTTCAAAATCAACGAAATAAATGTACAGCTGTCTTTGCCATTCTGAGCACTGCTCTATAATGTTCCTGAGAGTGAATATATGATCTACACATCTTCTGTTATTTCTAAATCATGCTTGTTCTTTACTCAGTTTGTGGTCTACTGCTTTTGAAATTCTCTGTATAATTATCCTGCCTAGTATTTTGCTGGGAACTGAGAGAAGGGTGATTCCTCTCCAATTATTGCAGTCTGCAAGATCTCCCTTCTTGGGCAATTTGACAATTATTCCTTTGTTTCACTCTGATGGTGTTGTCCCCGTTTTCCAGACTTGTGCAAATAGTGGTTCTAATAGTTCTGTTGCTAGCTCAGGGTCTGTCTTAAATAGCTCTGCATTTAAGTTATCATGGCCAGGAGCTTTTCCGTTCATTAACCCTTTGATTGCTGTGATGATTTCTTCTTTTCGTGGAATGTCTGTATTTACATCTAGATCGTTTTCAGCCTCAGGAACATTCAATTGTATCTCTGGTGGTTCCTTGTTCAGAGTTTCTCTGAAGTACTCTGCCCATCTTGTTTCCTGTCCCACTGCTGTCGTGATGAGATTTCCTTGCTTATCTCTTACTAATGTAATATTGTTTGCACCTCGTTTTCTGCTGATGAATTTAGTTATTTTGTATACTGTGCTTTGTTCATTTCTCAGTGCTGCCTCTTCTGCAAGATCGTCTAGGAAATTCCTTTAGTTGGCTCGGGCTTGGCGTTTAACTTCCTTGTCCAGCTGACTGTATTGTTCGCTATATAGTTGCTTTAACCTGGGGGACTTCGCTTCTGTACAATTTAACACAATGGGAAAATTAAAGAAGGTTATCGTACAATAGAAGGTAGCCATATTAAAAGCTTTGAAAATAATTACAGACAACCCACCAGAGGAAGTTACCGTTTCCACAGATTACCGCATGTGTAAAAATAACACGATGGGGAAATTAAATAATGCTTTGGTACAGTGGAAGGTGCTTCAATTTTTACAGCTTTAAATGGTAGCCATATTAAAAGCTTTAGAAATAATTACAGACAATCCACCAGAGGAAGTTACCGTTTCCACAGATTACCGCTTACATCATTAGAAGCACCTAGGTAAATGCAGCCGCCCAGACATCAGGGAAGAAATGATTCAATCAGTACTCCATTAATGAACAGAAGCTGCAGTGTGAGGAGGCTCGCGTAGGTTCCAACACATATAAGAATTACTGGAAATGTGTGACAAAACGTTTTGTGCATGTACTTTTGCGCATTTCTCTCTCTCCTTCATCGTCCTATTATTTGACATATTTTATGCCTTCCATTTTTGCCTAGCCGCTCCCATACTTATTTACTTTTCACCATGTGAACTGTAGTATTATCGATGCTAATTAGACAGGTGAGCGGATAATACTTTTATCACGTAAGTCGTCTAGCCACCTCTGATAGAGTCGATCTGTGTTGACACAAGGTGGTCGAGCACGATCGATGAAAAGAAAGCCTGTCTGAGGAATGTACGCAAACACAAGTGATACGACGTAATCGTTTCCGCTGGCCCATCTTTGTATCAATTTTACCGATAATTTGTCTGGGGAGACAATATGTTGGGAAAGACAAGAAATAAGTTCACAGATTTGTTTATGAGTTTGCATAAAGATGTAATCGGAAGTATTACTGCCTTACTAGAAAGAGGTCACGCATTGGAATTTTAAAATTTGATATTTTAAAACATGCAGGGATATTATGATTTCACACCCCGACCCCTGGCAAAAGGGGCGACCGACCCCAACCAGGCGCGTCCACAGGTGGCGGACAGTGGAACGACCTCCGGATATGGTGTGTCAGCTGCGAATTAAGTCAGTATTGCTGGACGAATAAGTAGCCGCGGACCAAACGGCAATGTCCTCCCAACAGGACGGGGAGGGGTAACAGGTGGCACTGAGACCCCCACTGAAATTCCCCATATGCCCTATGACGGGTGCATCAAGCGAGTAAGAGCCGCTATAAGCTCTAGCCACGTGGAAGGTAAACCTCGG
The DNA here is from genome assembly GCA_024509875.1 of Oreohelix idahoensis. Lineage (NCBI taxonomy): Eukaryota > Metazoa > Mollusca > Gastropoda > Stylommatophora > Oreohelicidae > Oreohelix > Oreohelix idahoensis. The sequence continues at coordinate 311,604 of JAMPIV010018263.1, read as the reverse complement.
TAAACAAACCAACCTGCTGCCTTGCAGCTACCACCGGGAGATAAAGGCTATGGGAGACAACCCTAAACAACAAACACAACCCGGCCTGCCGAAGACGGAGTGTCAGCTACGGTGCAGACACCAGGAAAAATTAGGGCACGCACGCTTTTGCAGTATGGAGTCATGCGACAATCTCAACTTACGTCATGGCGTCGCTCCTATCAGCTACAACCGGGGAGGAGCGGAGCCGGGCCCCTAGCCTCGAAAGGGCCAACCCAAGCGACCAGTGCCTTTGCCAACCAAATGGTCGGGGGAGGCAAAGTAGAGCAACTGACCAACCAACCCACTATCTTACAATGGAATGCAGAAGGAGTGAGGAACAAGAAACCGGAGTTACAAGAATTTCTCAGGGAAAATAACATTGATATAATCTGCATCCAAGAAACGCATCATCTTCTTCTTCTTTCGTTCACTTGCAATATATTGTCTATATCTGCAATGTTGTTTCTTGTATAAACGTCAATGTCTTTTGTAGTTCATACAGAGGTCCGTATAGTTTTGCTTCCAGTGTTGTTTCTCTGGGCCAGTGGGTCTGCCTCAATATACCATATTCGGGGCAATCTTGAAGTACGTGCTCCGCAGTCTGGGGTGCCCGTCCACATGTACACATGGCTGAATTGCCAATCTTGAATTTTGTATACATGTGGCTGCGGAGTCAGTTGCGTCCTGTTCTAAGGCGCAGAATGACAATTTGTTCTGATCGTTCATAGCTTGGTAGTCATCCTGTGTTGGTGGCTTTCTGATTGATTTGATCATCTTCTTCTTCTGATGGTACGTAACTGGTACATCCGGTTGCTCGTCTGCAGCTCCTTCTTTAGCCAGTCGGTCCGCTCTCTCATTTCCTGGTATTCCACAATGAGACGGTATCCACTGCATAGCGACCCTGTGCTTGTTGCACAGTTCAGAAAGTAGGGCTTGTATACCTGGCAATTTTCTGGACTGAAGTGCTTGGAGTGCTGATCTTGCATCTGTCAGGAATACTACAGGCTGTGGACGGAGATTGGTAGAAACTCATCTAAAAGATACCCAACGCTTCTTCATACGTGGATACGAATCCTTCCGCCAAGACAGGGCAAAAAGAACTAAGGGAGGAATCCTCACACTGGTTAAAACCTCAATCCCAGCAGTAGAGATACACAGATCTGGTGAGGACGACCTTGAATACATAACAGTCCAACTACTGCTGCCCAGTGGAGACTTGATGATCACAAACTGCTACAGCCCTCCAACCACAACTCTGGAGCTACACAAAGTGAAGCTTGCGAAATCGAGAAACCGCATTATGGGTGACTTCAATAGCCGCTCACCCAGCTGGGGCTATGAAGCAACAGATCCGAGAGGAGAAGAGGTGGAAGATTGGATGGTAGAGAATAAACTAATTCTAATAAACCAACAAGATGATAAGCCCACCTTCTATTCCAGATTATGGAAAACAACGAACACACCAGATCTTGCTATGGCTACAGAAGACATACATCGACTCACCACCAGAACAGTAAATAGCCAACTGGGGGAAAGTGACCATGTACCAGTCACGTTACAGATATCTGAGGTAAGAAGTGCAGGACAAATTAATATGTTTCCCAGCTGAAATTTCAAAAAAGCAAACTGGGGATTTTTTAAAGAACAGGTCGATAACCTGTCAGAACATTACCCACTCAACATCAACAAAAACATTTCCATCATCAGTGAGGCAATCATCCAAGCAGCAAAGACGTCAATTCCACGAGGTAAACGATGAGACTACAAACCATACTGGAGTGACAACCTGGGAAAACTCCATAGTGACTTACATAAAGCACGGGAAACTATGGAGCAAAATCCCACAGTAGAGAACACCCAGAGGCACAACAGCATAAAACAAGCTTTTAATGAACAAAAGAAAGCTGAAATCCAAAGGAGCTGGCACCAGCAGTCTCAACATGGAAAAGGACTCGTGCAAGCTGTGGAATCTGACAAGAGTACTAAATGAAGAAACAACAACCAGTTACTGTAAGATTGTCATCAAGGAAAATGAAAAATACCACACAGGAACGATGGCAGCAAACATCCTGGCAGATTTCTATAAGGAAGAAAGCGCCACATCACTTTCACATGCACGTATACAAGAAGTACATAAGGAAGTAAAAGAAAAACTGAAGCACCAAAACCCAGATACCTGCATGAAGTCATCCCTTACTATGAGAGAACTAAGTGCTGCCATAACAAAACTAAAGAACATGAAAGCTTCAGGAAAAGATGGTATCACAAATGATATGATCAAGAATATAAGTATTTAAACCAATAAAACGATATTTAATCAGTTTTACAAATAACGGTTCACAAGAAACAAGGGACGTTTCGGGTTTTACCCTTCGTCAGCCACAAACAGGTGACAAAGACAAGAATTACATATAGGTACTACAAAACTATACGATGATGAGAAATATACAACAAATGGGCGATACAAGCAGATGGAAAAAGTAAACAACAGTGATGAGAGAAAAAAAAGAACAATAATAATACAAGAAAATCGTAAAATCTAAAAGAAATACTGAAACAAGAAAGTAAATAATCAACGAAACGAAAAAAAAAAATTAACAAAACTGTGGAACTAGTAAAAGTTAACTCAGTTCGATCCAAAGAATCTGTGAAAGAAAGCAGTAGTATTCTGTCACAGAAATCGCAAGGAAGTGACGTACGATAGCGACAAAACAAAAGATATAAAAAGATACGAAACGAACCAAAACAAAAACATAAGAAGATAGATCTAAAAGACAACGAATAAAGAATGAAAAAAAGAAAAGCTACCAGAACTTATGCAAAATGATGTTGTATATTTTAAACCATCGGGAGCTAAAACGCCCATTTTAAAAATAAGACGATTCTCCAACGAAAAGCGAGTCTTGTCATTACCCGCACATGAAAGGAGGGCAGTGACATGAATATCGGAATTACCTGAATGGTCAAGCCTATTGAAATGAAGGGCCACCGGTAAATGTTTGTCATGATAGATGTCATTCAAGTGCTCACGAAACCTGTCTGCCAAACGCCTGCCAGTTTCACCAATATAGGTCATGCCACACCTCTTGCAGATGATAGCATAAATCAGGTTTCTGGATTCACGCGTAAAAGACTCTCTAATGATAAATTTTCCTTTCGGAAAAGTGACTGTCTGAATTTGGAGTACAAACGGACAGGTCTTACATATCCGGCGTTGGCACGGTTTAGTACCAAAGTAAGACGGGCTAGAATGTCGCAAGCGACTGTGTACAAGAATATCCCTAAAAATCCTATCCCTACGATAAGCTACCAAAGGTGTATCACGAAACAACTCTTTTGTATCAGGATCAGAATTGAGAATAGGCAGATGTCGAAACAGAATTCTCTTTACCTTACTACAAGCTCCTCGTAATCTTCAAAATCAACCACGGAGTACTGGAAAATTTCCAGATCGATGGTGAGAAGCAATCATTGTTCCCATCAGAAAGAAACAAAAGGAGAAAACAAGCAAGTCCAGCTACCGACCAGTTAGCCTACTGAGCTGTCTGGGTAAATTAATGGAAAGAATGGTGAACTCAAGATTACTGAAACATCTGGAAAAAAACCATCTGCTTGATAATACACAGTCAGCATTCAGGAAAAACCGCAGCACCGAAGACCAGCTAGTATATCTAGCCCAGGAAGTAGAAAATGCCTTTCAGGAGAAAAAAAAGTATGGCTGTTTTAGTGGACTTGACAAAAGCCTTTGATAAGGTATGGAAAGAAGAACTCCTCAAGATGCTCAACAACAAAATTGAAGGGAGAATGTTCAGCTGAATACGAGCCTTTCTCCGCTACCGCACAGCAAGAGTAAAACTTGACGGGAAACTGAGCCATCGCGTCACTCTTCAACAAGGTGTGCCACAAAGAGGAGTTATCTCCCCCACACTTTTTATCATCTATATAAATGATATTGCAGAGAAACTGTACAGGCATATCTCCAGTGCTCTTCATGCTGACGATTTTGCTGCCTGGTGTGCCGCTGAAAATTTGCCTACTGCGAAGTTCAGGATGTGTCACGGATTTGACTGTTAATGTTATTTTACCAACACATCCCATTTTTCTTATCTTTTAATGTTCGGGTTTCCTCGATTTTTTTGCACTTTCAGTTTTCTTTTCTTCCAGATTTTACCTACGCAGCCCATTATTCCCCTCTCAGACCCCACCCGCGGTTTTATTTCGTTCTGTCCCCCATTATAAATTAAAACACTTGGTTAGTAGTAGTTCAGCTTACGATAATATTACCTAAGCTGCACCTGGGTTGTCTGACTCGGGGAAACGTGTGTGGCTCATAACAGGTTTGATCTCGAGCGAGAAATAGTTTCTTTGAAGCGAACCGCTAGCCTACTACAGTCAGCAGCGGGAACAAAGACGAGACAAAACTCACGTTCGTTCAGAGATTTGGTTGTGGCCCCTGATCGCTCACAGAATAATATTGTCTTATCTGGGAAATTTTCTCGCGGGTGGCGTCTTCTGATGTAGACTCTAGAATAACATTTGTCTTACTCATGATTACGTTATACGCCGTACATCTGTGGGAAAATGCGATGCCAGGTGGTCGGGATTAGCGTCTCTGGTAGACTATAAATCTAGATAGGTTTACTCAGTCACGCACACTCGTAAATTTTTCCTGCCCGTAGATGGTAATCATGAGACAGGCAAATGTTAGCACAACAGAACTAGATTGTGTTGCCTATTCTCGTCATCTCGGGGTAAGTAGACATCTTTTGTAATATATATATATTGGAAGAGGCTATATGTTCGATGAAAGGAGGGAAGTCACCGGGTGTGGATAATATCCCAGCAGAGCTCTTGAAATATGGAGGACCAGATATAGTAAAAATCATGACAACAATTTGCCAGAAGATATGGAGTACAAAAAAATGGCCAAAAGAATGGACGCAGTCATTAGTAATACCGCTTCCAAAGAAAGGAAATCTAAAAATGTGCAAGAACTACAGAACCATTAGCCTTATTAGTCATCCAAGTAAGGTGATGTTAAGGATACTTTTGAACAGAATAAAACAGAAATCAGAAGAAATCTTGTCAGAGGAACAGGCTGGCTTTAGACCAAAAAGAAGTACCTCAGAACAAATCTTCAATATTAGAGTACTTATCGAAAAACATCTCCAACATCAACACGATTTATACCATAACTTCATCGATTTCACAAAAGCCTTCGATCGAGTCTGGCATGAAGGCTTATGGCAAGTAATGAGAAAATTCAATTTTGATACCAACATCATAGATATCATTGAAGCACTATACAAGGACGCAAGCAGTGCTGTTTTTGCAAGCAACGACATTGGAGAATTTTTCAAAACAACTGTAGGAGTTCGGCAGGGATGTATCCTGTCCCCAGTGCTCTTTAATATTTATCTAGAACATATTATGCAGGAGGCTCTCTACGATTATAAATCAACCATATCGATTGGAGGCCGACCTCTGTGCAACCTTCGTTTTGCTGATGATATTGATCTGATAGCTGGATCAGAATCAGAACTTCAAGACCTTACCTCTAGACTGGAGAAAGTAACAAGAACGTATGGGATGGAAATTAATATAGAAAAAAGCAAGATATTGGTGAATAGCCATAAGAAATATGTTCCGACCAACATTACGTTAAATGGGCAAACGTTAGAAGAAGTTAACACCTTTAAATATCTCGGGTCCACTATATGTAGTGATGGAAGATCAAGTAAAGAAATCAAGACAAGACTTGAGATGGCCTCAGCTGCCATGACAAAGTTGAATGTGATCTGGAAAAGTAACATCAGTTTTCCTGTGAAGATCAGATTATACAAATCACTTGTATTATCTATTCTCTTGTATGGGTGTGAGAGCTGGACACTCACTGCAGATACGGAGCGAAGGATTCAGGCTTTCGAGCATAAATGTTATAGAAGAATTTTGCGCATTTGCTATAAAGAGCACAAAACAAATGTCTATGTTAGAGAGAAGATAAACACCTATGCAGGCCACCAAGAACCACTTTTGTCAATAGTGAAACATCGAAAGCTTGCCTGGTTTGGGCATGTAACTCGTCATGACTCCCTTTCGAAAACGATCCTTCAGGGGACAGTCGAAGGTAAACGGAGAAGAGGAAGGCAGAGAAAATCCTGGGCTGATAACATCAAAGAATGGGCAGGACACGGTTTTTCCACACTTGTACGCATTGCTGAGGATAGAGAGCAGTGGAGGACCCTGTCTGCTGATGCTTCCACCATGGCACCCCTACGACCCATGACGGGTTACGGGCTGAGATGATGATGATATATATACATATTCATGTTAGCTTGTATAACTGATAGTAGTGTGGCTTGAAGTATTTTAGGTGATTTCTCCCGGTAATTAGTTCAGTGATAATGTAGCGCCGTCTACCGCCTTAGTTAACGGGCGCTTAAGCAGTAGGTGTCTCACGGTGTTACTGTTTACAATATGTTAATGGTAAATTTACGATAACAGATACTTACTAGGCGAAGAATCAGAGTAGTCCGTTCAGTGCTTACCATGGGTTAAGAGTAGGCTAAAATAACTGTCATTACTGTAAGGAATAGTGATGTGCGGGCACTATAACACTGAATTATAAGAGATAGTCACTTATTACTTTCTGACAGAAACTTCTAATGGTTGTGTGGAATCATTATATGCCTATGTGTGTAGTTAGACACCAGTTGGTAACTTTCACGGCAGTCCAGAAAGCAGCCTTATGTTTCAGTCACAACTGCATTATTATAGCAATAACATTGCATTTTCCATGTATTCAATTTTGGGAGGTTATTACTTTTCCCTTTTTTTGTATCGACCCCAAGGAGCGCATACCATCTTTTATGTAATGTCAAATGATGTATTTTTATGTAAATTCACTTAATGTTGTAAGATGAATCACATATCCACTCAGCTGGAACTACAGGGTTAGGTTTCTCGTATGTTGAGTTGGAAGAGGGCGTAGTAGTTTTTCTGACAGGTACATGTATGCGCAAGATATATTAGCCTATGTGGGCGCATGCTGATAATTGATAGAGTGGAAGTAACAGGAGGGTGACTCATAAAGACAGCCCGAGACTATCATAGCATTGATAACCATAATTATAGATCCCATTCTTCTTCTTCTTCGATCCTTAACCACCGACCGTCAAAGCAGTCAGTGGCCATCACGCCTAGTGGCGTCTTGTTGGGCAACAACAAATTGATTCCACTTTGCACGGTCGGTGGCCATCCTTCGTATAGTGCCCCAACTCTGGTTCATTCTTTGCATCTCAGCCTCCACAGTCCTCCGCCAAGTTGTTTTTGGTCGGCCTCTCTTTCGCTTTCCTTCAGGGGTCCAAAGCATAGCTGTTCTTGTGATGGCATCGGGGTCTCTTCTGAGGACATGACCAACCCAGCTCCAGCGTCTGCCAGCTATGATGGTATGCATGTCCTCTTGCTTGCTACGAGTAAGCAGATCTTGGTTGGTGATGGTATTCGGCCAAAAGATTCGGTGAATTTTTCTTAGGCATGTTGTGTGAAAAGAGGACAATTTTGACATTTCCTTCTCTGTGACTCTCCAGCATTCCGCACCATAGAGAAGCACAGAAAGCACGCAACTCTGGTATAATCTTAATTTTGTGCTTGTGCTGTATTGAGAGGACTTCCAGATGTTATTTAGGCTAAAGAAGGCTGTTCTTGCCTTATTCATTCTGATGTTGATGTCTTTGCCTGCCCCACCGTCTGGTGTTACTATGCTTCCTAGGTATGTGAAGGTATCTGTCTGTACCAGTTGCTGATTCCTTACTGATATGGGCTCAGGGTTGCTCACATTGAGCGTCATGACCTCAGACTTCTTTAAATTGATGTTCAAGCCCACCTGCTGGCTAAATTTATTAAGTCTATCCGTTTTTTCCTGGATGTGTTGATGTGAATGTGCCAGCAGTGCAATGTCATCTGCATATTCCAGATCTTCCAATGTTGAAAATGTAGTCCATCTTATTCCTCTTGGACTGCCCTCTGTTGTCTGGCGCATCACCCAGTCTATGACTGTTAAAAATAGAGTGGTTGATAAGGGGCATCCCTGTCGTACTCCTGTCTTCACCTCGAAGGTTAGGTTGCTCTGCCCAACACTACACGTAAAGTTGGCATAGAGGCTTTTTATGATTGACACTATGCAGCTTGGAATTCCATAAGCCCTCAGTATTTTCCATAAACTGTCCCTATGTATGCTGTCAAAAGCCTTTTCAAAATCAACAAAATTTATGTAAAGCTGTCTTTGCCATTCTGAGCACTGCTCTATAATGTTCCTGAGAGTGAATATATGGTCTACACATCTTCTGTTCTTTCTAAATCCTGCTTGTTCTTTCCTCAGTTTGTAGTCTACTGCCTTTGAAATTCTCTGTATAATTATCCTGCCTAGTATTTTGCTGGGAACTGAGAGAAGAGTGATTCCTCTCCAATTATTGCAGTCTGAAAGATCTCCCTTCTTGGGCAATTTGACAATTATTCCTTTGTTCCACTCTGATGGTGTTGTCCCCGTTTTCCACACTTGTGCAAATAGTGGTTCTAATAGTTCTGCTGCTAGCTCAGGGTCTGTCTTAAATAGCTCTGCATTTAAGTTATCATGGCCCGGAGCTTTACCGTTCTTTAACCCTTTGATTGCTGTGATGATTTCTTCTTTTCGTGGAATGTCTGTATTTACATCTAGATCGTTTTCAGCCTCAGGAACATTCAATTGTGTCTCTGGTATTTCCTTGTTCAGAGTTTCTCTGAAGTGCTCTGCCCATCTTGTTTCCTGTCCCTCTGCTGTCTTGATGAGATTTCCTTGCTTATCTCTTACTAATGTAATATTGTTTGCACCTTGTTTTCCGCTGATGAATTTAGTTATTTTGTATACTGTGCTTTGTTCATTTCTCAGTGCTGCCTCTTCTGCCTGTTTTGCAAGATCGTCTAGGAAATTCCTTTTGTTGGCTCGGGTTTGGCGTTTAACTTCCCTGTCCAGTTGACTGTACTGTTCGCTATATAGTTGCTTTAACCTGGGGGACTTCGCTTCTGTTTTCTTTCTTTTCATTTCCTTTCTCATCTTTATGGTGTTTAGTGTTTCTGGTGTTATCCAGTCTTGCTTCTTCCTTTCCTGGAATCCTAAGCATGATTTGCTACTTTCCTTATATATTGTTGAAATGGTGTTAAAATTCTGGTCTATATCATCAGTCAATGTCTTTTCCTGGCTTTTGGCAAATTGATATCGTTTCTTAATGTCGGCCGCAAAAGCTTTTCTGGTAAGGGGGTCCTTCAATTTGCTGATGTCAAACCTTTTCTGTGTAGTTACAGTTGGTCCAGCCCTTCTTAGTTTCACTTTCAGTTTTGCAACTACTAAATGGTGATCGCTTCCCACATCTGCACCTCTTCTTACCTTCACATCTTGTAATGCATGTCTCCATCTACCGTTAACCATGATGTGGTCTATCTGGTTTCTGTCCCGACCATTTGGTGATTCCCATGTTAACTTGTGAATTTCCTTATGTGGGAAAAGTGTTCCTCCAATGACCAGGTTGTTAATGCTACAGAAACTTATTAGTTTATCCCCATTTTCGTTTGCTATTCCGCTGCCGCATTTCCCCATTGTGTGTACCAACTTTCGCATTGAGGTCTCCCATTACTATAACAAGATCATATCTAGGTGTGTCCTCCATTTCTTTCTGCAGTTGTTGATAGAATTCATCCTTGACCTCCTCATCGCTATCATTCGTTGGTGCGTAGCATTGTATTATTGTAGTGTTGGTGAATCTCAATCTCAATCGTATCAGTCTGTTGTTGATGGGTTTCCATTCCAGTAATGTCCTTTCTATCCCTTTCTGTAGAATAATGGCTACGCCTTCACTGTGCTGTCCATCCTCTCTTCCAGAGTAAAGTACTGTTTCTCCTGTTGCTGTTTTAACTTTTCCTGCCCCTGTCCATCTGCTCTCGCTTATCCCCAGGATGTGTAACCTATAGTTTCTCATTTCTGCCGTGACCTGTCTTAGTTTACCTGTCTCGTACATTGTCCTGACATTCCAAAATCCTATTCTTGTATCCTGTTTTGCGGTCAGGACATCCGTTTTCATGTCAGTGGCTTCCTTTCGGCTTTCACCACTGACAGTCATACGAGCCACAGACTCCGAATGTCCATCCCGCAGCAAAGTTTGTTCATTTGATGTTGTTTCCGTAACTTCATTATTTTTTTTACATAGACAGGGGTGTTAGCCCTATGCTAAAACCCCCAACCTGGAGGACCAGGGTACCAGCTTTTGTCTGACCCCTACCCACACAGACCAGTCCAGCTTGGTTGAACCTACCAGAAGTAAAACTCCCACTGGCATAGCTCTGGGGATTGTCAGGGTACGCAAGCTGCCATACCGCTACAAGGTATAGGTACCATTGATGGCAGATAGATCCCATAGGGGAACATAACTGTTTATTATAACATTATCGTAATTGTATTGTTTGCTTGATGTGAAAGTCGTTTCTTTTGGGTCTCAGTTTCAGGATACCCCACGGCTATTGCAGGATTCCAGTCAGGCAAAGAACATCACATTCTCTTCGATCTCGCGGTTTCTGACAGCAATTAGCACCAAGAGTTGACACCCCTACCTGAAATACAACCCTTTGTCAACGCCCATCCCTCTAATGGGAAATAAGCTCATGCAGTGTTTAAAGAGCCAAAGAAAATCTGAAATTGAATTTGGCAGTAGTGGTTTCCTACTCGCCTCTTGATTTCCAGTCAGAGCATAGTGGCTTCCAGCATATCTATCAGCTCAGCGTCTTCAGCAGAATTGTAAACACCAGACTGTGTGCTTAAACGGAGCACTCAGTCACAATTAAAGTCAAGCCAGCCAAACAGGATTTAACATCAAGTACGCAGGCCTAATTTCACGCGCCTGGATAATAGCGCAATGGACCGTTTGTCCTAAATTGACCTCGTCTTGTGTGTGTTTTCTGGTCATTCAAAACCCCGCACGTATTAGCGGTCAGCCGAATATAGACAGAGTAATCTACAGCCTATCTCGTCATTAGAGTGTAACCAACAGTGCATGCATAGCGCCTATAGTGGATTTATTATGGTATTGCATCACCTAAGGAGAATATCTACATATAAAGACACTAACTGGAGTTATTGATCGTGGTTCCCCAAAAGCGGAAGGACTGAGAACTTGGTTTATTTATTTCTCAGGTGTTCTACAGAAGGGTTTGTGTGTCCGTGGGTGTTTAATTGGATAGTTGTTAACTGTTGTGAATATTGATGCCTTTTATTATGTTGTTGTGCTGATATACTTATTTTCATATGTTTTCTTCCTTCAAGAACCTTTAATAAATTTTACGCATTTATTAACGCGCTGTTCCCGACCCTTCATCCATAATTATTATTTCAGCTCTTACTATGGTCTCTATTTGACAAGAGAAAAGAGAGAGAGAGAGCGGGTGGTGCTTAGACTATATAAGTGTGTTGAGGCTTGGAAAGAGAGATAGCTTTAATGAATCCTCTTCCAGGTTGGTCTCAAGTTCACCCTATTTACACATTATCTGCGTGTAATCTATAATTTTGTCAGTCCACTCTCATTGTCGATTTCACTACAACTGTCTAACTCGACAAATACTCTAACACTTTAACACCACCACAACAGGATGCAATCAGCACTAAATACCATCGGTAAATGGGCATCAGACTGGGGAGTACAGATTAACCTCTCCAAGACAGTAGCAACCTGCTTCTCACTGTCAAGTCTCAGAGAAATGATCAAACTGCAACTAAATGGAAGTTTTCCAATCAAGGAAAACCCAACATACCTGGGAGTCAAGTTGGATAACAGACTCACCTGAAAGCCGCACATAAAAGCAGTAGAACGGAGAGCAACAAGAAAGCTCTCTATTATGAAGAAACTGGCTGGCACAAGTTGGGGGGCAAACTTAAAAAAATCTATACAGGCAGAGTTAGGCCTGTACTTGAATATGGCATGTCAGCATGGGCCACGGCATCTAAAACAAACACAGAACGTCTAGGGAAAGTGCAAAATTCAGGCCTTAGATTAATCACTGGAGGGATGAAGACTTCTCCAATCCAAACAATGGAGAGATACACCAACATCCGCTTTCTTGATGACAGACGTGAGGAAAAGGTATTCACTCACAGTGACAAGCTTCTACGAATGCCAAGTCATCCAATGCATGCCAAACTCCAAAGTGTGACAAAAAACAGGCTGAAAAGAACCAGCTTCTTACACATCTCCAAACATCTGCATCAGTGCCAAGAAGACCTCCTCCCAAACCAACCTACTGAGATTGAAATGTTAATTGATTACGAGGAGCCAGACGACTGCCATGAAAATATATCTATCATCACAGAAGTCCCAAAAAAAAAAAAAAAAAAGTCACCAGACCCCTCAACAACTAAAAACTTTGGCTCAAGAAAAGATTGAAGAAAAGTACAACCCAAAGTAGTGGACACACACATACACAGATGGATCCACTGAGGAGGCAGTAAAGAATGGTGGAGGAGGCATTTTTATAAGATTCCTAAATGGAAAGATCCCCCGAAAGGCCATCCCAACTGGAAAGATCTGCTTCAATTTCAGGGCAGAAGCTATGGCACTACTACAAGCTCTGAAAATCCTCAGTGTCACGTAGCGTTTAAAGGGTAAGAATTATTTAGAGGAAATAATAGATCTGAATGCGGAAGATTTGGCTCAAGGAATTCCTGCTGGGTTTTCCCACTTCCGAAGGGTGACGAAGAGGGTAAATTCTCCGAACTAGACAGGTCTGGAAAAGATTGTAAGGAGATATTTGGTCTCTCGCTACCGTCGTCCCCTTCTCAGTTATCTATTATTATTATTCTTTAAATTATATTATATTTTACGAGCCCCCCCTCCCTTATAAAGGAAGATAAACATAGACAATATTCAACATCTAATGGAAGGAACAAAGCATGGGGTACAGTATATACACCCAATTGGTTTATTGCAATAAAATGAATAGATGGTGAATGATAGTATTGTCGATGGAATTAGTGTCTGCTGTATGTATTATGTGTCTCACAATTCAAGTGTTTTTCATCATGGATGACAAACATATGTGGCATTGATTAGGTGAGTTCCCTTTTTCGTGGAACTTAGCTTTTCAGCCCCTGGCTGATAGTGAAGTGAGGTTAGTTCTCCGGTCTCCTGACGTTGCCCCAGGTAGGTCTTGAATGGTTCGGATTTGCCTTCTCTGTGCTCGACTCCGTATTCTGCTCTGAGATTGGACTGTCGTGCAAGGCTCCACCATAGACTGAAGACAAATACGACGGCTTCATTAATTTTCTAGCTTTAGAAAGCAGTCTTCCCTAAGCCGTCCCTCTGCCAGTCATCTCAGATTTTAGTCTCTAACATCATATGTCTAGAGTCTAATCTTGAATTCAAGTTTCTCCTGTCTGTCCTTTATTATATTTCTCTGCCCCAGTGGCAGTATTATAATTCTTTAGACTGATTTATCGTCAACTTAACCCGATGAATTATTATAAATGTCAGTTAAACCCACCAAATTTATCATAGAAATGTCGGCAACAGTATTCTAAGTTCTGTGCCTCTAGCCTAATCGTCATGTCAATTATGATGAATTTAACAAATAATTGGACACCATTGTTTTAGAGTTGTCTGACAACATTATCACACACTTCATGTCTGGTCGCATCGTCATATAATTTATAATGAATATATGTCACGGTCTGTCAACATTATCGTTAATATTAAATTTCCGTTAGCCTAAGCGTCGGGTCGAAATAAATCTAATAATATGGAAATTAATAGCTATATATATTCCCGTTATACATTATTATGAACATGTTGTACATATTCCGTGGGATCATAAAATATACCCGATCACATGTGGCTGGATGTGATCGTAAAACAAAAATATGAATAAAGTAAGCATACCAATCTTGCGTCGATTTTGCAAGGTACTACACATTTCATCACATTATATTCTAGCGAGATTTCACTTACCTACTCAAAGATGGACGCTAACCCGCAATTTAGACACGTGGCTTCAGTGCTTATAATGCGAGAATTCGCCGATCTGGCTTAGTTCTAGCGGTCTCGAGGTTTCCGGGGCAAGTGAAGACTCGCTGGATTTGCCGCCTTTTAGCGGGTCATTTCCGCTTGGACACGTGATCCGTAGCGTGCATCATGTGACCTTAGCCTCGTTTAGACGCTCCAATCAATAATGTTAAAAGTCACGTGATGTTTTCCTAAGTGGCCTAAACTGGTTCTCCCAAGTTTAAGCAGTCCTAAATTAAAACGGGTTTCTCGCTACCGAGGTCATTGGTCAACAATGACGTCGTATCTAAAAATAGCGAGGAGAAAATACCGAACGCTAGGAGAGTTTCCGCAAGTGACAATTCCCGGGACTTTGCGATCATGCATTGAGGATGAGAAAAAATGATGTCACGTAAATAATAAAAAAAATGAAGAGAAGATTGGGCAAGTTGTCACACAAGCCCCTCCTCAAGTTTGACGTTCCGTCCAACTCCTCTGGTCCTGTCTTCCTCTTCTTTTTCAGTTTCTCATTTCTCCTCGGTTGCGTCCGGATGTCTGCTAAAAAAATCTGCCCCTACGTTGTTCTTCCCAGGTAAGTATTCTGGTTTTCTTCCTGGTTTTCCTTAGATGCCTACGTCTGCAGCAATGCTTCCCTAGGTCCTGTAACTGGTCTACCCTATATGTTGAGGTTACCTGGTTACAATCTGAACAGGACTCCACATATCGAGCTATGTCTTCTGTGATGCCGGGCCAATAATAACGGGTGGCTATCCTTTGATTTGTGGCACCATTACCCAGGTGTTCACTCAAAGTAGCACCGTGCCCCCATTCCATAACTTTATTTCTATATATGGATGGCACCACAATCTGTCCATGACTTTTTAGCCCTCTGCCAGCTTTCCTGTGCAAGAGTCCATGTTCCATATAAAAGTCACCCTTTCTTCGAGGGTTATGTGAGTTTTTCAATTGGCCAAAGCAAGGCCCCAATGTGCTATCAGCTGCTTGAGCCCTTTTCATCTTATTCGGATGAATTTCTAATTTAGAGTCCCTCTCTATGCATTTGGAGTCAGACCTGGTCTGGATGGCAGCCATAACCACAGGCTTCCCTGGTTCTCCTAAAAAGACATATCTACGCTCTAACATCAGGGGGTAGAAAGGATCCTCTAAAACTGCCGCATTGATTTCCCCTTCCACATAGCGACAACTGACTTGAATCTTCGCTATGGGCAAATTTAAGGGTAATGCTCCCTTGAGTGGCCCCTGGATATCCACTGTTTCTGTGGTGAGTTGTTCGGGGTGCACCAGAGATGAAGAAACGACCGCGTCATAAGACAAACCTGTGTCATACATCCCGATGACTTGTTTGCCATTCACGGTCACTGTCTCCTGTATCGGCGGGTGATGGAGGCTATTCTGACTCACTGTCAGTTCCTTCCTGTCAACTGCCCTCACCTGCAAACATGCAACCTGATGTGGAGGGTTTTTCCTTCTGCACTCGGCAGTATTGTAGTTGCTCATTTTGCACGTCTTACACCACTTTTCTCCCCACCTCTGAGGCTGGAAAGCTGATCTCTGAGTAGTCTTGTAGTCTGGCTTGTCATGCTTTTTGAAGTTAGTATACGGTGGTTTCACTTGGGGGTCCATGTGTGACTGGGCTGTCTGTCTAGGTACGTAATCCGGTTGTTTCCGTCTGGGTGGTGGATTCTCTGATAGTGCTGCCTGATATCGTTCCGCTAACTGGACTATGGATTCCAAAGTGCTGGCCCCATTCTCTGTCAGGAATCTTCTCATGTCGGAAGTCATGGTGTCCTTCAGTTGTTCGATCATGACCATTTCCTTCAGGCCTTCCCAATCATGAGTAAAATTCCCTAGGGCACCCCACTTCTCCACGTAGGAATCCAGTCTAGCGGCAAATTGAGCAAAGTTCTCTCCGACTTCCCTCCTAGAGTTACGGAACCTCTTCCTATAGGCGTCAGCATGTAGCTCATAACGAACCAATAGTGCCTTTTTCAGAGAGTCGTAGTCATCCTGTAAACCTGGAGGAAGCTTGCTATACACGTCATAAGCAGTTCCTCTAAGCCCTTGCGACAGTTTCAGGTTCCACTTGCTCTTCTCCAAACCAAATGTGGTGGCAAACTTCTCAAATTTGTCCAAATACCTATCGATCGAGTCGGCTTGTTCCGAGAAAGCTTCAAACGGAAACGTCAAGGGTCCCAAGTTTGACATGAGTGAGGATGGCAAAGGTCCTGTGCCCCCTGCGTGCAAGGAGGGCATATCATCTGACCGTGGCGATAGGTTGCCTGAGGAGGTAGATGCTGTCGCACCGGCTACCGGTTCAACTCTTTGAGCCTGTCCCTGCATCTCTAACTGCTTCATCTTCAGTGCATGCTCGCGTTCATCTCTCTCGCTTCTTTCCCTAGCGTCTACAGCTTTTATCCTCTCATCTATTTCTGCTAACTTTATTCGCTCTTCTCTTTCAGCTTTCGCTGTTTCTCGAGCGTAATACTTATCAGTCTCGACACTGACATAATTTGCAAGGTCCACCCCACTATAACCTAGATCTCGACCGGCCTCCCCTAGTGCTGCCTTAAGCTTAACTATTTCAGCCATCTTTTGCAGTTATTGTCCACACTGAGTAAGCTAGTGCTACCTTCCAATAGTATTTCTAACAACAAGCAAAAACTTACTAATTATCAGACTGCTGTAGAATGAAATTACTACAGTTATGGAGACTTAAGGTCTGTAATTCAATGAAATACAAAATCATGAACTAACTTAATTAAATACAACATATATAAAGGGATTCACCAATCAATGCCTGAAATTCTAGAAAAAATGTTTTCTGTCTTTCTAGAGCTCACTGTGTGAAAATACATGTGTTAAAATGGTATACTGTAATGACTGAATGAATGATACTATCCCAGAGGTATGATAAAATACCTAAGTTCAATTCCCGGACCGAGACCCCAGTGTCACGTAGCGTTTAAAGGGTAAGAATTATTTAGAGGAAATAATAGATCTGAATGTGGAAGATTTGGCTCAAGGAATTCCTGCTGGGTTTTCCCACTTCCGAAGGGTGACGAAGAGGGTAAATTCTCCGAACTAGACAGGTCTGGAAAAGACTGTAAGGAGATATTTGGTCTCTCGCTACCGTCGTCCCCTTCTCAGTTATCTATTATTATTATTCTTTAAATTATATTATATTTTACGAGCCCCCCCTCCCTTATAAAGGAAGATAAACATAGACAATATTCAACATCTAATGGAAGGAACAAAGCATGGGGTACAGTATATACACCCAATTGGTTTATTGCAATAAAATGAATAGATGGTGAATGATAGTATTGTCGATGGAATTAGTGTCTGCTGTATGTATTATGTGTCTCACAATTCAAGTGTTTTTCATCATGGATGACAAACATATGTGGCATTGATTAGGTGAGTTCCCTTTTTCGTGGAACTTAGCTTTTCAGCCCCTGGCTGATAGTGAAGTGAGGTTAGTTCTCCGGTCTCCTGACGTTGCCCCAGGTAGGTCTTGAATGGTTCGGATTTGCCTTCTCTGTGCTCGACTCCGTATTCTGCTCTGAGATTGGACTGTCGTGCAAGGCTCCACCATAGACTGAAGACAAATACGACGGCTTCATTAATTTTCTAGCTTTAGAAAGCAGTCTTCCCTAAGCCGTCCCTCTGCCAGTCATCTCAGATTTTAGTCTCTAACATCATATGTCTAGAGTCTAATCTTGAATTCAAGTTTCTCCTGTCTGTCCTTTATTATATTACTCTGCCCCAGTGGCAGTATTATAATTCTTTAGACTGATTTATCGTCAACTTAACCCGATGAATTATTATAAATGTCAGTTAAACCCACCAAATTTATCATAGAAATGTCGGCAACAGTATTCTAAGTTCTGTGCCTCTAGCCTAATCGTCATGTCAATTATGATGAATTTAACAAATAATTGGACACCATTGTTTTAGAGTTGTCTGACAACATTATCACACACTTCATGTCTGGTCGCATCGTCATATAATTTATAATGAATATATGTCACGGTCTGTCAACATTATCGTTAATATTAAATTTCCGTTAGCCTAAGCGTCGGGTCGAAATAAATCTAATAATATGGAAATTAATAGCTATATATATTCCCGTTATACATTATTATGAACATGTTGTACATATTCCGTGGGATCATAAAATATACCCGATCACATGTGGCTGGATGTGATCGTAAAACAAAAATATAAATAAAGTAAGCATACCAATCTTGCGTCGATTTTGCAAGGTACTACACATTTCATCACATTATATTCTAGCGAGATTTCACTTACCTACTCAAAGATGGACGCTAACCCGCAATTTAGACACGTGGCTTCAGTGCTTATAATGCGAGAATTCGCCGATCTGGCTTAGTTCTAGCGGTCTCGAGGTTTCCGGGGCAAGTGAAGACTCGCTGGATTTGCCGCCTTTTAGCGGGTCATTTCCGCTTGGACACGTGATCCGTAGCGTGCATCATGTGACCTTAGCCTCGTTTAGACGCTCCAATCAATAATGTTAAAAGTCACGTGATGTTTTCCTAAGTGGCCTAAACTGGTTCTCCCAAGTTTAAGCAGTCCTAAATTAAAACGGGTTTCTCGCTACCGAGGTCATTGGTCAACAATGACGTCGTATCTAAAAATAGCGAGGAGAAAATACCGAACGCTAGGAGAGTTTCCGCAAGTGACAATTCCCGGGACTTTGCGATCATGCATTGAGGATGAGAAAAAATGATGTCACGTAAATAATAAAAAAAATGAAGAGAAGATTGGGCAAGTTGTCACACCTCACCAGATCCGAACAGCAGCCACTAGCTAAGATAGTAATCTTTACTGACTGCAGATCATTACTGGAATCAATACAGAACACCAGAAATGATAACATGATGAATGATATCAGATCTGAGCTTAACATCATCCAAAGGTCATCAACCATTGCTCTTCAGTGGTTACCCTCCCATTGTGGAATTGCTGGAAATGAGAGAGCAGATGCTCTATCAAGAAGTGGCAGTAAAATGGAACAATACAGCCAACCATTGCCCTATCGGGAAGCAAAAACCATCATCCACAACAAGTACAAAAATCAGTCGAAGGAGGAAGGGGATATAAACAGCAGAGATGACCCAATCCACCATCTAAACAGACACCAACAGACCACCATTTTCCGCCTGAGAACTGGCCACTGCAGATTACTTGGCCATCTCTATTGCTTCAGGATATCCCACACAAATGAATGCGCACGTAGAACTGGAATCCAGACCCCAGAACACATTCTCCAAGACTGCCCAACCCATGATGACCCGTGATGTGTGACCTGGCCAAGGGGTGCTGAGCTCCAGCAGAAGCTATGGGGCTGCCGCGCCAACCTGGTAAAGACTGTGGAATTCGTCCTGGTGACAGGCCTGCAGATTTAGCATGACTACAAACTGAACGCCGAAGAAGAAGAACACCCCGACCCATATAGTTCTAAAGAGCTTATCATTGGCTTGATTTGAGAGCCGGAATAGACTTTAACTTTCATTGGCAAATTCGCCGGCAGTACAATCTGAGATTTGAACTGAGAAATGGAAATATAATCTAGTGAAATCAGAGACACAGATCAGACTGCATCGCAACGTCAAATTAGCAACTCCCAGAGAGACATCGGACTAAGAATTCCAAAATTACAAGTGACAGATTGAAGTATTTGGGCAACTTTGAAACTTAAAAGTAAACCCGGATTTTTAAATACAAAGACTGGAGACCTAAGGAATCAGAATGTCTGAAGTGGTGATAACACTTTCATTCCACGCTGTTACAACAACTATGCGATCGTGTTAAATTGCTAAATAATATTAAAACTATTGTAAATTTTACATTTGAAGTTCAAAACATTGTTAATAAGTGATATACTTACGTATAGTCATCTTCAGATCAGAAGATGTGATGAAGTTTGAACATGAACCAACATAAGTGGCGCCCCGATCTTGATCGGGGGTGACCCCAGTCGATGGAACAGCCTCATTCTCTATCCTTCGCTAAAATTCTTGGCTGAGAGAGCGTTACTCAAATTCAACTCTCTCGGCCAGCAAATATCAGAAGTCTTTGAAATGTTACAGGAAGACAGAAAAATGGCTCCTGAATCTTCTCATACCATGCAAGGAATTATAACACCACTTAGAATGTCAAATCATGTGAAATTTCTACGTCACTTTGAGATATCGACGTCTTCCACTTTGCTTTCTATAGCCTGCAATATACGAAACTATAGCTACACATCTCTTCTTTCTAATAGTGAAAACCGTATGCAAATTAGAGGTCTGCTGGTCGAGAGACAGCGGTTTGAATGAGACTAAAACGCTCAGAGTTCGCAGCGAACCGGGGCAAACCACGAGTAACATTGCGGTTTGTTTTTATTAGTAAAAAAATACTTCAATAGCTTTTATTATTTGGGAATTACTACATTTCAAAAGAGAAGAAGATAAAGAGTATCGTCATATAAATTTTATTGCAATCCGCTTAATAGCAACGGGACAGTGACCTTAAACTTGACGAATTTCCTTCAGTCTTCTCCACTTTCGGCCGTTTCAACAGCACGAAGCGGGCACTTTGTGGTACCTACTTATAACAGCTCAAAGAAGCCAACATGGAAATACAAGCAAACAAATGGTCTAATCAAAGACAGGAATAGAAAATTGCTCAGTAATAGCAAATGAAGAGATGGGCAAAACATTCTGAGGAACTTAACAGATCAGCTCCATAAAATTCTCCAAACATCCAACCAGCTGATGGGAAGCTACAAGATGTGAACATACAAGTTTACCTTGGCAGCAGTACCATCAGAGTTGGAGGAACAGACAGTGATATCATAAGAATATATAAGGAAAGGAGAAACTTTTATGGTGTTGTAAGGAAATCAAGTCCAGCACACACATAAGAATCTTCAGCTCTCATGTTAAAGAAGAGCTATTCTATGGCTCTGAAACATGGAGAATAAGAAAAACGAAAACGAATCGTTTATCAGAATCAGATGAATCAAGGCAGTTAATACTTTGGAATCCCAGGGTAAGACACATGAAGAAGGGAAATGGAGACATATGGAAAGACCTTGAACAAATGGCAGTGGACAGAAAAGCTTGGCATGAATTTTCTGAAGCTAAATACTTCACACAAAAAAAAAACAAGAAAGCAGATTTAAACAGAAGCAAAACCAGATGTTCCAAAGCCAAGGCTCAAGAAGTGTACGCAAAGTGAGCAAAGAGGTAAGAAACATCAAAAGAGACAAGAGGAAATATATATAAAATTGGCAAGACAGACAGAGGAAGCTGCAGCCAAATGTGATGGGGCCGAAAAGACACCCCAGCTTCCCCCTTCAAACAGGGCATATTTATCGCCCATGTATTTTCTACGTGCGCGCGGCATTCTGGGATGTGGGAAGTCTTCATGAAAATATATTACTTGGGCCATGGTGACGCCTAGAGATTGGTTTTGGTGCATAGTTGTGTGTTGTATTTGATGGAGACCACTCCTTTGTTGAGACATGTGTTTTTCTGTTTGCTCCCGGCGGACTATTGCAGTGGTTGTTTCGGTGACGGTAACAATGTGTTTCATGTGATGAGATTCCCAGTCTCATCAGTGGTCATATACGACACGCTTGTTGCCAGGCACACCAGTCGTCACATACGACATGCTTCAGAATGCAGTAACGAATATTGATGTGGATCGGTTACGAGATAGTAGCTCATTCTCATTAATGAGAGTATTGGTGGTTCATATTGTTTAATTCTATTTGATTATTATTTAATTATTGTTATATGAACAATGGTTTGTGAGAGCACGTGGGCGTACTTGGAGATGTATATTTCTCTTCTCCGCTCCTGAGGGAGCATGGGGCCACCAGCGTGGTTTGCCTCCATGTGAAGTATTAATATGCTCGGGCAGTAGTGGTTTTGGTAGCAATCTGTGCTACATGGTGAGATTGCCAGCCTCATGCACAACACCATACTAGTCGCATTGGACGACATGCATGAGTGTGTGTGTGGTAGTTGAGTGTGTGCTCTTGCAGTAGTGGTTTCGGTAGCAACCAATGTTACATGGTGAGATTGCCAGCCTCATGCACAACACCTTATTAGTCACATTGGACGACACTCATGAGTGTGTGCGTGTGTGATAGTTGAGGGTGTCAGGTGGCGTGGAAGGACTGTTTGGCAGGTGAGAGTATGATTATTTAACTATTATGATTTTAACCAGTCGTTGCTTTGTTTGCTTCTTCAGGATTAGCAACTGAGCACTAGCTGGGTGTTTTGTATGTTTAGTGTTTGGTTTGTTTAATGTTTGCTTCAGTGGGTTCTTAGTCACTGAATGGGTTGTAAAAATAAATACAGCCCCTGCCTCAGAATCAAGAGTTTTATTGTTTGGGTCGGTGCGAGTGTGAAAAGAGAGTGATCACACATCACATCATCATCTTTTCGCCCACCCTATCACACAAAGGAAACATAACAGACCTGTATAACAGCACAAAGAAACAGGGATAAACAAGCCAGTAAATGGCCTCATCAAAGATAAGAATGGAAAATTGCTTAGCAATACACAAGAGCCAATGAATAGATGGTCAGAACATTCTGAGGAACTTCTCAAGTTCCACAGAATTCCCCAGACATTCAGCCATCAGAAGAAGAGCTACATGTCAAATGTGACAGACCAACAAAGGAAGAAATAATGAAACCATAAAACTTCTAAGAGATGGAAAAGCAGCTGGTCCAGATGGCATTCCAATAGGCCATCAAAGCACATACTGACACTGCTATATGTAATTCTTGTCCTTGTCACCTGTTCGTAACTGTGGCTGACGAAGGGTTACATTCGAAACGTCCCTTGTTTCCTGTGTACCGTTAAGTTGTAAAACTGATTTCAACCATTTTATTTTTTAATTTATTTATTTGACACTGCTACAGAGATATTATATAAATTACTTGGTAAAGTCTGGCAGTTGGAGGAACAAACAGTGATATCAAAATAATAAAGATGGCAAGAGGAGCTCTCATTGCATTGGGAATTATACGGTCAAAAGAAGTCAAGTCAAACACAAAAATCAGAATCTTCAAATCAAAAGTCAAGTCAGAACTATTGTCTGGCTCTGAACACAGGCAACATGTAAAAATGACAAAAATTGTTTGTCATCATATGTGGACAGCCCTGAAGACAAAAGAACACTTGGAAAAGAACTAGAGATAGATGTAAAGGAGATGAAGAAGACATGGTAAGACCTTGAGCTGATGTCATGGACAGAAAGACTTGGCACAAGTTTATTGAAGGCCTAGGCTCATTGGGGAGAAGAAAGGTGATGAAGGAATGCTTCATAGGGAACTGAAGGGTAATGAATGAATGATATTTTCTTGTTGTGTAGATTATACTAGCACTTCCAAATGTGGAACTGAGAATGACTAAACCCAAGCATATACTGGTGCATAAAATGTGCCAGAGATGACTAATGCATACAGATAAGACCGCTGAAGAAAGAGAGAAAAACTTCACAAGACCAGGAGAAAAAAGAGAGGTAGATCTCGAGTAAAGAACTGTGAAGCAGACTAATGCACCTGTTTGTCTTAAACCTGATTACGCAAAACATAAGAGAGAAAACCGGACTGATTCTAAAGGCGACGAACTGGAACGGACTACGACTTACGGAACATGGAACACAAGAAGTATGAATGGGAAGGAAGAGGAGCTGGTGGAAGAGATGAGGAAAGCCAAATTAGAAATCCTGGCTTTAACAGAAACAAAGAAAAAAGGACATGGAGTTATGGATCTCGATGGCGACATGCTGCTCTACAGTGGTGTCCCCACATCTGAAAGAGCTAAAGGGGGCGTGGGTTGTATTGTGGCCAAAAACCAAAGGGATAATATCAAGGGAAATAACTCTGTCTCAGAACGCATTATGGTCCTAAAACTAAAAGAAGGAGAAACCATAGTCAACCTTGTTATTGTGTATGGGCCAAATGAAGATGATATAGATATTAGAGAGGAGGAATTCTTCGAGCTGCTTCAAAGGACAGTGGACGACTGCCTAGATGAAATTATCATGCTCGGAGATTTCAATGCCAGAGTTCGAAAGGACCATGCTAGATGGGGTGGAGTTATCGGAAGATATGGAGAAGCGACTCCTTAGATTCTGCACAGAGCAGAATCTGATCATTACAAACATAAAGTTTCCCAATAAGCGCATACATGTATACACTAGGTGTGAACCAACAAAGAATGAGAAGTCAGTGATCGACTACGCCATAGTTAGGAAGAGCTCATTCAAGTATGTCCGGGATGTTAGAGTGTGGAGGAGGCCAGAGGTTGGAAGTGTCACGGATTGACTGATAATTTTATTTTACCAACACGTCCCATTTTTCTACCTCTTTTTAATGTTTCTGGTCTCGATTTTTTCACTTTCGATTTCTTTTCCTACTGACTTTTTACCTACGTAGCCCATTATTCCCCTCTCAGACCCCACCCTGCGGTTTGATTTCGTTCTGGTCTTCATTATAAATTCAACACTTGGTCAGCTTACGATAATATTACCTAAGCTGCACCTGGTGTTTGTTTGACTAGGGGTACGCTTGTAGCGCGTAACAGCGTTGTTCACGAGCGAGAAATAGTTTCTTTGAAGAAGCGAACCGCTAGCCTACTACAGTCGGTAGCGGGAGCAAAGGGGAGGCTACCCTTTGAGGGCCGAGTATTCACTTTTATCTCCGATTCAGGGGTGATAAACTCACGTTCGTTCTGAGATTTTCGTTGTGGCCCTTGATCGCCGCAATTAGCCCATAGAATAATATTATGTCTTATCTACGAAACTTTCTCGCGGTTGTTGTCTCTGATGTAGACTCTAGAATAACATTTGTCTTACTCATGATTACGTTATACGCCGTATATCTGTGGGAACACGCGGCCGGGGTAGCGTCTCTGGTAGACTATAAATCTAGAAGTTTTACTCAGTCAAGCACACTCGTATATTTTTTCTGCCCGTAGATGACCAAATGAGACAGACAGATGTGGGCACAAAACTAGGTTGTGTTGCCTATTCTCATCATCTCGGGGTAAGTTGACATCTTTTGTAATATATATAATTCATGTTAGCTTTTATATATAACTAATAGTAGTGTGACTTGAATTATTTTAGGTAATTTCTCCCCGGTAATTAATTCAGTGAAAATGTAGCGTAGTCTACCGCCTTAGTTAACTGGTGCTTAAGCAGTTAGGTATCTCCCGGTGTTATTGTTTACAATGGGTTAATGGTAAACTTACGATGACAGATACTTACTAGGCGAAGAACCTCATAGTCCGTTCAGTGCTTACCATGGGTTAAGAGTAAGCTAAAACCATCATTACTTTAAGGAAAATGTCAGTGGTGTAAGTTATTCACTTAAAACTGAATAGTGATGTGCGTGCGCTATAACACTTGAATTATAAGAGGTGATCACTTATTACTTTCTGAGAGAAACTTCTAGTGGTTTGGTGTGGAACTATTATGTGCCTACTTGTGTAGTTAGACACCAGTTTAGAACTTTCACGGCAATCCAGAAAGCAGTCACCAGCCAGAGATATAATTATATCTTATGGCTAAGTCACAACGTATTATTATAGCAATAACATTTCATTTTCCATGTATTCAATTTTGGGAGGTTATTACTTTTCCCTTTTTGTGTAACGACCCCAAGAGGCGCATGCCATTTATTATGTAATGTCTAATGCTGTATTTTTATGTAAATTCACTTAATGTGGTAAGATGAATACAGTTGACATTTAAAAATCCGGCAACCTCCGGACCTGAGGAGTGCCGGATTGTTGAAAATGCCGGATTTTTTATGGTTATATATGCTGTATATGTTTAACAGAAAATGACTACCTGTACAGTCCTTTGAAGAAAGAAAATTAAATGAAAAGCAAACGAAATTTTAATGTTCATCAACTATACAGCAGCAAATAAATGATAAAATGAGAAGGAATGAGCAGGAATGCCTGTTAACATGTGCAAGCAAGACCCAACAGCTGCATCAAAACATAAACGGCTCCAGAAAACAGTGGCGCGCCAACGCGGTAAATTAAAAAATGCGCTCCGAAATCCATGCCGGAAATCTGAAGGAACCGGATTATCGATGGCCGGATTTTTGAATGTCAACTGTAGCATATCCACTCAGCTGGAACTACAGGGTTAGGTTTCCCGTATGTGAGTTGGAAGAGGACAGAGTAGATTTTGCTGTCAGAGCATTTGCTGACAGGTACATGTGTGTACAAGATATATTAGCCTATGCGGGCGCATGCTGATAATTGATAGAGTGGAAGTAACAGGAGGGCAACTCACCTGAATAAAGACAGCCCGAGACTATCATAGCAATGATTAAAATAATTATACATCCCATAGTGGGGCATAACTGTTTATTGTAACGTCATTGTAATTTTATTGTTTGCTTGATATAAAGGTTGTTTGTTTGGATCTTAGTTTCAGGGCACCCCCATTGCTACTGCAGGATTCCAGTCAGGCGAAGAACGTAACATTCTCATCGATCTCACAGTTCCTGAAAGCAATTAGCACCACGAGTTGTCATCTATACCTGAAGTACAACCATTTTCGACGCCCATCCCTCTAATGGGAAATGAGCTCACACAGTGTATAACGAGCAATAGCATATCTGAAATAGTATTTGGCGGTAGTGGTTTCCTACTCGCCTTTTGATCATCAGTCAGAGCATAGTGGCTTCCAGCATACCGATCAGCGCAGCGTCTTCAGCAGATTTGAAAACACTAGACTGTGTGCTTAAACTGAGCGCTCAGTCACAAATAAAGTCCAAACCAGCCAAACAGGATTTAAACATCAAGTACGCAGGCCTAATTTCACGTGCTGGATAACAGCGCAGTGGACCATTTGTCCTAAATTGACCTCGTCTTGTGTGTGTTTCAGGTCATTCAAAACCTCCACACGTATTAGTGGTCAGCCGAATATAGACAGAGTAATCTACAACCTATCTCGTTCTTAGTGTGTGATCAACGGTGCATGGATAGCGCCTACAGTGGATTTATAGTGTAATTCATCACCTATAGGAGGATATACATATAAAGACACTAACTGGAGTTATGGAATTTGGTCCCACAAAAGCGGAAGGATTAGAACTCTGTTTATTTATTTCTCGGTGTTTCTACAGGAGGGTATTGGTGTTGGTGGATTGTTTGTTCGTTGGTGTTTAATTGGATATTTGTTAACTTGATGTGAATATTGATGCCTTTCTTATGTTGTTGTGCTGATATACTTATTTTCATATATTTTCTTCCTTCAAGAACCTTTAATAAATTTTACTCATTTATTAACGCGCTGTTCACGACCCTTCATCCATACCTAATTTTTGCAGCTCTTACTATTGTCTCTGACCAGAGAAAGGAGCGAGAGCAGGTGGTTCTTAAGACTATATAAGTGTGTTGAGGCTTGGAAAGAGAGATAGCTTTAATGAATCCTCTTCCGGGTTTGTCTCAAGTTCACCCTATTTTTTTACACATTATCTGTGTGTTGTCTATAATTCAGTCAGTTCACTCTCATTGCTGATTTCACTACCATTGTCTGACTCGACCAATACTCTACAACCTTAACTCAACCACGACAGGAAGTGACCACTACTTGTTAACAATTAAAAGAACAACTGAAAGAGCTACACGGCCTAGGAACTGCCTAACATCACGCAAGAAGCTAAGTAAACGAACAGGAGAAACGAGCATTAAGACCTACAAGCTGAGAGAGCCAGAAGTGAAGACCAGATATCAGGGGCTTATTGCTACAGCAGTGAGAAACACAGAACAACAACCTGGGGACCTGGAAACACTCTGACTGAAATTCAAGGACATCATAAAGACAGCTGCCGTAGAAGCATGTGGGGAATTTCGACTTGAGAAAAAGGACACCTTGGTGGACAGATGAGGTTAAAGAGAAAATAAGACAGAAGAAAAAAGACATGGAAACAATACTTAGGAGCTAAAAACACAACAGAAAAAAACAGAGAAATATAGAGAATATATGATACTCAGAACAGAAGCAAATAACAAGGTGCTAGCAGCAAAACAGAAGTCCTGGGAAGAATTTGGAGAAAAGCTAGAAAACGATGCGCAAGAAAACCAGAAATTGTTCTATAAGACCCTAAAGAATATGAGGAAGGAAAAACAGTGCCCTCTTAAATTTATAAAGGACAAACAAGGCAACCAAAAGAAGTAATGGAAAGATGGAAAGAATATTTTTCAGAACTCCTGGATAGTGAGCAAGGTCATACATCAGAAATGATAACCACTGGCACAGAAGAGGAAACCAATGGTGATGAAGATGACATAAAGATGGAAGAACTGAAGGCAGCACTGGAGAAAATCAAGATGGGCAAAGCTTCAGGACATGATGGCATAACACCAGAAATGGTTAAGTACATAGGAGCAGCAGGCGACCTATTACTCCTAAGGGTCCTACGGGCAGCTTGGTGCAACAAGACCATACCAAAGGATTGGGAGATTGCCATAATAACACCGATTTTTAAAAAGGGCGACAACCGACAATGTGGAAACCATAGAGGCATATCCCTTCTCAGTGTCCCTGGTAAAATCTACTCTAGAATACTGGAGCAGAGACTCAGACGCCTAGCTGAGCCACAAATGGATGAGGTCCAGTGTGGCTTCGGAGCAAATCAAAGTACTTAAGACCTAATCTTCACACTCAGACAGTTAAGTGAAAAGGCTCTTGAGTATAAGAGTGAGATCCACCTTTGCTTCTTAGATCTGGAAAAGGCATTTGACAAGGTCCCCTGGAACAAACTCTGGGACTGTTTGGCAAGGAAGAACATTCCATAACCTCTGATTCATGCTATAGAGAGCTTCTACAAGTCTTGCAGAAATTATGTGAGTATGGCAAACCATAAGTCAGAAGAATTCAGAACTACCACTGGTGTAAGACAAGGTGATATCCTGTCACCTTATCTTTTCATACTCCTCATGGACAATGTCATCAAGGCATGTAAGGTGAGGACAGGAAAGTATTCAGTGGGGTACTGGAAGATGAGGCAGGTCTGTATTTCAGAGCTGGCATTTGCTGATGATGTTGCCCTGATTGCTAAATCAGAGGCACATCTCCAATCCAACCTGCAAGTCTGGAAGGAAGAGCAGGAGAAGAGAGGGATGATCATAAGCAGCTCGAAAACAAAAACCATGGTGATATCATGAGAGGAAAGAAGACATCAGATTAAGCTGGGAGAACAGGTCCGGGAGCAGGTTGACCACTTTAAATACCTTGGAGCTGTCATATACCGGAAGGGAGACATCAAAGAAGAGTTGGCTACCCGAAGAGCAGCAGCTGGGAGACTTTTTCAAGCCATAAATCGAGGATTCCTCAGCAAAAGAGAAGTTGGTAAGAAAACGAAGATGGCTGTATACTGCTCCACCTATGTCCCAGTCTTGACGTATGGATGCGAGTCATGGGCAATGACTACAACCCACAAAAGCCAGATCCAAACCTCAGAAATGAGGTATCTGAGGAAGATGGTTGAAGTAACAAGAAGAGACATGGTCCGCAACCAGACAATACGTCAAGGCCTAAAAACCCAACCCCTGCAGACCCAAGTAGAACAGTCCCTACTGAGATGGTTTGGCCATGTCTGCAGAATGGGAGAAGATCGGCTACCACGACAAGCATGGGAAACTAAGAGCCAGGGATCCAGACCTCCAGGACGACCCAAAGTCCGCGGGGGGGAACAACATCAAACAATCTTTGAAGGACCGAGGACTAGAATGAAACCAAGCCAGCCGATAGAATAGTATGGCGCTCTCTCTTACAAACCTTTACACCTCACGGTAGAAGAGGAACGAATAAGTAAGTAAGTAGAAGCAGACTAATGGCAAGTAGGACACTGAAAACTGGAGCAGACTGTTTTGAGCAGGAAGACTTCTAGTTGACTGCCAGCATTCAGTGGGATGCTAATAAATGAAGACTCAAAGACTAAAGGCAGTTCACTGAGAGCATTATCATCTCTCGAAACGTTACATACATGTTATTCTCCGATCAACAGCTAATTTATCAAAATACTCTTGTTTTCAAAGTACAGCTGTAGCATTAAATCTCAGCTGAGCTCAGATCTATCAGCTGTAGGCATGATTAGTGCATTATTCTTCTTTACCTTTTCACTCCTTATGGAGCATGGAGCCACCATTGAAGCTGGTGTCCTTGCAGGTAGCCTATATTAAAGCATTCATGTGCTCTTGTAGTGGTGGTTGTTGGAGACATTCATTTGACATGATGAGGTTGCCAGCCCAACTGACAACATTATATTAGTTGTTATTTTATGTTATGCATGAAGGACTAGTAGTCCCATTATTTTCCTCACAGACTGCTGGCAACTAATTAGGGTGATTAGTGTCCTAATTGTTTAGCATTTTCAAAAAATTGCTGCTGCACTCAGTCACTGTAAAGTGTTTTGCTCCTGATCTATGTTGTATAAAAACAATTACTAATTAATACATGACTATATTTTTATTTTATGCAGTAAAATATTTGAAACTACAAGGAACAACCCACTCATACCAGCTAGATCTTGGTCTATAGTTCTCAACATTTCTACTGTTAAATAATGGAAATAATGTTCATGTGTTAAATAGTATTAAAAGATGAAAAAATGGACAGTGTACAATTTATTGGGGCACAAGCTGTGGGCTATGTTGCCAGTTTTAATTATGGAATGTATTCTCAGTACGTGTCATATGGTTCATGAAATATTACACCTGTATGTAAATATATATGTACGTATATATATATATATATATATATATATATATATATATATATATATATATATATATATATATATATATATATATATATATATATATATATATATATATATATATATATATATATAACAGTACACACCACAAGTGAAGAATTAACCCCTTTACTGTTATATATCTTCTTCAAATTCTTTCCCCTGCTATTACACGTGACGAGGACTTGGCCTTCCTGAACCAACACATTTGACCTACATGGCAGGACTAATTGTGTGTCAGGGAAGCTAAATATAGACTAACTACATTACTCTGTGATAAGTGGGGAAATGGGTATTAAATTGAGACTGTGGGTAAGTCAGATTTATCGCTTAATGATATGGTAGCAGTAACCCCTGATAAAGTGGATGCATCCCTAAGAGTAAAGGGGTTAATGTTAAACATCATGAAAAATCATTAATAATCTGACTATTCACCATATGAAGATATAAATATCAGCTCTATGAAGGCACAATTAAACAACTAGCTAAATATACTAACAAGTATGTTTCATCAGTCATAAGCATAACAAATGCAACATAA
This sequence comes from Oreohelix idahoensis, assembly GCA_024509875.1. NCBI lineage: Eukaryota > Metazoa > Mollusca > Gastropoda > Stylommatophora > Oreohelicidae > Oreohelix > Oreohelix idahoensis. The sequence goes on along the minus strand of JAMPIV010018263.1, from coordinate 280,150 downwards.
ATATATAACCAAAAAAATGTAAGCGAAGGTAACTAACAGAAGCAACAATAAAATTAAAATAGTAAAACAGCAAAACTTTGAAGGGAAAAAAGTGTCATTTGTATACAATCAAATTGTTGCCATATTTTACAGTTGTCATTACTTCTATAAGTTACTTTAATGTTAGATGTTGGTATCCATTTTGACTGTTTCTGTTCTGTCCTCGTACACTTTGGAGTCATGACCCAAGTGGGCCTGCCTCCCCTCAGAGTGTAAAGAAGACAAAGGGCCAAAACCCTTGTCTGACGGTGTGACCACTTCTGATGACCAGATTGCCTCCTGTTGTATCGCTCTGTACAGAGTTTTCTATCATTTTACTCTCTGGTTACTGCAGCTTTCTGGACCTGATAATATTATCTTTGATTGCAGTAATTTTACTTCAGTTCTAAATCTCTAATGCATTAATCAAAGGAGCTATTTTTGTTGGTAACAAATAAAATAATTTGTTTATAAATTGTTATAACACAGAAATAAAATGTGATAGAAGCTAACGTTCATGGTCATAATGTGCCTTGTAAAAACTGGCACAGTAAAACAAACAAATAGTGTATGCTGTGTTTTCTCTCATTCCAACAGGTTGTCATATAATCCCCAAAAATGATTTATGTTATCACTTTGGCCCACATATTTTTCCATCAGAAGACTATCTATTAACATTGAAATTTTGTAAACCATAAATACTGATTTTTTTTTTAAAAGAAAAAAAAAACACATATCCTACTGAGCGTCAACAGAAAATATCGTACAAATTGGAAACAAAGCCTGGAGCATATTAAAAAAAAACAACCAAATAATATAAAATTGTTGCAAAAATTATCTTCTTAGTTCTAAATGCCAGTTTTTTTAACTGTACACAACACAATAGTTAATCTGTAAGCTGCAAAAAATGGTGCCATTCTTCATGACCTGACAGGTTTCAGGATCTGGATGTGCTGAAATACTAATGATCGGCGCTCACAACAAAATGTTTTTTCTGATAATAAGATATAGACTACAATAATAATCTATAATCATGGCAAGTATAAACAGTAACACTTACTTCTGGAATGGTCAGTCTGACAGAATTATCCATAAAGTGCTGAAATTAGAACCATTCCTAAAGACTGACAACTCTACAAAAGTCATGTCAAACTTACATCAAGTGCAGGGCTGCATAAGAGAAACAAACGTTAAGGACATGGACCATTCATTTGAACTTATACTGTGTTTGACTACTAAAATTAATTTAACCCTTAATTGTGATAAAATATATTTCAAAGAAAATTTAGAATATTTATCACCTAATAGAAGATTTTTATTTTATTTTTAAATTAATATTGAGGATTTCATATTCAGAATAGAAAATGGTCACATCCTTTATGATTACTGGACGTTGGATCATTAAAAAATGTTGCATCATCAAATTGACTACAAAAGAAACAGCTGATAAATACTATATTTATACAAATATTGTACTATAAAATCTGGACCTGAACACAAAGAACAGGGCTGAAAGAGCACTTTCAACATAATTAGATGGCTGACAAAAAACTACAACTAAAATGGAATAAAACCTTGTGAGAAACAAAAAAGAGATCAGGGCTTTAGTTGCAATAACACCAGTGAATAAAGAGAAAGAATAACTTGGTCTGAACTTCAGGTGAAAACAACTTCCAACCAACCAGCTGTATGGGCATATGACCTCAGAATAGGCACAACCAAGTATACAGGATGGCCTGGAAGAAGAAAGACAGATCAAGGGTGAGGCAAACATTTCAAAAATACAATATTACAGCCCACTACAAAAAGTCATTTTTCTTAACATTAAAAAAAGATAACAGAAACAGGAACAATAAGTGAAAGTGTTATTTAAAATCAATTCATGATCTGTAATGTCCTTGACATCCTGTGCATTCTTGTGTAGCACACTGTCTAGATGTTAGTTCGATACAGAAATGTCATTTATACAAGAATTCAGTCACAACAATACTGGAGACTTTTCTTCTGACTACACAAGGTGATATTTAAAATCTAACATGCCTTTTATATTCTCACTTTTATATCTCTAATTCACTTTACAACATACTATTCTTTCTACACACACACACACAAATGTAAATATGCAATGCAATCAATCACTGTAATTCATGGAATACTATTCATACTACAAGGATTAATACACTAGATGTTCAATGAAAAAGAAAGTCTTTTACCTGTGATCATAAGCCTGCCAAATCCTACTTTTGCATATTAGATTTTGTGTATGTGACCTCAAATTTATTATTTCTTTACCCTTATTTGTATCAGAGCTTTAACCTTTCAATAGTGTACCCAATCATCAATTGATTCCCATGTATCTCTTCACATGTGGCATACCCTGATCACTTCAATCTACACCTCACTTACCACCAGATGTGCAAAACGCACCTCCTCAAGTGTCTTCAGCAGTCATTGTTGCTTTACTCATGACATGTCTAGCAAAGGAGACCTTAGCCTAGGTAGTTGTTTGGACAATAAATTCCATTGAATACTTTATAAATTGTTTAATTCTTGTCTGTTTTGTGCTTATATCTGTATCTCTGCGGAGGTCTTTCCTGTCTATTTCTTAATACTGTAATACTTTTTTTGTTCCCCGAGGTAGGTCCTTGGAAGGATACTCTTGGACAATCCATTTGTTCTTGACATATAATTTAAGTCTGCAAGTTTATATTATTGTTGTAGACTTTAATGTGGCCTTCAAAATTATATACACCAATCCCCTGCTCTTACGCTGTTAGATTAGCGCTTTTTTTGATATAACGCTTTTTGTATTTTATGACATATTTTCATTATACGCTTAGAAAATTTGATCTTACTCTGAGCGCTAAATTACATGGGTGGCAGGAATATAACTTTCACATGCTCATCAAGTTCAGTCATGGTGGTGGAATGGCCAAGAAGCACTGTCATTTCAAGGATAATGAAGCATGACTTCAGAATGAAATGCAGTTCTATGTTAATCCGAAACACAGAACAAAATATTAATTGCTACAAGGTGTTTCTTGAAGAGAAAAAGATGGCAAAGTAAGCTCAATATTTTTTTAAGTCTCCTGAATATCTTCAGCTCCCCTTGACCAAGTAGCCGTGCCTTCTACATCTGGAGCTAGAAAAAAGTTTTCAGCTCCTTTAAACCTTCTGCTAACCAGTCATCTGATGGTAAAGACACATCTGCCATGACAACTCTATCCACAAGCAACAGAAGTAGCAGTGATTAAAGTCATGTAATTTTTTTTTTTTTTAAGTACAGTACATACATACTATTTCGTTTGTGTTCAATATGTCTGTTAATTATATGTGGTTAAGAAATGTTAACTAGCTTTTTAATAACTTTTTACTTAATTTTTATATAGCTTCCAGGGCCTCTGGAACATATTAATTTGATTTTTATTAATTCTTATGGGAAATCAAATTTGCGTTTAGCGCTCATGATTTCAAGAACTAACAGCACTAAGTAGGGGATAGCTGTACTTAAAATTAAACTGTTACTCTCTCTTTGAAACCACTCCTTACAGAACACATTTAATGGCATTAATAATCTCAACATATTGAATAAACATTTTGAAGACAGGTGAGTTTCATATTACACCAAAGTATACTGAACAACATACAAACCACTAACATGGGCAAGGTGGTCAGAGGGAAGTTGGAGGTAAGAAAAAAAGTTCTTACTCTCTCACATAACATGATATATGAATATTGACAATACTTTAAAAATATATCACATATTAATCAGAGTACAAGACCTCAGATCTGGGGGCCTATAAAGTGTTACAGAGCGCACGTGACATTATGAATTCTTTAAGAAAATATAAACAAAATGGACACACAGACACAAAATAACAGTGAAGCCATACCATTTAAAAATTGGCGATCATTGCTTAAAATATGTCATAGATGCAAAAATATGTTTGTAGTTTGTCATTTACTGTGTCAACATAATGCATCAAGAAAGTATTGAAATTAATATCTTCAATTATATACTGCATAGAAACATGTAAAATTCTCAAAGTGTGTATTTAGAATTTAAAAAAAGCACTATAACTGTAAATTTGTTCAGCCTCTCAAGATGTGATACGTCTACAATAGGACCTGAGACTAATGTCACAGTGTCTGTGTTAATGTCGGTGAAGCAGTTTGTTAATATGACGTTGTTGGTGGAACATTCACTTAAAATGAAAAACACAGACAACCCATCTGGAGATTCCAACAAATTTGTACATATTACATGTAATTTAAGTGTCAGTCAGTCAGGATATTTCATGAAAATTTGATCTGTCAGTCATAATCAACAGATAAATCACAGGTGGATCATTTAAGATCAAACACAGTAAAGATTGAAAATGTTTTAAAAGTTAAAAAAAAACAGTATCAAAGTAATTTGTAACTCACATTTTTACAAAACACTTTTCATTAACCCTTTGAGAGCTATGCCTAAATTTATTCACCGGTTTAACATCTGAAGTCAGCTGATCTGCTTCAAAACAGCCTCAGTCAATGTCTACTGCCAAATCTGTCATCTGCAACAGTAATTCTGCTGAAAGTATGAAATTTCTTACAAGAACACATGAGTGTTTCTACCATACTTTGAAACTGCCATGTGAGTTCATGAAATACAGCAATTACTCCGTATACTCATTAGTTTCATCATCAACGCAGTATTCCTCATTATCCCCATAGCTTTCACACAAATCAGCACTGCCACTATCAAGTATCTTAGCAGTATAAACCTGCTTTTTGTCATGTTCTCTAAACATTCACGAATAATTTCAAAACTTAAAGAAAACAATGTTTACAGATTAAAATTAAAACAAAACACTCACATGCTTTTCAGGTACTACTCAGACTGGGTGACTAGTCTTTCATGACATGCTTTTCCGCCTGAAGGCTATGACAATTCATAACTGCACAGTTAGTCTAGTACCTGACCATAAGACCTGTAGGAATTTTGAGGTGGACGAGTTTTCTCTTCAGATCCTGTTAGGGCATGCCTGATGGAAGGGTAAAATCTTGGGTAGACATCTGGCAACCCGGGCATAAGTTTTATAGGATGCCATTTTGTTTTTGGCATATACGTGCTGTGGCTAGTATTGAATTTCGTAATTTTCTGTTCTTGTCAGTATACCTATACCGAATCTGACATGTTTTTATTTTTTATTCCTTATAAAATTTCCTATAAAATAAGACTATTTTTACTCCTCTGGGACCTTTGACTGTGAATATTCAAGGGAAAAAAAAATGCATAAAAGATGGAAACAGATGACAATGTATTGAAGTATGAACATTAAATTGCATGTTTTGGAAAATACATAAAAGGCAGAGGGTTACAAAACGTCCTCATTGAAAACCATGTGTTTGGTCCAAACGTAGCAGAGAGTGTCTTTAAAGGTAGCAATTACGAAAGGTCAGTGAAAGGAATGTTTATGCAAGCAGAAGTGGTAGAGAGGCTTAAATTGAAAGCATTTTTGAGTATCATTGGGGATGATGGTGGAATAGCTACACAAGTTGGTGATGTGCTCAATGCTATGCAACACTCAACAACAGAAGACGCACAACTCAAGTTCCAAGAACTGATCAGAAGAAACATTGAAATCGTTGGACGTTTTTCACACAGGAACAAGTTAAGAATTCTGAGCAGTGCAAATATCTAGAGGGATTCTCGCATCTGATAAGTCTTTTAAAGAACCTCATAACAGCGGATAGTGAGGGGAACTGGAATCTCTACCTGCAAACAGTAAAGGATGTCCTTCCAATTTTCCACATTTTTTATAGTCAACCATTTGAGATGGGGTTCACTGTTCTTTGAGCAAATGCTGAATCTTGAGACTCATCATCCTGAGGTATATGACCGGTTCAAAAAAGGTCATTTTTTTGTTCAAAGAACAAATGGAAAGTTTAATGTCGTGTGTGTTGACATGGCTCTCGAAGAAACAATAAACCGCTCTCAAAGTCAGCAGGAGGGATCATTGACCAAACAAAAAGGTAGGAATACATTGCTGAATGGGAGCTTGCTTACCATGAAGTCCTCCTCATAAGAAAAACATTTCAAGGGCTGTTGAACATTACACCAGTTGATTATGAGCTGATAATGCATCATGAGTTAACAGGAAGCCCCAAAAACAGAATGGAAGCCAACATTCAACAGATGCTCCAGTATGTTGAAAGCAGAGAAAACCCATACCTTGGAAAAGGTGAAATTAGGCTTCACAACATTCTAACCAATGCATTTGTTCCAGCATTGAATGCCAAGAAGATGCTCAAATTTTTTATGACAGCACAAGAAGTTTTCTTCATGTTTCGAGAGGAAAGGTTTATAACCCGCTCAAAACCACTATCGGCACCTATTCACCAGCAAAAACTTCCCACTTTTCTAAGTGTAGCACAACCAGACATGCAGACAAACAAGCAAACTGTGAAAAATTCCATCAAAGATCATTTGCAGGTTCTGAGAAATGTTGATATTGTCAAGGAGAGAGGAACGACAATGGCAGAAATTCTTACCTACGATTTTTCACTATCTTTATTAGATGAGAATGGTGCTACTACCAAACCCACGAAGTCTCAACTCATGTCGGAGTTGACAAACAAATTAGATACCACAGACAGAAATTTCCAAAAAGAGCATACCCTGAAAACCAGTGTTGTTGTTGATGTCATGAATCAGCTGTGAAGGTCATCAGCTAAGGGAAACAACACATTTGAAGACCTGTTTACAATCCTTGACAGTAATTTCAATAATGTCTGCAAATTCAGTTGTGTTGACTATGCTGAGAGAGAATGAAGGTCTTCTGTGCAACCACTACCGTTGACTTCCATTGCTACCACTATGAAGCTTCCTGTGAAGATGGCAAGATTTTGGGTGTCAGTTGACAACAAAAGTTTGATTCAAGATGCCCTGAGCTAGTTTCTGAAGATGATATCAACTATTCGACAATGGGAAACTATCCTTAGCGACGTGTTGCTTGAAAAAGGATCCTACTCTGGCGTTAGCAATAAAAGATGGAAGCTTCACAAAAATCAAGGATACTCTTCAAGTAACTGCTGAGGAGGCTGCTTACGTATTATTCCTCACGTTTTCCACGCCGTTAAACAGGGGTTGCAGCGTGTCCTTGTGCTTCCAAATGACAGATGTTTTTGTGTTACTCATTCATTTCTACAATTTTCAATGAAAATGGACTCTCTGAAGTATGGATGAGAAAGTCGGCATTAGATATCATACCAATCCATACTCTTGTAGACAAGATAGGTGCTACCACAGACGTCCTTCTTGCTACCCATTTTCTTACAGGATCTGATGTGACCAGTAAGACATGCATCAAAGTGTCATCGCTCAAGGCAGAACCAGAAAAGTATCTGCACAACTTTGGTAGGCATCTTCCTCCAAGTACTCAATCCTTTAAGCTTGCCAAGGAATACATGGTGAAGGTTCTAAAACCAGGCTCTGAGCAAGACACGTGCAAGACATTTGACGCACTTCGATTTGAAATGATGACCCAAGCTAGTCTTCCAAACTTACAAGGCCTACCTTGCACAGGCCCTTCATTGTGAGGTCACCTGAAAAGATCACTTTACATGGTATACTCACGCTCTACAGTGTTGATCATGGATGAACCATTAGCCCCACGGATTTTGATGGACAATCAGTGCTGATAACTCATCACTCACGCCAGACCATTGCATTAGTGAGCTACCTGAAAATGTGATTCTTACCTGTACTTGTAAGAGCTGTCATACAAAACGATGCAGTGCCGCAAAAACATTGTTTTTTGTACGTCCTTTTGCAAATGCAAAATGTCTTGTGACATTCAGGAACATGTATAAAGTACTGAAAATGACCATTTAACTGTGTATACTTTGTGATTCTCTTTTTTTTTTAAATGTATCTGAATTTAATGCTCACACTCCAATACATTGTCATCTATTGCCATCTTTAATATAATGTTTTTGTATTTTTCCTTGAATATTCACAGTCAAAGGTCCCAGAGGAGTAAAAATAGTCTTATCTTATAGGAAATTTTATAAGGAATCCAAAAAACATGTCAGATTTGTTATAGGTTTACTGACAAGAACAGAAAATTACGAAATTCAATACTAGCCACTCCATGTATATGCCAAAAACAAAATGGCATTCTATAAAACTTATGCCCGGGTTGCCAGATGTCTACCCTAGATTTTACCCTTCCTTTAAACATGCCCTAACAGGATCTGAAGAGAAAACTCGTCCACCTCAAAATTCCTACGGGTCTTATGGTGGGGGTCTGTATCAAGTAACAAAATGATTCCCAATGCTGCAGATTTTATTACACATGTAGAAGCTTATATGATGATATGTGTCATTATATTTGAAGTCAGTGGGCTGACAACCATTGAGCACCACAGATAGTTAAGAAACTGCTAGCGACAAAGCCAGAGACAACTGCTAGTAAAAGACTAGAGACAGTGACTGTACCAGAGGCCTTGAACAAACTGTGTGTGGCAGTGTCAGAAATGGTGAGCAAAATCCTAGTGACAAACTACTGGTGGCAGTACTAAAGGCAGTGAGCAAACTCCTAGCGACAGCACTAGAGGTAATGAACACACTGCTAGTGGCACTGTTAGAGGTAGTGAACAAACTACCGGTGGTACTGTTAGAGGTACTGAACAAACTCTTAGTGACAGCACTAGAGATAGTGAACAAACTCTTAGTGACAGCACTAAAGGTAGAGAACAAACTCCTAATGACAGTACTAGAGGTAGTGAACAAACTCCTAATGGCAGTACTAGAGGTAGTGAACAAACTCATAATGGCAGTAATGGAGGTAGTGAACAAACTGTTGGTGACAGTACCAGAGGTAGTGAACAAACTGCTGGTGACAGAACTAGAGGTAGTGAACAATGTGCTGGTGACAGAACTAGAGGCAGTGAACAAACAGCTGGTGACAGTACCAGAGGTAGTGAACAAACTCCGAATGACAGTCCCAGAGGTAGTGAACAAACTCCTAATGACAGTACCAGAGGTAGTGAAAAAACTGCTGGTGACAGTACTAGAGGTAGTGAACAAACTGATGGTGACAGAACTAGAGGTAGTGAACAAACTCCTAATGACAGTTGTGGTGAGTTGGGATTATATAAATATGGGGATAGGGGACCTAGTGTACTGAATGAGATCAGCTGTGAAGGTTTATGAAGATAATAAGTTTGGTGTGTATACAGAAGACCTTACTTGCTACCACATTTCGATCTCAATCAGACTTATTCTTGATCAATGTGAATAATAGCTTCGTTAAGTGTCTAGGGTATTGTAAAAGTGTTGTGGAATAATCTCAATACAAAGCATATACAAAGAAATCTTAAATCCTAAGATAAACTCAACTAACTCCAGCTGTTAAATTTTATAATGAAAAATTTTCTGTTAAACTTTATTGGTCCTGAGCCTAAATATTGTTTTGGTCAGGACTTTAGTCAATGATAATCAATTTGATTGCATAATATAATTACAAATATATATTAAAATATTTACATGCAATAGACAGTATGTCTATAGTACATGGGTACAATTTTCAAATGGATATTCTTTAATATATCTAATTACTGGTATTATGAAGCAGCTTGGGGTTTATCATCATCCCAATGTTCTTTAGTTTTAATAATATGGTCTCTGTTATTCTTTTTGGAGGAATGTTTTTATTCAATACAGGAGATCTTTCAGGAATAGTAATAAGTTGTTCCAGACCAGATATATCACTTATCTGAGCCCTGGAATCGCAGCAATTGCAGTCAGTTTGGCCAAATGCTTCAAAATCCTCTGGTCTTAAGCCTCTTTTATAACCGCAGGTGTCAGAGACTCCTTGATCTAGTGCTGAATTTCTCTATCATTCAGTATCAGCATCATACAAGTACCAGCAGGAACCCCTGTCAAAGCAAGTTATGGTTCTGTCTTAATATCAAACTAATTCCTCCAAATTTACCTGTAAACATATATTTCACAAAAGAACATGGTCAGCTCTTCTGACAACCTAGCTTCTCCACTTTCATGTGATGGAACAAATGGTACCAGTTTTCTTTTATTTTTCCCTAATGGAGGCTACGCCTCTGCCATGCCTGCAATACTTCACCATGCAATAAGATAGGTGTAATGTTTCTGCATGATCATCATATATATTCCTGTAGTTCTAACTTTCTTAAATGGTCCATAGTATAATGCATCAAAAACTAGGCCTTGCCTAAGTCTGCCATGGAACCATTTAATTACAACCTTTTGTCATGGCCTTTTCTTATACACAATCTTATACACAACCCTTTTTCAAATCAAAAAAGTCAATAAAATCAATCTTACCACATGTAAAGGAAATCTACACAGGTTACGATGAATAAGGCATTTGAATATGGCACACTTTTAGATTTGCCCACTGTCCCAGACTGATTTCTGTAGTTATATCTTATAAAACACAGCACAAGTCTGTCACCGCTTCCTGCTCTTATGAATATTTTTTTAAAATGGCAACGAGCAGCATACTCTTTCGTTAAGGTCACATGCCTTGGCCAATCGGACTAAGCCTATCTTTATTTTTGAATTAACTTTAAAAAAAAATCTCACACTACTATGTGTTACTATCAACAACTAGATTCGTATATCTAAGTTAGCCAATCATACCTCGGCTTCCTTCAAAATCAAGCCAATCCCCTACTTTGTATTATCTTAGCTTTCTTTCACCTACGTGTTTTCAAAAAAAAATCATGCAATTCCATCCAAGCAGATATGACTCGACATGACAGTATCTCTGTTCTCTATGTTTTATTACCAATATTTAATTATCTAATGGACTATTTAAACAACCAATTACATATTCTTTGTCCACAAGTCTTCAGAAACCCGCATATACAATTTTCATGAGACTAAATGGCTTATTTAAAAATACTGTCTTTTTTCGATCTTAGTTGTTTATTTTTAACTAACATCTGTCCGCATCTTTTTAACTGTACTATCAGTATAAAGTCAGGAGCTCAGACGTAAAACAGTAGAGTATCAGGTTTCCTAATAAGAATTAAACCTGTTTTCGAAACCTAATGTCGTGTCGTTAGTTTTTTCATCACTGTTTATTTGAAAATCAGGCCAGGCAACGGCGTGCGAGATGGCTTACACAGCGAGCGGCATAACTGCATGTGTCCCTCAGTGCATCTCTCTCTCTCGTAGTTCGTCCGTCTGTCTTTCTAAGTTAACCTTGTGCGTGTAATTACACTAATGTTTGGTTTAGTATCTAGGTCATTGAGAAAATACAGTACATATTTTACAGGGGTGTGGCGATACAATTATTTGAAGAATGCAGCAGGAAAAGCAGAGATTTTGCGTTCAGCCCTTCCGGCGTTATTAATCTCAGGCTTTTGCGCTATTGGGAAAGCACTGGTCTTGCTCCATTCTTCGTTCTTTCTTATATTTGCTTTCTGCTTTACATTTATGTTCTAATTTATATATGGGTATTAGAATTTTTCACCACAATTCTCCCCACTTAAGACATCATATGTTAGTTCCTAATTCTATATACACATAGATAAACCACTATCTATGCCTGGGGATTACTCTGATTTTCATCGCACGGATGGCGGCTTAGAAAATCAGCACCTAGGTTAGTTTTTCCAGAAATATATTCTATACTGAACTGGAATGGCTGTAAAAGCAAAGACCAGCGGAGTAATCTGGAATTTTCATGCCTAGCTTGCGCTAGAAAAGCCAGGGGTTTGTGATCCGTTTGTAGCTTGAATGCCTTCCCATACAGATAAATATTGAATTTCTTGATCGCCCATATCACTGCGAGACATTCTTTTTCACTAGTTGAATAATTTTTTTCAGCTGTATTCAACTTATGACTAGCATATGCCACTGGGGTTAATTCCCCATCCAGTGAATCTGACTTCTGTAACAGGGTGGCACCCAAACCGATATTACTAGCATCCGTTCTCACAATGAATTCTTGACTTAAGTCAGGTAATTTCAAAATAGGTCTGCTTGTGAGCTTTTCCTTCAATTCTTGGTATGCTAATTCACACTGTGCTGTCCAGGTAATTCTATCTGGATTTCCTTTGCGTGTCAAATCAGTCAACGGTGCACATATGGAGTTAAAGTTTTTGATATATTTCTGGTAGAAACCACATAATGAGACAAAAGATCTCACGTCTTTCTTTGTTTGTGGCCTCGGTGCTTTTCTCAGTTTCTCCAAGTTCTTGGGGTCAGGGGTCATGTTACCCTGATGGACTGTGTGTCCCAAGAATTCTAATTCTTTACATCCAACGCAACATTTGGTTGGTCGGGCTGTCAAATTCGCTTCTCTAAGTCGATCAAACAACATGTTCAGAGAGTTAATGTGTTCCTCAAACGTTTCTGTCGCTACAAGGATATCATCCATGAAGTTGGTGATGCATGGATTATTCAGGGGATCCAACAATTTTCTCATCATTCTAGAGAAGACACTGGGCACATTTTTCAATCCAAATGGCAATCTGTTAAATTCAGTGTCCCTCTGAGGTACGAAAAGCTAGATAAGGTCTAACCTCAGGCTTTACTGGAATCTGATAGTAGCCTTTGCTCAAATCCACCTTTGAGAAATATTTAGCTTTATTCAGCCTGACAAACAGCTGATTTGTATCCGGCAATGGATCCACCTGACCTTCTGTGATAGCATTCAGTCTCCTGTAATCTATACAGAGTCTATGTTCTCCAGAGGGCTTTCTCAATAGAACCACACTGGAACTATACTGAGATTCACTGTGTGAAATAATTCCTTCCTTCAACAAATAGTCTATCTCTTCCTTCAAAGCTTTCTCCTTAGCGAAAGGAATCGAATAGGCTTTCATACAGACTGGTGTTGGGTCTATAAGTTTCATATCATATTCTAATAAGTTTGTATGCCCCGGACGGTCCGTTAGCACCTCTGTATGATCATCTAGAACCTGTTGCACTCTCTCCTTCTGATTTTTCGTTAAATGTGTACTGATTTTTACCTGTGCAGCGGTCTCACAGGGGTGTAATGGATATTCAAATGATAAAAGTGGTTCTTTTTTCATCTCCATTGCAATAGACAAGGTCAGCAAATGTGTCTCTTCCTGATTTTCTCTTTCCAAATATTTCTTCAGGAGATTCACATGATAGATTTTTTCTTTCCCCTTCTTATCTATCTTATAATTTGTTCTAGACACCTTCTCTAGAACTGTATATGGACCTTGCCATCCAATTTGCAACTTATTCTGGCTACCGGGTAGAAGAAGCAGTACCTTCTCTCCCACAGCCAAATCTCTGTCTTTTGCTTTCTTGTTATAATACGCAGCATGCTTTTTCCTGGCTTGTCTCAAATTTTCATTGGCAAGTTTCCAGCCAGTTTTTAAACGAGTGGTCAGCTCATTCACATATTGGTATGATGAGGTAATATTTTCCTCTGCCTTTTCATCAGTCCATGTTCTTAACAGGGCTTCTAGTGGACCTTTTATTGGCCTCCCAAATAATAATGTTGCCGGGGCCATACCGGTTGAACTATGGGGTACCTCCCGATAAGCGAAGAGGGCGGCGTGAAGGTACTGGTCCCATGTATTTGGTTTTTCATGTGCCAACTTTCTCAGGATCGACATTAATGTTCCGTTAAATCTTTCCACTTGGCCGTTTCCATGGGGATGGTATGGGCTACAATGGAAGTGTTTGGCTTGAAAGATCCTGAAAACTTCTTCTGTTAGTTTCCCCTTGAACTGAGAGCCATTATCAGTCAAGATTTGGTTGGGAAAGCCTAACCTTGTGAAAATTGTGAGTAATGCCTCTGCCACATGTTAAGAATCAATTGATGACAGGGCTACCGCCTCTCCCCACATAGAACAGGTGTCCACCAGAGTCAGAATGTAGCTGTTCCTCCTCTTGGTTCGAGTGAGAGGTCCCACAATGTCCACTGCAACTCTCTCAAAAGGTGTTCCCACTATGGGCATTTCCCCTAGAGTTGCTGGTGCAGTCCAATGCTTTGGTGCTACTCGTTGGCACTCTGGACAGGATTTTACATATCTTTTTATGTCTTCAGTTATCCCTGGCCAGAAATAATGACAAGCTATACGCTGTCCTGTTGCGCTGATCCCCATATGACCACTGAAGGGAATCGCATGCCCTAGCTCCAACACTTTAGTCCTATATGAAGTGGGAAGGACCAGCTGTCCGTGACCATTGGATTCCGATCCAGCCTTCCTATAAATCAACTTGTTCTTCATATAGTAATCTCCCTTGCCAGGAGGTGTATGACATTTGGGCAATTTCTTAAAACACGGCTTGAGGGTTTTGTCCTCCGCCTGTGCCTTCCTCATCTCATCTGGATGAGTATTTATTGGATTATCATCCTCCTTTTTAGACTGTGATCTGGTCTGCACTGTTGCCAAGACCACAGGTCTCTTGGGATTCCCCAAGAAGACATATCTACACCCCAATATCAGAGGTTAGATTGGTTCATTTATCACTGCTGCTTTGATTACTCCTTCCACATATCGCGTTTTCACATTTATCTTGGCGATAGGAAGGGTCATGGTCGCTACTTCCTTGGTTGCAGCTTGAATCTCCACTGTTTCTGTGGTGTATTGATCTGCTTGCACCAGGTGAGAACTCACAACTGAATCATAATCAAGACCTGTATATTATAAGCACCTTATGGTGACTCCATTACAGATTACATCTTCCCACACTGGGGGGTGGTAAGGTTCCTGTAGTTCCGCAGATTTACCTTGGTTCCCTTCTTCCCAGATTTCATAGCAGCAAAACTAGGAGTTTTCTTTCTACAATTTTCGGTGGTATGATTGTTCATCCGACAAACTTTACACCACTTCTTTCCTTGGTTGAAAGATTTTCTTTCATCAAATTTCCTTTCATCGAATTGTGGGGTTTTATTTTTATTATCATAGCGTGGCCTATCAAACTGATGCTTACCTTTGTTCTGATCTCTATAATCAAACTTGTTAAAGTTTTGTGGTACCTTAGAATTGTCTACCTGCTTCTTCTTATTACCAACTACCTCTGCTTGGGCTGCCTGATACCTTTCAGCGACATTTAGTAACTCACCCAGCCTCTCTGCACCTTGTTCCATGAGAAACTTTCTCAGGTCTGGAGCCATGGACTCTCTTAGCTGCTCTATAAGGATCATTTCCTTAAGATTATGGGTTTTCCCCAGAGCAGTCCATTTCTCCAAGTATGTCTCTAACAGTGCAGAGAACTGGTAATATGTCTCACCTGACAGTAGTTTAGCATTCCTGAACTTTTTTCTATAAAATTCTCCATTCTTTTCATATCTTAACAAAAGAGCCTGCTTTAACATGTCATAATTGTCTTGGTCATCTCTGCTCATCTTGGCAAAAACTTCATAAGCTGTACCACGAAGCCCTTGTGATAACTTTAGGCTCCACCTTTCTCTCTCTAAACCATACGTGGTAGCCAAAAGTTCATATCTATTTAGGTAACTTTCTATGTCATCTTCTTTCTCAACAAAGTGGTCTAAATGAAAACTCATAGCTGAGGTTGAGGCTCCCTGACTAACAGTGGCATCTGAGGCAAAGGGACTGGCACCATTTTCAGGAGCATGGCCTTGAAATTCTAGCTCCCTTAGTCGTAACTCATGTTCCCTTTGTAATCTCTTCTCCTCCTTTTCTGCTTCCCTTTCTGCAGCTAATCTTCTTTCTTCTCTTTCTGCAGCCTGTCTCTTTTCTTCTGCTTCCATCTTCTTTTCTTCAAACTGGAGCCGCTTTATTTCCGTCTCACATTCCGCCTCCAATGCCCTAGCCTCTTTGTCAGCCTCAATCTGTAACCTCTTAATTTCCTTGTCAGCCTCTAACTTTCTTTCAGCTTCAAATTTTCTTTCTTCACGCTCAATAAATTTGTCACATTCAGTTGTGACATAAGCAATCATAATTTGCCCCTCCATTCCCAGTTCTTTAGCAGTCTGTACAGCGGCAGATCTAAATTTGGCCAAATCAGCCATTCTAACTCAAGTAGATCTACTAAGGTTCTAAGACAATTCTAAACTTAATTAAAATAATTATTAACTAATTACTACTGGTGGAACAACTTATCACTGTAAAATCTCCTCTTAGTTATTGTTACTGTCTTAGGGGTGTTCCTAACCTCTACTAAGACCAGTAATACAATCTTGAATTTATATCCTACTGCTAATTTTTATTCCTGGAGTCAGTTGATATATGCTGTATGAGATTCCTATATATGCCAAATTCCAATCCCGGACGAGCCCCCAATATATGTGGTGAGTTGGGATTATATAAATATGGGGATAGGGGACCTAGTGTACTGAATGAGATCAGCTGTGAAGGTTTCTGAAGATAATAAGTTTGGTTTGTATACAGAAGACCTTACTTGCTACCACATTTCGATCTCAATCAGACTTTTTCTTGATCAATGTGAATAATAGCTTCGTTAAGTGTCTAGGGTATTGTAAAAGTGTTGTGGAATAATCTCAATACAAAACATATACAAAGAAATATTAAATCCTAAGATAAACTCAACTAACTCCAGCTGTTAAATTTTATAATGAAAAATTTTCTGTTAAACTTTATTGGTCCTGAGCCTAAATATTGTTTTGGTCAGGACTTTAGTCAATGATAATCAATTTGATTGCATAATATAATTACAAATATATATTAAAATATTTACATGCAATAGACAGTATGTCTATAGTACATGGGTACAATTTTCAAATGGATATTCTTTAATATATCTAATTACTGGTATTATGAAGCAGCTTGGGGTTTATCATCATCCCAATGTTCTTTAGTTTTAATAATATGGTCTCTGTTATTCTTTTTGGAGGAATGTTTTTATTCAATACAGGAGATCTTTCAGGAATAGTAATAAGTTGTTCCAGACCAGATATATCACTTATCTGAGCCCTGGAATCGCAGCAATTGCAGTCAGTTTGGCCAAATGCTTCAAAATCCTCTGGTCTTAAGCCTCTTTTATAACCGCAGGTGTCAGAGACTCCTTGATCTAGTGCTGAATTGCTCTATCATTCAGTATCAGCATCATACAAGTACCAGCAGGAACCCCTGTCAAAGCAAGTTATGGTTCTGTCTTAATATCAAACTAATTCCTCCAAATTTACCTGTAAACATATATTTCACAAAAGAACATGGTCAGCTCTTCTGACAACCTAGCTTCTCCACTTTCATGTGATGGAACAAATGGTACCAGTTTTCTTTTATTTTTCCCTAATGGAGGCTACGCCTCTGCCATGCCTGCAATACTTCACCATGCAATAAGATAGGTGTAATGTTTCTGCATGATCATCATACATATTCCTGTAGTTCTAACTTTCTTAAATGGTCCATAGTATAATGCATCAATAACTAGGCCATGCCTAAGTCTGCCATGGAACCATTTAATTACAACCTTTTGTCATGGCCTTTTCTTATACACAACCCTTTTTCAAATAAAAAAAGTCAATAAAATCAATCTTACCACATGTAAAGGAAATCTACACAGGTTACGATGAATAAGGCATTTGAATATGGCACACTTTTAGATTTGCCCACTGTCCCAGACTGATTTCTGTAGTTATATCTTATAAAACACAGCACAAGTCTGTCACCGCTTCCTGCTCTTATGAATATTTTTTTTAAATGGCAATGAGCAGCGTACTCTTTCGTTAAGGTCACATGCCTTGGCCAATCGGACTAAGCCTATCTTTATTTTTGAATTAACTTTAAAAAAAAATCTCACACTACTATGTGTTACTATCAACAACTAGATTCGTATATCTAAGTTAGCCAATCATACCTCGGCTTCCTTCAAAATCAAGCCAATCCCCTACTTCGTATTATCTTAGCCTTCTTTCACTTACGTGTTTTCAAAAAAAAATCATGCAATTCCATCCAAGCAGATATGACTCGACATGACAGTATCTCTGTTCTCTATATGTTTTATTACCAATATTTAATTATCTAATGGACTATTTAAACAACCAATTACATATTCTTTGTCCACAAGTCTTCAGAAACCCGCATATACAATTTTCA
Organism: Oreohelix idahoensis; assembly: GCA_024509875.1. NCBI lineage: Eukaryota > Metazoa > Mollusca > Gastropoda > Stylommatophora > Oreohelicidae > Oreohelix > Oreohelix idahoensis. The sequence continues at coordinate 262,084 of JAMPIV010018263.1, read as the reverse complement.
TGAGACTAAATGGCTTATTTAAAAATACTGTCTTTTTTCGATCTTAGTTGTTTATTTTTAACTAACATCTGTCCGCATTTTTTTAACTGTACTATCAGTATAAAGTCAGGAGCTCAGACGTAAAACAGTAGAGTATCAGGTTTCCTAATAAGAATTAAACCTGTTTTCGAAACCTAATGTCGTGTCGTTAGTTTTTTCATCACTGTTTATTTGAAAATCAGGCCATGCAACGGCATGCGAGATGGCTTACACAGCGAGCGGCATAACTGCATGTGTCCCTCAGTACATCTCTCTCTCTCTTAGTTCGTCCGTCTGTCTTTCTAAGTTAACCTTGTGCGTGTAATTACACTAATGTTTGGTTTAGTATCTAGGTCATTGAGAAAATACAGTACATATTTTACAGGGGTGTGGCGATACAATTATTTGAAGAATGCAGCAGGAAAAGCAGAGATTTTGTGTTCAGCCCTTCCGGCGTTATTAATCTCAGGCTTTTGCGCTATTGGGAAAGCACTGGTCTTGCTCCATTCTTTCTTATATTTGCTTTCTGCTTTACATTTATGTTCTAATTTATATATGGGTATTAGAATTTTTCACCACAACAGTACCAGAGGCAGTGAACAAACTGCTGGTGACAGTACCAGAAGTAGTGAACAAACTTCTAATGACAGTACTAGAGGCAGTGAACAACACTAAAAGTAGTGACAGCACTAATTGCAGTGAACTACTAGTGACTGCAAGACAGTGAGCAATCTGCTAGTGGCAGTGCTAGAGATGGGGGACAAACTGCTAGTAACAATGCAAGAGGTAGTGAACACTTCTAGTGACAATGCTAGGCAGTGTAAACAAAACTATTGTACCACTGCAAGGTGTACTGAACACTTCTGGTGACAATGTTATGCAGTGTAAACAAACTACTAGTGATAGTAAGAGCTAATGATCATCATCAGGCAGTACTAGTGTTTGTGAATAATACTTGTCAGCTGTTATTAACGGTGACACCTGTTATTTAAAAACCTCATGATAACAGGGAAGAAGGGGGGGGTGTGGAAGGAGAACTACAGTGAAATGCTATTTTCATAAATTGCTGCAGGTGTTGGGTACAAATGTACAGGATTCACTTATAATAGTAATACCAACACATTTATTTGTCTAATGCTGTTGGTTGCCATGGAAATAGTGGTCATATTGGATTTTAATCCTATTTTTAAATTCTCTCATTCTTTTTTTAACTGTTCAGTTATGAGCACCAAAAGCTGAAATAGAAGTTCATTGTATTTTAAAGCTTATGTTGGATTTTATTTATTTTGGTAACTTTAGTAGATTCTGAGATATAGAACTTTAAAAATAAAAACATATTTTTCAAGATTTTATAACATTATTTGAAATAAATCAACATTTTGATAGATATAAAAAATCTGATGTGAAAAAAGTTTTATTATCCAATGGAAAGTGTGCCAAATCTCGTGTTGATTGACTTAGGAATGCGCAAGTTATAAGAAAATTAGTAACATAAAGTAAGGTTAAGCGAACATGGTTTTCTTCACAGGTAAAGCATAATTTCGTAAGAAAATAAAATTTTCGAAACCAAAATACGCCTATTTAGAATGTGTTCTGACAAATGATTTTGACATATTTATTTACTGAAAGCTGGCAAAAACTCCAATTTAACGCTTCTGTGTTCATTACTCTCTGATAATAATGCAACCTATGATTACCAAATTTTCTGGACTCCAATTAATGTGTTAATTTCACAACTTTCTTGTGAGTACCAACACATGTCGAAACAGGTTCTATTTCCAAGCAGCAAATCTCATTCAACATACGAACATGCTTCAGACACTGAAAGCATGATATGATATGTTATTTACAGCTTTATGATCAAAAGATAGTAAGGACCTTTTACGATACATCAACTGTGACAACAGCCTCACAAAATCAGTAAAATGTCCACACTGGTATCACAAGAAAGATCTCATAAAGACCTATGCAATGGTAAGAACTTTATCAAAATCTACAAATTTTGTGAAAGCATGTTTGAAAATGATGCAGCAAGACATCTAATTCTTGGACAGTCTTAGAGGTATGGCGTCCGCATCTAATTCTAAAGGTACTGGGTTCGCCCCCACTGCAGGGAATATAATTGTTGGAAGTTTGTTTCAGAACCAGTGGTTCCTAATGATGTCATACTTCCCCCTCATCTAATGGGTAGTGAGATCGGATGCCTAGCCTTCTCGGACAAAGGCGAAAAAATAGGAGGTACCATGTGCATGTTGTGCACGTTAAAAATCCATCGGCAGTCAGAAATCAGAAAGAGTAGACCACACAGCTGCTGCCCTGGCAAAATTTAAAAACCTAGCGACCACAAAAATATTTATAGAACGTGTGATTCCTGTATACACACACACTGGAATCCTCGCCGGTGCTATGAAGGTTGTGCACTGTGCTGAAATCCTCCTTGTGTGATCTAAGGGAGATCAGAGAACTGATGTCCGTGTGCAATAAAGATGGTCCTTCAAACCAAACCATCTAACTGCAAAAATGTCAGCATCACATTGAAGTTTCAGAAATGGGCCTATATGAAAAAGCTACCAGATTCCAGATCTGGTAGTGTCACCATCCAGTCTTACCAACAGTAAATGGGTCGCTGACATAAATTAGGGATGACAAAGACAGCAAGGAAGGGAACAGGTCTCCTCGCCTCATAAAGTTGGATTTAGTGAAGCCTCCAACACTTCACTCCACTACAACAGTATTTGCTATGGGACATTCTTGACCTTAAATCTATGCTAGATGATAATAGCAAAGAATCTGGTTTCATTAAATACAGAATAAACATCTTAAAATTGATATTTTTAACCAAATTAACAGTTCTTTATATTTTCCTCTAATTCAAGTATGCTAACATACGACCAACTCTCACAGGATGCATCACAATGAACTTCATAAAGTCCCATTGGTCTTGTTCTGCCTTTACTGTGTGTATGTGTCTAAGAAGTAAAACATAAATTTGTTATAACTGGTGAAGTAATCAGCTGGTTCACTGTTTCTACAAGGAAAAAAAATATTGATTTAATGAGACTGACAATTTAAAGTTAAAAAATATATTTACACAACTCACAAATAGCAAATGTGCCCTGCATTTAAACCCACCAGGAACAGCCAACAAAGCGGTTACTGCAACACAGCATTAAATTATATATACAGATTTAAAAATAAACATCAGGTTACCCTTGATATATATAGGAAAAAATGTCGGGGACAAAACATTAAATATGTATATTAACTAAGAGATGTTAACATTTCTTGAGATCAGTGAAATGCATGATATGATATGAACAATTACTTTAAAATTCACATGAAGGATTAAGAAAAGTCCGACACCACAAATGCAAACATCCAAGAAGCCAAATTATATTATGAAATGGATACTGCAACCACAGACAAAAACAGACTGTGAAAGATATGCAGAGTTTTCTTGCTAACTGCCACTGTCTACAAACATCTGAGATAAGCCCTTTTTCACTCTAAAGTAGACTTCAAATCTTTTTAGAGCATATGCCTGAGGAGATAAATTTGTAAAATGTGATTAGAAAAACTTGTAATGGAGAAACATCACAATATCAGAATTAATTATCAACTTAGATAAACATGGCTGATAAACTGAACTGGATCTAAAAATACCTGACAGATATATAATTACAACATACATACAGCATTTCGATTTGAATAATTACACTACAGCTACATCATACTTACAGTGTAATCGAATTCAATGCTTGATGTCTGTGCCTGCACCATGGCCCACACCCCCCAAAGGAAATGTGAGTGTAAGGCAAATGTATTTGTTTCTCTGAACATAGAAGCCAAGTCAGACTGTGTAATATCAGTTTTCCCAGATGCTCGAAGGTACATGCGGAAAAAGCAGTACTGTAGGAAGTGATAATCTTTTGTTAGTAATGAAACAAAAAAGCATGACTTAAGGTATGCATTAATTTGGTACATCATACGTACTGTCATACAGGACATACACAAAAACCACTATTTTCCATAAGTGTATAGAGCTGTGAACAATACGTAGTTTTGTTTGTTTCTTTTTTTTTCAAACATAAAAAAATAAATACAAAATACCACAACTTCTTCAAGTGCTATGCCAAATGACTATGCTTTAAATCCCAGTCCACAGTGCTATTTATAAGTTCTGTTGTTGAACTCTTCCAAGTTACAGTGTTAAACTGTCCAATACCTTTTATCTTCTCATCCTCTAACTCTTTTATTATGTCAGTGTTGCTTGATATCACAGCTTCATTTATTTATTCCATTTTCATAACTTGCCCAAAAAAAAACATAGACTGTCTCTGATGTGTCTTCTTCTTCTTCGTTCACCCTCAGATGTCAACTTGAATAAGTTCAAAGAAAGCAGTGGTCAGCCTGAGGCTGTTGATATCTCCGTAGATTTTCTCCAGGAATGGTACTGGTGATGGCCATATGCGTTTTCTCTGTTCCTCATATGTTGGGCACCTTTAATTTGTTGAATAGATGGTATCTCAATCTGTTATGACCTTTGCAAAGTCTGAAGATTACCACTGAGCTGGTAATACAGATCATTTTGTGTGTGGCCTGGATGCTCTTCTTTCCACTTGTGCCTGTACCTGCGCTTGATAAAACTCTTGGAGTCCTCATAGGTTATATTTGTGTCAAGTTGAGGAAGTTTTCCCCCTTCCTTTGCCAATCTGTCAGCCTCTTCATTTCCAGGGATGTTGCAGTGAGAAGGGATCCACTGTATCACGACTCTTTTGTATTGCTGACATAGTCTGTGAAGTGTTACTCTTAGGTCATCCAGTTCAGCATTACTCTGACTTTTCAGCGTTGTAATCACTGACAATGTGCAAGAGCTAAGAGGAGTGGCGTCACAACGAACAACCTGGAGAGCACTGGTTTCTGCCTTATGCGCCGTGTTTGGTGCTTAAAGAATTTATTATTATTATTATTAATCACTGACAGCGCATCTGAGAAGATAGCTACTGGTCTCTCTGAGCTTTCTTCTGTCATTAGAATTTCTGATGCAGTTTTTAAAGCCTCTGCCTCTGCTGTTACTTGAAAATTTCCCTGTTGCGACTGCTTATCTTTTTTTTGTGTGCCATTGCTTAAGCTCAGGAAGACTCCACCCCCATCTTCCGTTGCATTAGTTGCTGATCCATCTGTGTATGCATGGATCCAGGTGTTGCTTGGGTAATGTTTCTCTATATATTTTGTGGTTAGGACTCTCCTTTCTGTTTCATTTTGGCTGTTCTTTCTCTCAATACCAGGAACGTTTTATATCATTTCAGGGAAGCACTGTTGTTTCCAAATTGGTAGCTTGTGTGCAGTACATATTGGTGTAGCTGTTGATATTGCGTTTATGGGGTCTGCTCTCATCTTTGTTTTGACTGTCTCTACAAAGTTGCTTCACTTCAGTCTTCCCCTTCCAAGTCCATTTATTCTCTGGTGCATTGGGTGGTCTATCAGCCTCCTGAATTTCTCGGCATGTTGCTGGGCTCTGCTATCTCTTCTATTCACCATAGGCAGGAGGTGAGTAATCTTTTCCAACTCTTTTATGGGTATTGACTTCATGCCCTCTGTTACGATTCTCATTGCTTGGTTTTGGGTTCTGTTTATGTTGTCAAAGTTCGACTTAGCTGCCGTTGACCATGCTGCAATGCCATATTCTAAGACTGGTCTCACTTGCCCAGTATATAGCTTCTTTAGTACTCTCTCGTCTGCTCCCCAACCCGTGTCAGCAAGTTTTTTCATGATTGCCATTCTCTGCCTTGCTCTTGTCCTGTTTTTCTCAATCTGGGTTTTCCAAGTCAAGCGGCGATCAAAGGTAATGCCTAGGTAGTTTGGGTTGTCATCCAGATGTAGATTTTTCCCATTTAGTACCAATTTGGAGATCTGTGGTTTGTTTGAGAGAGAAAACACTGTGAATGATGTTTTTCCCTTCATTTATCTTTACTAGCTATGCCTTGGCCCACTCCTCCAATAATGTTAGGGCTTGCTGCATCTGAATGCTTGCCGTAGTGGTCTCTGATGTATGTGAGGATTGAGTCTTCATGGCATATATGACCTATTTTAAGAATCCTCATTACTTACATGTCCGTAATAAACATTCTCATATGAAAGAACAAAAAGGAAATTAATGATGATGATGAAGCAAAGATGATGCGAGATTCAACTTGCCAAAGTTTAATGTCTATTAAATGGACAGGTTTAGATGGCAATCAAAATATGACTTGAGTATGTCATTTTTAACAACCAATGAAAGGAGCTGAGTGGTGGCTCCATGTTCCATAGGGAGCAAAAAGGAAAAAGATTTTTGAGAGACATAGTCCAGATATCCTTTGCACAAATACGAGGACTTTGCTAAATGTATCCTTGGACTCAGCTAAGAATGAATTGGAAGCTCAGTATGTGCATCATCACTGTCAATGGAGACACTGAAACAGGAAGCTTCAGATTGGGTAGAAACGTGAATCTGGGCCTATGAGAAGTCACAATAGCGCATCATTATTTGCATGTTTACTTCTTGGTTGATTTCTAACTACAAAGCTGCAAGACAATGACATAATTGCCCAACACTGCATGGATAAAAAAAAGGTAGTTTGTGATTTAATAAAAATATGGCAAGGAGGAAATTGCGGTCTCTTTGCAGTTCAAATGGTTGTCAGACCACACAGGTAGTTGTAAAATTTGCTAACACCAAAGATATAAGATAATGCTTTCTTTTCACTCTGACTAGTTTATCTTTGCACTAGTCATAGTCTTAAATGCGTAAGCAACAGATATATCTCATCCATCTATACTGAAGCACATTAAAAACGCACCACCTGCATAATCCAGGAACAGAGTGTGAAATGTAAATATAAGTGTTTGCAAGTTTACATATTTGGAATCTTTATTCATTTTCCTATGAATCCATGCTGGTCATTAATTTGTACATTTGATTGTTATGAAATTCATTGCATTCTGTGCAGGCAAGGGAGAAAAAAAATAATGCAACCAATAAAAAAATTCATTCACACTATCCTCAGTATCTGGTATGTCCACCGTGTGCTTGCAAACAAGCTTGGCAGCGGCTCCGCATGGAACGCACAAGTCTCTGAAGGAAATTCCGGGGAATCAAGTCCCATTCACATGTAAGAGCAGCTTCGAGCTGTTGCAGATTAACTGGAGAACCTTGCCTGTAGACTCTGCGTCCAAGCTCGTCCCACAGATGTTCAATAGGGGACATGTCTGGTGATAGGGCAGGCCAATCAATCGTCACAATGTTCTGCTGCTGTAGATATTGCTGCGTAATGCATGCAGTGTGCGCACGTACGTTATCCTGCTGGAGAAGCTGCAAGTCTGGATAATTTGTGAACGCAGGAGCAACCAATGCATCCAGAACCTCATCTCGATATGTCACAGCATTAACATTTCCACGGAAGATGTGAAGAGGCAAGCGATGGTGAAAACTGAATCCTTCCCAAATGTGAATACTGCCACCTCCAAATCGGTTGTGCTGACGAACACAGCAATCTGCAAAGCGCTCTCCACACCGTCGCCAAATCCGCATACGTCCATCAGCAAAGGATATGTTGAATCTGCTCTCGTCTGTGAATAGGACAGCATTCCACTGCAGTCTAGTCCATCTGACATGTTGCTCTGCCCATTGCAGGCGCTGCTGACGATGTCTGTGAGTCAAGTTTGGCCCAACATAAGGTCGTCTTGCAGTAAGGCCTGTATCTCTGAGTCGTCGTATGACTGTCATTCGAGAGACTTGCCCACGTCTACCCACTATTGCTCTAGCTGTTTGACTTGCCGGGAGAGTACGATTCCTTAGGTGACTCAGCACAATATAACGATCTTGCGCAGGGGTAGTAACTCGTGGTTGGCCACTCCGAAATATATCCCGGGCACTGCCAGTGGTTCCGTAACGTTCATTGAGACGTACAATAGTGCTGTGGTGGCAATTCATCCTTCTGGCAATGGCCCGCGAGCTCATTCCGGTCTCCAACATACCAATGGCTCACTGGCGGTCGTTTTCAGATAGTCGTGGCATTTCAAGCACATGTACCAGGTGTTTTGTCTCAACGGCCTTTTTATACCAAGTATACTGCCACAACGCGTACACATTTTCAGGGTCATAGCTGTTGGGAATCGTGTTGCATGTGTAAATTTCATTGTTTTCATGTAGTCTGTACACAAACCCATGGGTTGAATCATGCACTTTCCATTCCAGCAGCCATTCACTCTCTACCTCATGACAAACACGGGGAAAATCCATTCCCACACTTTTTTTTTCCAACTTCTCAGCATCAGTATATATAATAGTGGTGCGTTTTTAATGTGCTTCAGTATAGTTACACTTGAGAAAGAACAGGGCCAATGTCTAAATATAGTTTTAAAAACTGTGACCCACTTAGGGGTTAAATCTCTCCGTAACAGCACAATCACACATACGTATGCACCCACATATGATGAAATGATATTATGACCTGCGCCAAGAAACAATGAATATAGTGAACTAAAGTAAAACTGAACTAACTGTTACTTCCTTTTACTTTTTGCGTACGAATAGCGCGGTGAAGCATAATGAAGTTTGCGTTCTTGAGCCAAATGTCTCGCAAGAGTGGGAAGATAGCATAAAGAGATGGACAGGTTTTTAGGATTGTTGCATGGTTTGCAAGCATCTTGGTTCGAACTTGATTCGGATGGTTGCACCATGTAACACCTCTACTAAAAAAAATGAAATGGTTCGCGTATAACATTGTATGACGCGGTAGGCTAGTTACTACAGTCTGTGTGTGGCCTTCGAGCCCAATGGCAGTGTTTAAAACATGTGGCATGGCCACTTATCCAAAGTGTTTTCAGATGTGTGGCATGGCCACTTACTCAAGTGTATAACCGTAAAGGTAATGCTGATAAAGCAATAAAGTTATAATGTGTAAGGACCATTGAGTCCGGAATTATATAAGTCAGTATTCGGAACAGCAATAATTATTAAACGCGAAAGTTACAAAGTACTATCGCAGTTAGAATATGTAAGGCTGATAGAGCCTGGCTATGAATGCCTAAATTGAATTAATATAACAGACACAGTTGTTGGATGTGGATATCACTCCTTTTATGTCACTGTTAATCAGAAATATAATAGTTATACCAAATGTCTAAGAACATAGACTTGGTCAAAGACATAAACTATATGAAAACAGTTATATGACAGACGTACAATGTCTGGAAAGAAATGAACGCTAGAATATCCTAGAACTATGATTATAAGTGTCTTTAATGTGGAATATCATGTTAAGTATTCATGATGAACGGTATTAAATACAAAACACGACTTGTTCCTTGAAGTGTTCTACAAGTTTCAATTACGTTCCATGACTGTTGACCGTTAACCTTCAAGGTTGGTTCAAGAACATAACACTTCAAATACAAGCTGATAATAACAGTAATAAATAAACACTGTCAGTTAATACGAATACAAAGTTGAATGAAAGAAACACTGATATGAAATTATAAAAATAATGCAGCTGAATCCGAAGTTGCAGCAGAAAGCTACTCCGTGATGGCAGAACAGATGAATATAGAATACATGAAGTAAAACTTCAATATCAGCCCAATCAACTAACTCGGAAAGTCTGCAACATATAATTGGTGTCAGAAATGGGATCATCTGTCTCTTCTGTCACACAATTTTGTCAAAATATCAAGTATCTACAATTCCAGCAGTTCGAGGGCTCTACGATTGAAGAAAATTGAGTCCGTCTGTACGATAGGCGAAATTCCAGTGGAAAGTCAAAAACGTGAGGGAAAAAAATACCTCCAAGGCAAGCTGGCAAATCGAATGCGCATGTCAGCATTTTTAACGTCAAGATGAGACATTTCTGCATGCACTGTCAGATGTTTCAAAGCTGTTTCCTGCAGTAGAACTAACCGTTACATCGGTGAATGTCGATCCTGATCCGATCCAGAAAACAGAGTAAAACAGTTTTACCATAAATTGTTGTTCCAGATCCATCGTGGCAAGAAAGTACGAGAAATCGTTGTGCAACCTCAAGGCCGAGACGAAGTTTCTTCAATCAACCGGACATCAGCTGTTCACTTGACAATACAAACTATAATAGCTATTGGTATCTTGGTACAGGGTTTTCCTCCCAATGGCAGGAATGGAAAAAAAAAATAAGTCCTTGTGTGCATTGAGGCGCTTAATTCCTTTATTCCTGTTCATAAAGGTCTAGCTTTGGCCTTCAGTTCCACTGTCACGTCACTTCACTGTCGTCCTTACTTTTCTCTTTATCATTATGTGTTTCAAAATTATATTTATCTGTATTTAGTGGGTGGCTGGTAGGGCTTGTCATCTTCTGGGAGTGTCTTAGGAGAATTTCAGAAAATTTCAACGTCTTTTAGGGTTTTGTCTGTATTGCTGACTGAGGGACTAGTGGTTTATTTCACTATAGAATTGATACGCCTCAGTTTGCCATATGAACTCCATTTTTATTCGTGCTTAGCTGTGACGTCGTGTCATTTTTAATTTGCATGATCTAGTTTCAGTGTAGTGAAAGTTTATGCGTTTGTGAATCTAAAACTCTTGTCTATTCATATATTTAACGATGACTTGTCTTGTTTATTTTTGTAATGTTATTTTGGTGTTTTATTTTTTCTGATTAATGTCTGAGTCTTCCTTAGTTGCTTTATATTCGTTATGTGGTGTTGTATAATTGGATATATCACTTCAATGTGTTTCATTTTCTTGTGCCTTCCATTGTCACCTGTGCTTGTCTCTAGTTTACACTGAAGTATATATTTACATCACAGATTGATTGGTTTCAGAGTTTATATATTAGTTGTATATTTCAGGATAGATAATATAATATTGTAAGATAATTAGAAAACTATAACCATGTCAACGTTAGAAGATTTTATCAACATTGGTAAGAGTTTGGGTAAATCAGGCACTGAGCTTGAGGAATATGCAAAGACTAGGTATGAGAAACACTTAGCTGATGCTGAGAGAATAGAACAGTGTGAGGCTGTTAAACAGGCAGAGGAACTTAGGAGGTTTGAATTAACCCAAGAAAAGGAACTTAAAGAAAAAGAAATGATTCAACAAGATAAAGAAAGAGAACAGAAAGATAAAGAAAGAGTGTTAGAAAAAGAGAAAATGGAAATAAAAAGAATGGAACTTCTTCAATTAGATCAAGCTCATAGAAATGCTACGGAACTTGAAGCATTAAGACTTAATGCAGAGAAGGAAAAGGCTTTAGAATTAGCAAAATTGCAATCTGATTATTCTAAAACTTCAGCAAGTTCAACTATGTTTTATCCTAAGTTGAAGATGCCACATTTCGATCAGAATCACGACTGTGTAGACAGTTTCTTGTCTAGGTTTATCATGAAGGTAACAGGTTTGAATGTACCTAAAGAGAGATGGAGTAGTCTCTTGGTTGATTTTTTGACTGAGGACTCACTCCAATGTTTCATGAATCTGGATGGGAAGAGCAGAAATGATTTTGATGTCGTAAAAGAAACACTTCTCAGACGTTTCCAGTTAACTGAATCTGGATTTCGTGATCGTTTCCATGTGGCTAAGCCAAGTAAGGTTGCTGACTTTGGTGAATTTATTGCATCTATTAAGCATTTCTTTAGCAGATGGATTGACTTATCTGGTATTAATAAAACATATGATGGGTTGATGGATCTCATGTTACGAGATAAGGTTCTTTCGGCATGTAGTCATGAACTGGAGTCAATTCTTACAGGAAAGACATCCAGATTCCATTCAGGAATATGAACGTTTAGGTAGACAATTTTTAACAGCACATCCAAATAAGGATATTGTTACGTACATTTATTACCTAAGGGGGTAGTCTTCGGTCCTGCCAAATGTACGCACCAGTCTTGATATAGTTATATTATTTGTGCGGTCGAATGATTCGCGCACTGACGTGCACGAAGCAGTGAGTGTTGCTTTGGGACGCACGGGTAACCTAGTTGGGTAGTTTTGTGAGGTCATTTTTGAAGGGGCAACATGGAACTTGTTTATGTCCATGATTGTTATATTATATTTGTATTCAATGGCATGTTTATGGAAAGCCATTTATTCTAGTGATCTGTATTGGTCTTCAGGTCGAAACCAATAGCAGCAATGTCACGTAAGTTATCACCCCACTTCTTATTTAAAGCTGTATTATAAGGCCGCTCTAATACTAGTCTAGCGGGAATATGTTATTCCTAGAATGGATCTACAGAGTCGTTTGCCTTTAGGATTTGTATCGTAGAAGAAGGATTCCTACGAGTGGAAGAAGTTATTGATTACCTTATGCACATGTTTTAATATGCTGTTACAACAATGCCAGAAGCGTGGCATAGAATGGGAGAGGTTAGTCAACTGGAATCTCTAACCTGTTCGTATTATCGTGTATGACTTTGTTTGAAACTATATGCTATCTAACGTTATGTTTTTGGAGAACGTATGGGATTGTGAAGTATGATATGGAAGATTTTATCCTGGAGTATGAATACGTTACCATGATAGACGTCCTTGAGAGAAGGTCAACGGACTTGAATGAGAAGAATATTATACGGTAACAGTTTGTGATCCTTAGTCACTTGAGTCAGAGGACTTTATGGTAGAGAATCTTCAGGAACTTTAAAAGTAATTACCATTATGCTGATGTATGATCTTTGCGCCTGTGACGATGTTAGTCTTGTCCATTCCGTCTGTGTCATGTTGAATAAAATCGATGTACAGTCATCACCGACTTATGTACTGCCAGTACTTGCCCAGTTCACTACTTGTTGAAGTTCGTTGGAAGAATATTGTTGACATTCGTTCATTTTAACCATTCGCGTTTGAAGCTACCTCTTCACCAGTATAAACTGTACTCAACCATAAAACGGAGTCAACAGTAATTGGTGCTCCAGTGTGTTTATGAAATCTAGAATTTCACAGGAAACGTACCCTATACAAGTATCAGCAATGGAAGATCTGAACTTTCAAGGCGACAACATCTTAGGATCATCTGAAGATCTGAACTTTCAAGGCGACAACATCTTGGGATCATCTCTTAGTCACTATTACGTGCGAGCTGTGGTCTAATACTCAGAACGAAGTATTTTATCCTCAAATGTACATACACGGAGACGAGGCACATTGATTTTTTACCTGCACGCGAGTTAAGTATAACGTGTTCTCCTTATACGCTTTATTACTTTTAGCTGTGCCTTCCGTGATATGTCCATATCTATATTTTCCATGTTATATGTTATATGTTGTTCATTCTTCGTGGGAGGTAGGGAGGTTGATCTGACGAACGAGATCCATCTCGAAGCCAATTCGGGCTCTTCGTCAGACGTTCTGTAGGGCTCAACTTGTAAGTTTAAATTGAGCGATAGTTCCGGTACAAGGCTAGAAACCTTGCCGAAGTTCCGATCGCTAGTTGCTTCTTATAATAGTATCTGTTTAGCTGTTTCGTCACGTTTACTTGTTGTTTTCGCAGTTATTTTTATTCGTAATTTAGTTTTATGATGAATTTTGTTTGTATTTTGCGTCCATCTCACCTTTCCTGTCGTTCAGTTTTTTACAAAACCTATGTTTTTACACTGTGTTGTCTATTGTCTTGTTGATTATTTGATCGCAGTTATCATCGTAACTCTTTACGACATTCTATTTTTAGTTTCACATTTTTATTTTTATTGGATTTCTGCGACTGTTTTCTATCGTCTTTGATTATCGTGTCTTGTCGGTATTGTTTCTATTGTTTGTCACATTGTTCATTTCATGACATTTGATTACATAAATTTATTGATTAATAACATATTTAATAATTATATGATAACATTATACCGTTCTAAGGACAGGAACGAAGAACACTTGTTATAGTAACAAGGTTAATTAATTTATATTGATTAATTATCATTTTTATAAATCAAGAGTATTGTGACTACTTATAAAGCATAATGTATTCACTAGATTATTTCATTAAGCAAGCAAAAGCTCTTCAGATGGCTCCTGATGAAGCAAAAACATTTGCACTTGCAGAATATAGGAAAGCTCAAGAAATAGAAGCCGAACAGAGAAAGTTAGAAACTTTAAGACTAGAAAAACTTCAATTTGAGGCAGATCAAAAACGGACTGAGTCAGATGAAAAGAAGAGGAAATTTATAGCTGAGGAAGAGGAGAAAAAAATGAGATTGGCCGCTGAATTAGAAGATAAACGATTTCAGCGAGAGGCAGAACAGAAGCAAAGGGAGGCTGAAGAAAGACTTAAGATTGAGATGGAAAATAAACAAAAAGAAATGGAAGAAAGAAGATTAATAGCTGAAAAAGAAATGGAAAATAAACAAAAGGAATTGGAAGTTAAACAAAAAGAAATGGAAGAGAGGAGATTAATAGCTGAACAAAATGTAAAACGACTTCAGCTTGAGATGGAAGAGAATGAAAAAAAAACGACAGCATGAACTGAAATTAGCAGAGTCAGAATATGAGAGAATTAGGTTAACTCAGGAATCTAATTCTCAGAGAACTTTTGAAAGCCAAACTCCATCCAGACATGATTATTTTAAGGAAATTCACCTTAAATTACCAAAATTTAATCCCCCGTCTGATGACGTAATATTCTTCCTAGATAGGTTTGAGGCCACTTGTGGATCTTATAACGTGGATAAAGCGCTATACTGTACATATTTATCCAGATTACTTACAGGGGATGCATTAGCAGTTTATCATACCACCAGCATTGGTGAGAAAAATGACTATAATGCTCTTAGAGCAGCACTTCTGCAAAAATTCCAAATGACAGAAGACGAATATCGTTTAAGATTTCATACATTACTACCTCAATCTAGCAGAAATTTCAATGATTTTCTGTCACAAATACGACTAACACTAGAAAGATGGATTGAATTATCCAAAATTGAAAAGTCATATGAAGGTCTCTTCGATTTACTGATGCGCGATAAGGTACTATCGTCTGTAAATCCTACATTTCTCGCATTTTTGCAAGAACGGAAACCTTTATCAATAAAAGACTTAGAAGAACATGCAAAAAATTTTTGCACTGCTCACCCAACCATGGATCTAAGTAATGCGCAGATTAAGAATGAATTGCCTGTTGCTTTTGCAGCACAACAAAACAATTTTTCACGAAATCGTTCCTTTAGTGCTGACAGGTATGTCAATAAGGGAAATAGTTACAATTTTAACAATGATAACTTTTACAAAGGGAAGCAATTTCAACAATCTGCTCCATTTAATGTTTCTTGGAACCAAACTCACAGATCACGAGATTTTGGTAACAATAATTTTAAAAATAATCAAGGACATTATAATAAACAAAACTGGAGATCAAGATCTCAGGGTCCGCAAAACAGACAAGGTTCTTGGAATAAAAATTTTAAAGAACAGCATAACTTTAATTATACAAACTATCGGACTCATCCAAATTTTAACTCTAGTAGAAATGACAATTATGGCAATTTTAATGCAAATAATCAAAATCGATCGCGTCGCAGAGATAGATCGTCAAATAATACGGGTAGACATTCTAATGTCGCTTTAAGTGATACACAGGCTAACATTGAACAGGGTAAAGTAACTGAAACTCACAATGCTATGTCTTGTTCTCTTGATTGTACCCAGGTGAAAGACTGTCCAGAATGCTCGACTCTTTTCCAGCCTAAGGCGATCACGACGCTGCGTTGCGGACATACCTTGCCTAGCCTACCTATAGTCTGCACAGCCACTGCTACGTCAGTACACCAGGGACAGGGCTCTCTTAAGTTTAACAAAGGATTTGTCAACAACATTTCATGCTCTCTCCTATTTGACTCAGGTTGTAGCACTGTGGGCGTCCGGACCTCGCTGATCAACCCAAGTTGTGCCACGGGCCGGGTTGTCAAGTGTGTGACTTTCGGCGGCACCGTCGAAACATTTCCCACTGCTATTATTGATCTTAATACACCTTTCTTTTCAGGAAAGATCCAAGCATGTCTTCTTCCAAATCCAATATGTGATGTAATACTTGGTCGCATACATGGTATTAAAGAGTGTACACCGCAGCAAATAGCTGAATGGGAAGAGCGACATATTCAAACTGCAAATGCAGTAGTGACTAGAGCGCAAGCTACTAATATGTCGCATGATACACCTATTGAACCTACAGTTCATACCACTTGTGATGATGATGCTCCTATTTCACGGGAGTTGTTTGCTACATTGCAAAAGAATGATGATTCATTAAAAAAATTTTTTCAGTATGTTAACAAAAAGAATACAAGCAACAAACTTGCAAAATCTAGACATGACTTTATACTTAAAAATGGGATTTTGGTTAGAGTAATACGGGAAAAGGATTCATCCTTATGTTATCAGATCTTAGTCCCATCCTCTATGAGATCTCGTATATTACGACATGCGCATGACTCGCAATGTGCGGGCCATATGGGTTTTTCGCGTACCAAATCCAGAGTGCTTTCGGCATTCTACTGGCCAGGCGTCCATAGGGACATCACTCTCTATTGTCGGTCCTGTTTGATATGTCAGGAAGTTAAGGTACGGGGTCCATTTCATGCGGCTCCTATTCAAGCTGCAGACATCCCGATTAGACCATTTGATAAAATGGCCATTGACATTATTGGTCCGATACTTCCATCTGCTAGAGGGCATACGCATATCCTTACGTGCATTGATATGTGCACTCGTTGGCCTGAGGCCATCCCTCTCAAAAACACTTCATCTGCCAGTGTAGCAGAGGCATTGATGTTAATCTTCTCACGCATTGGTTTTCCACGGAAAATCTTGTCGGATCATGGGGTTCAGTTCATTTCTGAATCCATGTCTCAAGTTATGAAGACATTAGGTATAGACAGATCTCTTAGTTCTATTTATCATCCGATGTCAAATGGGTTAATTGAGCGTCTCAATAGGACACTCAAGCAGTTGTTGGGTAAGATGACTCAAGACCATCCCCAAGACTGGGATCGGGTCCTACCCGCTTGTCTCTTTGCGTATCGCGAGGTACAAAATCAAGCTACGGGGTTTTCTCCATTCCAGCTTGTTTTTGGCATGCAACCACGCGGTCCTATGTCGTTAATCCACGACTTATTGGTTGACGAGAATACTGAAGAGGAAACTCAATCCTCTTATGAGTATGTGATCTCTCTGAGAAAGAGAATCATAGATGCTTGTAGACTAGCTACTGCATCATCTGAACAAGCCAAAGAAAAAGCTCGTCTATTTGCAAACAAGTATAGACGTCTTCGCCAGCTCATACCTGGTGATGAAGCTTTTGTCTTACTACCTGCGCATAACAATCGTCTTTTAATTACCTGGAGAGGTCCTTTCAGGATCATCTCAAGAATATCCGATGTCGACTACATCGTTGATGTTAATGGTAAACATAAAACCTTCCACATTAACATGTTGAAGGAGTATTACTCACGTCCTGATTATCTACAGTCAGTGTTTCAGGCAACTGACGATCCTACACCACCTATTCAACACTATTCTAGTTTGTCAGTCATCCAAGAAGAGGAATCTTCTTTCGATGATGTACAACTACCAATACCAGTTGTACCACTCCATTCCACTGAGAAATGGAATGATGTTACAATCTCATCTACTCTTTCGGCTGATCAACGTCAGCAAGTCTCTAATATTCTACACTCGTATGAGGATGTCCTCACTGACATCCCAGGTCATACGTCAGTCATCCAACATGACATTATTCTGACTGACGATACGCCTATTCGAGTTCGCCCATATCCTATTCCTTTACACTTTCGTGATAAGGTTGATAAGGAATTGGATGAGATGCTCCAATTAAATATAATTGAACCATCTTCATCTCCATATTCTTCTTCCATGGTAATCATTAGGAAGAAAGACAACAATATACGTCTTTGCGTAGATTACAGGAAATTAAACAAAGTTACAAAATTCGATGCGGAACCATTACCTCTTTTAGATGACTTATTGGAGAGATTATCTCATGCTACATTCTTTTCGAAATTTGACCTTTCAAAGGGATATTGGCAAGTGCCACTCACTCCTAAAGCAAAGCCATTCACCGCTTTCTCGACACCACGGGGTCTTTTTCAATGGAATTTTATGCCATTCGGGTTAATGAATGCACCAGCTACCTTTGTACGCATGATGCGCCGCATATTGTCTCATCGTCCCGATGTCATTACTTATATAGATGACATCTGTCTTTTCA
Organism: Oreohelix idahoensis; assembly: GCA_024509875.1. Classification (NCBI taxonomy): domain Eukaryota; kingdom Metazoa; phylum Mollusca; class Gastropoda; order Stylommatophora; family Oreohelicidae; genus Oreohelix; species Oreohelix idahoensis. The sequence continues at coordinate 243,842 of JAMPIV010018263.1, read as the reverse complement.
GTGACTCTTGGGATGAACATATTCAGGGTTTAAAATCTTTACTTTCTACCTTACGGGATTATAACTTAACAGCGAAACCTTCAAAGGCTTTTGTCGGTTTTCATGACATCTCATTTCTGGGTCACCGCATAGGTCATGGTTTCATGTATACTGAAGACAGTAACGTCTCTAAAATTTTAAACATCTCAGCACCTAAGACAAAAAAACAAGTTAGGTCGCTTTTAGGACTAATACAGTTCTATTCAAAATTCATCCCTCATTTGTCTACTATAACTGCACCTTTTTCGTCTCTACTGAAGAAAGGCACATCTAATGTAATAAAGTGGTCGCAGGATCACCAAACGGCGTTAGACTATATAAAACAATTTTTTTCAAATGCACCTTTTTTGAGGTTGCCTGACAAAAATCTCACCTTCATTCTCCGCAGTGATGCAAGTTCTTACGCTATTGCTGCAGTTTTGATGCAGGAATATAACGGCACCTTATTTCCGGTTATGTACGTATCCAGAAAGCTCACGCCGAGCGAGACGAAATATTCCGTTCTGGATAAAGAGCTCCTTGCTCTTGTCTGGGCAATCACTAAACTGGATCGTTATCTCCTCGGATCACACTTTGTGGTGGAGTCTGACCAGAAAGCTCTTACCGCACTGAATACAGGGAACGTTAAGTCATCAAAGTCAGCGCGTTACGCTATAGCACTTCAACCGTTCCATTTTGAGATACGAGCTATTCCTGGAGTGCAGAATGTATTCGCAGACTGTTTATCAAGATGCCCAAGTGAACGTGTCGAAACTAAACCACTTCCAGATGTTGGAACATCCTCACCGATAACATGAATAACTTTGTACATTGTTATTGATACTATATTAACGTTTTATTAGAACGTGAACATTGGTACTACAGTAACTTTTTATTAATATGGCAACATTGTTAAGAGCGACAAATATACATTTGTTATTCCTATGGAACATATTACACTACATAACGTGTTAGAGAATATATTATATCGTGTATGGAACATTGAGAACATTATCTCGTCGATTACTAACTAGTTGTAACGGAACAGTGACATATTGATAGTGATATTGCAATTACTTAGAATATTGTAGTGAAATTGACAGAGATACAACGGTAAAATACCTCCAAAGATAACATGTAAGGATAAAAACATAATGCGTAGGCTGCTGATAGTACATGATCGCCCAGACCGCGGGTCATCACCCTCCATACAATTTGACTTGCTAGACAGGAGGGGAACGGCGGATAAAAAGGAAAAAATATGACTGGAAAGATTGCGTGAGACTAGAAAGGCTAAGGAGACGCAATTGGGGGGGAAACGGAGAAAAGTCACGTTTCCAAGTTGACACAAAGTAAGAAACTCGACAGAAGGGACCTTGGATATGTTACGCCACAGTCATTTATTGGTCGCTTTTGCGATACCAAGCCTTTGATTTGAATTCAGCGGCAGAACACAGATGTTTGGAATATTACAAAAATTAAAAAGTAACTTTTTCGTAATATTAATGTTAGGACTATAAAAATTAGCTGGCCGGATGGCCCATTCTGAGCAGTGAACTAATATGTTCTTAATTTTACAGACGGATAGATAATATTGAAGATAATGACAAAAGACAGTGTTGTTCACATCAACGACAGACTGTATGGAATAAAAAGTGTCGCTATTTGCACAAAAAAACACGACCTTGAGAAGCAGGTGTTCAAATCTACTTAGTAGGGAAGCGAAGGGACATTGGTGGGAGCTGTGTCTAAATATAACTTTTAACGACAAAATTTTGGAGGGGAGAGAAAGGTTGGTTCAAAAATCAAGTACATTTTTGTAAAAACGCAAGTAGAGACGGACAGACTAACAGATAAAAATCCATACTTGACTGAAGCATGACTGAAATGACTTTAGTGTAGGAAATTTGAAATTCAAAAAAACCTAGGCAGTGATTGGCCACAGACAAACATTTTATCGGCGCTCAGACGAGAAGTGGGGCCATTCCTCAATAGTTGTTCGATGATAGACACAGTATTTTAAAGTGTGGTGATTTCCAAATGAAAGAAAGTGAAATAAGTTCAGGGACGCCATACTATAGCCAGCAGCTCAGCTGAGTTTTGCTAGCATTTCTGTGTTCTTTATTCATAATCTGGTAAGATTGAAATTATTTCTTTGCATATTTTGAATATTGTTTAATGTTCGAGTGATTTGATACTGCCATATCGAAATCTAGCCTTACAAACAAGTAGGGATTTGCTCTAGACCCCCCGCCCAAGTCAGGGTCTAGGGACCAACAATATACATAAACTCCAACAAGGGTTAGGAAAGACAGATCAAGTGTTGAGAATAATGAAACATATTACCTATCCACTTTTAGGGAAGGAAACTAATAAATATTTTTCAGAATCTATAGTCTGGGAGGACCTATCTGATGTAAAACCACCATGGTAAATGTGCTGTTTGGTCAGAGAGATCTGACCTGTCTGTATGATGTGGTTGTTGTGTCAGTGTTGTGTCCAGACGTGGGTAGAGAATAGAATTTTGACACATAGCCAATACTTTGATTGCAGAGCTGTGAGTTTCAGCTGTCAACAAGGCGGTGTCTATCCAGTTGGTGATTTTACTCGAGTGTATCTGTGCAGTACGTTGTGACAGAGACCACTATTATTGCCCGCCAGCACGGAGAGGTGGGACCACCAGATTTCAGCACCAGAGCTACTTCTTCAAGATGAGTGAGCCTCTGGTCTGCTGGAAGTTCACCAACGCCTTTTAGTTACTAATACCCCATAAAATTCCTGCAATTTACTGGACACTGTGTAGTCAATATAGACAGGTGTGATGAGGCCACCCCAACAGCACAAGCATTAACTATCCTCCCAAGTAGATGACTACTAGAACATTTTAATAAAACTAACTAGTCTAGTACTTATATATGTACACTCTTGCATTTATTATGTAACATTCCATGCATTTTTTCATTAATTTTAAATCCTTTTACTAAAAAAAGTTCTGGTCAACATAAAACTTGATCCAGAACAAATAAATGTAATATAATTCTATCAAAAATTTTACACACGTTGAGTTAGTTCAGTGTATTTTAACATTTGTTAATATTATTAGTCTGCTTAAATATCTGTGGGTGTATCTATAATTATCTCACCACATTACATATCATTACCCTAGACATTTTACCTAGATACATTCATTAAGAAAAAAATTAAGTGTGAGGTCGTAGTGGTAGCAAGAAAGGCCTTCTGACAATTCACAACTACATTTTATCTCAGGAGCCTTCACAGCTGGCCTCATACATTACATTTAGTAATATCACCATCATACAATACCATCAAACCCACTACATACATTGGGGGCTTGTCCGGGATAATTAGCCCAACAGTAATATTAGGATCTCCTGGTTGGAGAAATAAAATTAGGGAAAAAAATTGTGAAATTCCCTTTAAAATTAAAAGTGTCCCTGCAGATAAAAGTTGGTGAATCTTCACAGCCAGTGATAATTAATTAGTTAACTGGTTAGTTAGAATTAGTTAGACTATAGTCATAAGAAGTACTTAGTGTATTTACTGGTTAGAGATTTAGCTTGTATATTATTATATTGTCTAAAAAGTATGGCGGAGCTAGCAAAATTCCGATCAGCTGCTGTGCTGACCGCAAAGGAGATGGGAATGGATGGTCAAATTTTAATTCAATATGTAACGGCTGAATGTGATAAATATATTGAAAGGGAAGATAGAAAGTTAGCTGAAGAAAAGAGGTTACAAATTGAGGCTGAGATTAAGAGGCTGCAGATTGAGGCAGAAGAAAAACGACAGCAAAGGGAGGCAGAAGAAAAACGACAGCAAAGGGAGGCAGAAGAAAAAAAGGTTGACTGCCGAAAGGGAGGCAGAAGATAGAAGGTTGCAGAGGGAGCACGAATTACGACTAAGGGAGCTGGAATTACAAGGCCCGGCTCCTGAAAATGGTGCCAGCCCTTTTGCCTCAGATGCTACGCCCAGTCTGGGAGCCTCAAACTCAGCTATGGGGTTTCATTTAGACCATTTTGTTGAAAAAGACGATGACATAGAGGGGTACCTAGGACGTTTTGAGTTATTAGCTACTACATATGGGTTAGAGAGAGAGAGGTGGAGTTTAAAGCTATCACAGGGATTGAGAGGTACTTCTTATGAAGTATTTGCCAAAATGAACAGGGAAGACCAAGACAATTATGACATGTTAAAGCAGGCTTTGTTATTAAGGTACGAGAAGAATGGTGAATTTTATCGTAAGAAATTTAGAAATGCCAAACTGTTGTCTGGGGAGACATACCACCAATTCTCTGCCAGACTAGAAACCTATTTGGAGAAATGGACGGCTCTGGGGAAGACCCAAGATCTTAAAGAAATGATCATGATTGAGCAATTGAGAGAGTCCATGGCTCCAGACATGAGAAAATTTCTCATGGAACAAGGTGCAGAGAAGTTGGGGGAAATTTTAAATGTTGCTGAGAGGTATCAGGCAGCTCAGGCAGAGGTAAGTGGTGCTAAAAAGAAGCACATAGACAATTTTAAAGCTCCACAGCAATTTAATAAATTTGATAATAGAGAGCAGGGAAATAAAGGTAGGACAAACTTTGAGCGGCCAAGAAATGACTATCGCGACAGAAACTCACAGTTCAATGACCAAAAGTTCAATGAAAGAAAACCGTTGAACCAAGGAAAAAGATGGTGTAAATGGTGCAAGAAGGATAACCATAACACCGAATTTTGTAGAAGGAAACCTTCAAACATTGCTGCAATGAAGTCGGGGACGCAAAGATTAAAGGTTAATCCTAATGGACAACAGGAACCTTATCACCCCCCAGTTTGTGAGGATGTTATTTGTAATGGGGTCACCATAAGGTGCCTTTATGATACAGGTTTGGATTATGATTCAGTTGTGAAGTCTAGCCTAGTGGACCCAAGTCAGTATACCACAGAAACAGTGGAAATACAAGGGGCGACTAAGGACATACCACTCATGACACTTCCCATCGCAAGGATAACGGTGAAAACTCGCTATGTGGAAGGAGAAATCAGAGCAGCAGTGATAGATGAACCAATCTACCCTCTGATATTGGGGTGTAGATACGTCTTCTTGGGGAATCCCGAGAAACCTGTGATCATGGCGACAGTGCAGACCAGGTCACAGAAGAAGGAGGAAGAAGGTGAACCTATAAATGCTCATCCAGAGGAGATGAGGAAGGCGCAGGCTGAGGATAGGACACTCAAGCCCTGTTTTAAAAAATTGCCCAAATGCCACACACCTCCGAGCAAGGGGGAATATTTCATGAAGAACAAACTCTTATACAGGAAGGCCGGAACTGGAACAAATGGTCACAACCAGCTGGTTCTTCCCACTTCATATAGAGATAAAGTGATGGAACTCGGGCATGCGATTCCCTTCAGTGGTCACATGGGGATCAGCGCCACAGGACAGCGTATAGCTTGTCATTACTTCTGGCCAGGGATAACGGAGGATATAAAAAGATATGTCAAATCCTGCCCAGAATGTCAAAGGGTAGCTCCAAAGCACTGGACTGCTCCTGCAACTCTAGGGGAAATGCCCATAGTGGGAACACCTTTTGAGAGGGTTGCAGTGGATATTGTAGGACCTCTCACTCGGACCAAGAGGAGGAACAGTTACATCCTTACTCTGGTGGACACTTGTTCTATGTGGGGAGAGGCGGTAGCCCTGCCATCAATTGATTCAAAACATGTAGCAGAGGCACTACTTACAATATTTACCCGATTAGGATTCCCGCATCAAATCTTGACGGATAATGGTTCTCAGTTCAAGGGGAAACTAACGGAAGAAGTTTTTAAGCTATTTCAAGCCAGACACTTTCATTGTAGTCCGTACCATCCACAAGGGAACGGCCAGGTAGAGAGGTTCAACGGGACTCTCATTTCTATCCTGAGAAAGCTGGCACACGAAAAACCGGATCTGTGGGATCAATTCCTGCCCGCCGCATTGTTTGCGTACCGGGAGGTACCACATAGTTCAACCGGGATGGCTCCCGCAACTCTGCTATTTGGGAGGCCAATAAAAGGTCCATTAGAAGCTCTATTAAGGACCTGGACAGATGAGAAGGCGGAAGAGACTGTTACCTCATCGTATCAATACGTGAACGAACTGACCACTCGTTTGAAAGCTGGATGGAAACTGGCAAATGATAATTTGAAGCAAGCCAGGAAGAAACATGCAGCATATTTTAATAGGAAGGCAAAGGACAGGGAACTGGCAGTCGGAGAGAAGGTGCTGCTTCTACTACCCGGAAGCCAGAATAAATTACAAATTGGTTGGCAAGGTCCATATACGGTTCTAGAGAAGGTGTCTAGAACAAACTATAAAATTGACAAAAAGGGGAAGGAGAAAGTTTATCATGTAAACCTGTTAAAGAAGTATCTGGACAGACCACTCCAGGAAAGCACCCCCTTATTGACCTTGGCTATTGCAACCCAGATGCAAAAGGAACCACTCACCTCACATGAATACCCATTACATCCTTGTGAAACAGCAGCACAGGTAAAAGTCAGTAAGCACCTGACTAAAAACCAGAGGGAGAGAGTTCAACAGGTTCTGGAGGAACATACAGATGTATTAACAGATAAACCAGGCCATACAAATTTGCTACAGTATGACATGAAACTGGTAGACTCAAACCCAATCTGTATGAGAGCCTATTCTATTCCGTTCGCGAAGGAGAAGGCATTGAAGGAAGAAATAGAGTATTTGTTGAAGGAGGGGATTATTTCGCACAGTGAATCATCTTTTAGTTCTAGTGTCGTTTTGTTGAGAAAACCGTCTGGGGAACACAGACTGTGCATAGATTACAGGAAACTGAATGCTGTCACAGAAGGACAAGTGGATCCATTACCAGACACAAAACAGTTATTTGCCAGACTGAACAAGGCAAAATACTTTTCAAAGGTGGATCTTAGTAAAGGCTATTACCAGATCCCAGTGAAGCCTGAAGTGAGACCTTATTTGGCTTTTAGCACTTCGGATGGACATTATGAATTCAATATGCTACCATTCGGACTGAAAAATGCTCCGAGTGTGTTTTCAAGGATGATGCGCAAATTGTTGGATCCCCTGAATAACCCATGTATCACGAATTTCATGGATGATATTCTCGTCGCCACAGAGACATTTGAAGAACACATTGAAGCTCTGGAGATGTTGTTTGATAGACTTCGGGAGGCGAACTTAACTGCTAGGCCAACAAAATGTTGTATTGGATGCAAAGAGTTGGAATTCTTGGGACACACTGTATATCAGGGTAATATGACCCCTGATCCTAAGAACTTGGAAAAACTGCAGAGAGCACCTAGGCCGCAAACAAAAAAGGACGTGCGATCATTTGTGTCGTTATGCGGATTTTATCAGAAATACATCAAGAATTTTAACGCTATTTGTGCTCCTCTGACTGATCTGACTCGCAAGGGACTTCCAGATAAAATTATTTGGACTGCACAATGTGAACTAGCGTTCCAAGAGTTAAAGGAAAAACTCACTAGCAAGCCTATTCTCAAACTGCCTGATTTGACACAGGACTTTGTCTTAAGAACCGATGCAAGTAATGTAGGACTAGGAGGGGCTTTGTTGCAAAGATCATCTTCACCTGATGGGGAACTGAAACCAGTCGCTTATGCAAGCCGTAAATTGAATAAGGCGGAACAAGGATACTCCACAAGCGAAAAAGAATGTTTAGCGTTAATCTGGGCAATAAAGAAGTTTCAAATCTATCTGTATGGTAGGACTTTTGTGGTGGAGACGGACCATCAGCCTCTCGTATTCTTATCTCAGGCTAAGCATGAAAACGCAAGATTGCTGAGGTGGTCTTTATTGCTTCAACCTTATCAGTTCAGTATCCAATATATCCCAGGCAAATTGAATGTCGGTGCAGATTTCCTCAGTCGGCACCCCTGTGATCAAAATTAGAGTAGTGGCAGACGTGAGGAGTAATTTTACCTATGTGTATCGCTGGTTTTGGAACTTGCCATAGGCATGTTTTCAAGTGGGGAGATGTGTAGTGAAATTGACAGAGATACAACGGTAAAATACCTCCAAAGATAACATGTAAGGATAAAAACATAATGCGTAGGCTGCTGATAGTACATGATCGCCCAGACCGCGGGTCATCACCCTCCATAAAAATTGACTTGCTAGACAGGAGGGGAACGGCGGATAAAAAGGAAAAAATATGACTGGAAAGATTGCGTGAGACTAGAAAGGCTAAGGAGACGCAATTGGGGGGGAAACGGAGAAAAGTCACGTTTCCCAAGTTGACATAAAGTAAGAAACTCGACAGAAGGGACCTTGGATATGTTACGCCACAGTCATTTATTGGTCGCTTTTGCGATACCAAGCCTTTGATTTGAATTCAGCGGCAGAACGCAGATGTTTGGAATATTACAAAAATTAAAAAGTAACTTTTTCGTAATATTAATGTTAGGAATATAAAAATTAGCTGGCCGGATGGCCCATTCTGAGCAGTGAACTAATATGTTCTTAATTTTACAGACGGATAGATAATATTGAAGATAATGACAAAAGACAGTGTTGTTCACATCAACGACAGACTGTATGGAATAAAAAGTGTCGCTATTTGCACAAAAAAACACGACCTTGAGACGCAGGTGTTCAAATCTACTTAGTAGGGAAGCGAAGGGACATTGGTGGGAGCTGTGTCTAAATATAACTTTTAACGACAAAATTTTGGAGGGGAGAGAAAGGTTGGTTCAAAAATCAAGTACATTTTTGTAAAAAAACAAGTAGAGACGGACAGACTAACAGATAAACATCCATACTTGACTGAAGCATGACTGAAATGACTTTAGTGTAGGAAATTTGAAATTCAAAAAAACCTAGGCAGTGATTGGCCACAGACAATCATTTTATCGGCGCTCAGACGAGAAGTGGGGCCATTCCTCAATAGTTGTTCGATGATAGACACAGTATTTTAAAGTGTGGTGATTTCCAAATGAAAGAAAGTGAAATAAGTTCAGGGACGCCATACTATAGCCAGCAGCTCAGCTGAGTTTTGCTAGCATTTCTGTGTTCTTTATTCATAATCTGGTAAGATTGAAATTATTTCTTTGTATATTTTGAATATTGTTTAATGTTCGAGTGATTTGATACTGCCATATCGAAATCTAGCCTTACAAACAAGTAGGGATTTGCTCTAGACCCCCCGCCCAAGTCAGGGTCTAGGGACCAACAATATACATAAACTCCAGCAAGGGTTAGGAAAGACAGATCAAGTGTTGAGAATAATGAAACATATTACCTATCCACTTTTAGGGAAGGAAACTAATAAATATTTTTCAGAATCTATAGTCTGGGAGGACCTATCTGATGTAAAACCACCATGGTAAATGTGCTGTTTGGTCAGAGAGATCTGACCTGTCTGTATGATGTGGTTGTTGTGTCAGTGTTGTGTCCAGACGTGGGTAGAGAATAGAATTTTGACACATAGCCAATACTTTGATTGCAGAGCTGTGAGTTTCAGTTGTCAACAAGGCGGTGTCTATTCAGTTGGTGATTTTACTCGAGTGTATCTGTGCAGTACGTTGTGACAGAGACCACTATTATTGCCCGCCAGCACGGAGAGGTGGGACCACCAGATTTCAGCACCAGAGCTACTTCTTCAAGATGAGTGAGCCTCTGGTCTGCTGGAAGTTCACCAACGCCTTTTAGTTACTAATACCCCATAAAATTCCTGCAATTTACTGGACACTGTGTAGTCAATATAGACAGGTGTGATGAGGCCACCCCAACAGCACAAGCATTAACTATCCTCCCAAGTAGATGACTACTAGAACATTTTAATAAAACTAACTAGTCTAGTACTTATATATGTACACTCTTGCATTTATTATGTAACATTCCATGCATTTTTTCATTAATTTTAAATCCTTTTCCTAAAAAAAGTTCTGGTCAACATAAAACTTGATCCAGAACAAATAAATGTAATATAATTCTATCAAAAATTTTACACACGTGAGTTAGTTCAGTGTATTTTAACATTTGTTAATATTATTAGTCTGCTTAAATATCTGTGGGTGTATCTATAATTATCTCACCACATTACATATCATTACCCTAGACATTTTACCTAGATACATTCATTAAGAAAAAAATTAAGTGTGAGGTCGTAGTGGTAGCAAGAAAGGCCTTCTGACAATTCACAACTACATTTTATCTCAGGAGCCTTCACAGCTGGCCTCATACATTACATTTAGTAACATCACCATCATACAATACCATCAAACCCACTACAAATATATTGTTAACTAGTTATTTGTTAGTAATTAAGGAATATATAAATTAGATTAATTCAACTTAATCTATTTAATTGATTATGGATCACACACATACTAACTTTCTTAGTTGTCACGTAATGCCTGCATTCACGGGTCTTAGTTATGATATCTCACTGTTAGATCACTAGTCAACCGTACTAGTGTTAGAAAACATTAAGTGTGTTGATTCTTAAAGTGTTTAATTTTGCATTGCTTCATTTTTGCACATTGTATTTTCAATTTCTCTGTTTTATTGATTCTCTTGTCATTGATCATCATCAGTGTTGCTGTTCATTTTCATTTTTGAAATCATATGTTTCAAATTTTTTTGAAAACTTAGTTGAATTTTATTATCATTTTTTTTTAATGGTTTTTTCATTTTTCATTTTCAAACTTGTTTTACCACATCGTTCCAAAGTAGGTCGATTGTGGATGTGTGCTTTAATGCATACTGTCATTTAGTTATATTGATTTCAATTTAATATTCTTTTCTTAATATGATATAACTTTATGCATTTCATATCTTGTTGTAGTTTTTGACTCACCTCTCTCGAGTAATTAGTTCAAAAAAAATTAATAGAATTAATTTTTTTAAGGGGAGGTAATAAGGGAGCTGTTACGTACATTTATTACCTAAGGGGGTAGTCTTCGGTCCTGCCAAATGTACGCACCAGTCTTGATATAGTTATATTATTTGTGCGGTCGAATGATTCGCGCACTGACGTGCACGAAGCAGTGAGTGTTGCTTTGGGACGCACGGGTAACCTAGTTGGGTAGTTTTGTGAGGTCATTTTTGAAGGGGCAACATGGAACTTGTTTATGTCCATGATTGTTATATTATATTTGTATTCAATGGCATGTTTATGGAAAGCCATTTATTCTAGTGATCTGTATTGGTCTTCAGGTCGAAACCAATAGCAGCAATGTCACGTAAGTTATCGCCCCACTTCTTATTTAAAGCTGTATTATAAGGCCGCTCTAATACTAGTCTAGCGGGAATATGTTATTCCTAGAATGGATCTACAGAGTCGTTTGCCTTTAGGATTTGTATCGTAGAAGAAGGATTCCTACGAGTGGAAGAAGTTATTGATTACCTTATGCACATGTTTTAATATGCTGTTACAACAATGCCAGAAGCGTGGCATAGAATGGGAGAGGTTAGTCAACTGGAATCTCTAACCTGTTCGTATTATCGTGTATGACTTTGTTTGAAACTATATGCTATCTAACGTTATGTTTTTGGAGAACGTATGGGATTGTGAAGTATGATATGGAAGATTTTATCCTGGAGTATGAATACGTTACCATGATAGACGTCCTTGAGAGAAGGTCAACGGACTTGAATGAGAAGAATATTATACGGTAACAGTTTGTGATCCTTAGTCACTTGAGTCAGAGGACTTTATGGTAGAGAATCTTCAGGAACTTTAAAAGTAATTACCATTATGCTGATGTATGATCTTTGCGCCTGTGACGATGTTAGTCTTGTCCATTCCGTCTGTGTCATGTTGAATAAAATCGATGTACAGTCATCACCGACTTATGTACTGCCAGTACTTGCCCAGTTCACTACTTGTTGAAGTTCGTTGGAAGAATATTGTTGACATTCGTTCATTTTAACCATTCGCGTTTGAAGCTACCTCTTCACCAGTATAAACTGTACTCAACCATAAAACGGAGTCAACAGATATCCACAGATCTTCTCCTCTGGATCCTATGCCTGCGTGCGCGGCTCACCACGATCATAGATCTTATGATCATCGACCTTGATCGAAGAGCGTTGACGGACGTTATCGTCCAGATTTTCGTCCATCAGGTAGGGGGGCTTACAACTTCCCTCGTCAACGCTCGCCATCAAATTTTTATCGACGAGGTTGTCAAGGTTACTCACCTCATGATCGTGGGTATCACAAAGGCAGAGATTATGATAATTTGGATCACCAGGATTATCATAAACATAGATCCTCTTATGGTAGGGACCCTAAGAATGATGACTCTTCAGATTTTTATTATAGTAAGAATAAGTCAAGAAAAAGACAGGTCATTTCGGATCTCCTTCGAGAGATAAAGGTAAAAATAGGCATGCTAATGCTTGTAATGACAATAAAGATGATGATAAAGATAGAACTAATCATGCCAATGCATGTTCTGTAAGAGATGACACATGTTATGTTTGTCAGTCACAACATGTATCAGAGACTAAAACCACACTTCGTTGTGGTCACACCATTCCAGCAATGTCCTCGTGTGAGAACTTGGGATGTCTCACACTACATACAGGATTTTTGTATGGACAGAAAGTAACAGTTTTGAGGGACAGCGGTGTTACCACAGTCGGGATCCGTAAATCGCTAATTGATCCCTCTGCTTTCACAAGTAAATCTGTTAAGTGTGTCACTTTTGGTGGGAATGTAGAGTGGTTCCCGGTGGCATGGGTCCACATTGATGCACCATTCTATACAGGCACAGTGGATGCCTGCGGATTGAGGGATCCAATTGCTGAAATAATAGTTGGAAATATACCAGGGGTTAAAGAGTGCACTCCACAGGAGATTGCAACGTGGGTTGAATCACACCCACTGGTGGCGAATGCTGTTGTAACCAGAGCACAACAGTTAGCTACAGATACGGCTGCACCACCTACTCCGGTAGTGGATAATGTTATTTCACTTGGCATGAGTGCGGATACTCCAACTGCTATTGCTGTTATGTGTGTTATACAAAATGATTTTAAGACACTTCAGTTACATGAATCTATTTCGAATGACAATAAAACTCATGGTAGTTATAGTCAGCAGGGTTCACCTGAGGGTGAGGTGGTTCACAATGCTGAAGATAATAACTTGACAGTTTTTGGCTGTACTGCTGTCAGAGCATGTTCTGGGGACAATCATGATTGTTCTGCCCCTACATCATGTCCTGTTCATGAGTTACGACATGTTAAATCTGATCATTTGAGATTTGGTAATACTCGTCCGGATAATTGCAGGTGTAACCCCGATTGTCACACCATTGCGACATGTAATAAACAATATGGACGTAAGAATAATTCTGTGTGCTTGACTCGCACGACACATAATAGGTTTCATGATTCTCGGGCTCAGTTTCGACCTGGCCGAGATCATATACCACCAAATTGCACTATCTTGGTGCGCAATTTACCTTCGGGCGCGAATTGGTACACAATGCTAAAATTTTTTTAGCGTATCGGAGATGTTGAATTTGTTCGTATGTTTGCAATTCAACACTCCTCTCACCAACTCGCCTTTGTTCGTTTTTCTCGATACAATGATGCTCGTAAGGCTGTCAAATTCAAGAATGGTTCTTTGTATGCACACCATTATTTAGACGTGCAACTCGCACGCAATTCTACACCACGAACTTTGTAGTTGCGTTGGTCTATTTTTTTTTCTTAATTCTTTGGATGTTTTGTTTGTCTATACATCCATGGTCTATTGGAAATATATTTCATATATTTCTTTGCACATGCTATTTCTATTTCAGTAATATCGACAATACTTTCTTTTCGTATTTTCTTTGTTATATCTGTCATCATTGATACTTGCTTTACTTTTTAATTGCTTCACTCATCTATACATCTTTATCTTTACTGCTTTATGTAATGATGATTTGTTGCTTATGTGCTTTCACTTTAGGTGTTTGAACAACATGATGATTACAGGTACTTTTATTAAAAGTAATAATAGCGCACGATGCGCCGCCTTCTTGGCGGTCGAAAAGATGTCATCACAAATTCCTTCCTCACTTCGCACCAATTTCTGCTCCGTTGTCGGGACTGCTTGCCAAAGGTAGTCCAAATAAAATTAAATGGACATCGGAGTGTGATAGCGCTTTGATACCTCAAGGAATTATTGTCGACTCCACCTTTTTTGTTATGACCAAACCTACACATTCCGTTTTAAAAAAATTCAAACAGATGCTTCAAATTACGGCATCGGGGGATCTACAGTCCTCTAACGTACATCACGTCCAGGACCATGCGGAATGCGAGGATACATCGTTGGTATCTACTACTCCAGTAGTTCTCATTTACCATGTTGCCGATCTCCGGAAATGATAATAATCTTGCGGACCTCTTGTCTAGAAACTATTCAGGACAGATGGGCTCGTAGTGAAAATGACTTGATGTAATTGGTTAGAATACTACAATATTTACTATGCTATGTAATATTTGAGTAATAATGCCAAAAGTTATTATTAGTATATACTTAACTTTAATTACGTGTACTTCGTCTCCACCACTCTCACACGTGCCACAAGTGTCACGTTTGGGATCGAGGGGGATGATGTTGAGGATTGTTGCATGGTTTGCAAGCATCTTGGTTTGAACTTGATTCGGATGGTTGCACTATGTAACACCTCTACTGAATAAACTGAAATGGTTCGCGTATAACGTTGTATGACGCAGTAGGCTAGTTACTACAGTCTGTGTGTGGCCTTTGAGCCCGATGGCAGTGTTTAAAACGCGTGGCATGGCCCCTTATCCAAAGTGTTTTCAGATGTGTGGCATGGCCACTTACTCAAGTGTATAACCATAAAGGTAATGCTGATAAAGCAATAAAGTTATAATGTGTAAGGACCATTGAGTCCGGAATTATAAAAGTCGGTATTCGGAACAGCAATAATTATTAAACGCGAAAGTTACGAAGTATACTACTCGTCAAAACTCAAGAGCCACCCTATTATTTTCAATACACTTTTATATAAGCGCATAGAATTATTAAATGAAGGAAGTTTTTAGTAACAATTGGTGCAATATCTTCCTCTGACAGTCCTCTATGCACGTTAAGCATAAAAACAACTCACCGACAACCATGGTGATCACGTGCAATTTGGTTTGCTGACCATAAATTCACATTTTTAATCTGTTTTTTCAAACTTCCGTACAACCAAACAGGTGAAGTAATCATGCTGATTGACATTCCACGTGCAATGGCGACTTTTCGTGAACAGAGTTCACTCTTAATTTGTTTTACAATCAGCAGACATAGGGTAGTTTCATCACTTGCAAAAACCATGCCACCGAGAAGAAGTCTTGACACCTTACAAAGAATGAGGGCTATAGCGTGGGTTGAAAGTGGTTTATCTGTCCGTGAGGTTGCTAGACGGCTTGCAGTGTCACACTCTACTATCCAAAGAATTTAGGAGAGATTTCAGGCCACAGGAAGTGTGGAGGATCGCCACCGGCCAGGTCGCCCTAGATGCACCAATAGACATGATGACCGGTACCTCTTGTTGTCAGCCCTGCGCCATCGAACAGTGACTTGTTCCACTCTAAGATGTCAGCTGAGATAAACTAAAAACGTTAATGTCAGTCAAAGCACCATTCGCAGACGTTTACATGAATTTGGACTGGCTGCTCGATCGACGTCCTGCAGTCAGAATCCCTCTTACTCCTGCTCATCGCAGAGCCCGTGTTGCTTGGTGTCGCGAGCACATCCGATGGACAAGGCAACAATGGAGTCAAGTTCTCTTCACTGATGAATCTTGCTTCACTGTGTCATTCAATGATGGCAGGATTCGAGTTTGGCGACGACCAGGAGAGCGATTTACTGATGACACAATTCGAGAGGTGGATCGTTATGGTAGGGGTTCTGTCATGGGCTGGGGAGGCTTCTACAGACATGGCAGGACCCCACTCTACATCATCCAAGGCAACTTGACCGGCCCAAGATACCAGAACAAAATCTTGAGACCAATTGTTCAGCCTGCTCTGGAGGCCATAGGTAGTAATGCCATCCTCCAAGATGATAACGCTCGACCCCATCGAGCTCGTGTGGTGAATGAGTTTATTCAGCAACATGAGATCATCAGGATGGCGTGGCCAGCTCATTCACCTGACCTTTCTCCGACTGAGCACCTCTGGGATGTCCTTGGTCGAAGATTGTCAACAAATCACCCCCTGCCAATGGATGTTGCACAGCTGACTGCATTTCTGCTTCAGGAATGGCAAGCTGTTCCTCAGGATACTCTTCGGACCCTTGTGGACTCGATGCATCTATGCTGTCTTGAATGCCTTGCTGCAAATGGTGGTCCTACCCGATTTTGAAATGTTTATTTGTCCAATATCTATTGTGTGACTTTTGAAAAGGTGGGTGACACACTTCACAGCTTCATTGCGTTTGAATGTGTGTTTCCATTTCTTTACGTGACATGTCAATTTGGTATTCAATAAATGCCGTTTTGACTGATACCAATTACGTTTATATCAGATTTGTTTTATGGTTTCAACCAAGGTTTTTCTAAGTGGCCCTTGATTTTTGACGAGTAGTATACTATCGCACTTAGAATATGTAAGGCTGATAGAGCCTGGCTATGAATGCCTAAATTAAATTAATATAACAGACACAGTTGTTGGATGTGGATATCACTCCTTTTATGTCACTGTTAATCAGAAATATAATAGTTATACCAAATGTATAAGAACATAGACTTGGTCAAAGATATAAACTATATGAAAACAGTTATATGACAGACGTACAATGTCTGGAAAGAAATGAACGCTAGAATATCCTAGAACTGTGATTATAAGTGTCTTTAATGTGGAATATCATGTTAAGTATTCATGATGAACGGCATTAAATATATGTAGTCGTCAAAACAAGACTGGTTCCTTGAAGCATTCTACAAGTTTCAATTACGTTCCATGACTGTTGACCGTTAACCTTCAAGGTTGGTTCAAGAACATAACACTTCAAATACAAGCTGATAACAACAGTAATAAATAAACACTGTCAATTAATATGAATACAAAGTTGAATGAAAGAAACACTGATACGAAATTATAAAAATAATGCAGCTGAACCCGAAGTTGCAGCAGAAAGCTACTCCATGATGGCAGAACAGATGAATATAGAATACATGAAGTAAAACTTAAATATCAGCCCAATCAACTAACTCGGAAAGTCTGCAACAGGAAAACAGGAATGTCTATCTGAGTGCACAATCAAGATAACGACAACACGACAGAAGACAGAGATCCACTGCATTGTGGAGATGGCAGCTGATGATGAAGCATCTTTTCTCACAAGATGTGATTTTCCACTCCTGTGCTTTGGTCAGGGACCACATTTGACACTGATAGTAAAGAGAATATACTATTTATCAGCTGTTGTTTATTTTCACCACTGATATTCTGATGTTGGAGTAGTCATGACAGTTGGTAAGTCACTACACTGTATAAAGATGAACACAATTTGCAAAATCATATAAATGCACTTATTTCACCCTGTGGAAGATACAACATGAAGATCAACACATTTAATTTTGCTTGATATTTTCAACTTAACTTGGAATTTAAATACTGTCAGGTCATAACTGCTTACATTGTCAGATGGGAAGGTCCAAATTTTTGCTGTGCTGGACTCAAAGCAGTATTTAATATCCAACAAGGTGTTGTCAGTTTTTGAGGTTGTGCTTTGAATTTGTGCTGTTTCCTTCCTAAATGCTTACATGGTCCTGGTTCATTGGCATGTACTGGTTTGTTTACAAGTTTACTTAAACTTGTAAAACTGATTTCATACCATTCTATTTTTTAAAATTTATATATTTGTTTACACAAGAGTGTATTTTTTTAAAACTCACTTCTGTAGCGATGCATTGGCACTGTTCAGATGGACTTTAGTTCGATTTCCAGGTGAGCCTATCGCTTCTGTTAACTTTATTATTATATTAACTTCTTTATTATTTATTGTTCACAGGCTTCTGGTTTTCTTATAAGTTACTCTTAACTTATTACAGCTGACCTGTTCATCTTTAGTAGGGTAATTTGAGAACACACACTTGAATCCTGGCCGTCCAGAGCTGGAGTAATCAAACATCCACTCATTGAAGTGGTTACCCAGGTCAAATCCCCTGTAATGACAAGTGAGATACATTTAAAGTAACACAAAGGTGTAAAAATCAGATACGACAAGTCCGACTATCTAACAAATACAGGAAATCAAACATGATTCAGCAAAATATGTGACAGGATGTTAAGTGGAAATTTTCATGAATTTGAACTGAAAGTGACGTGGGCTGAAACCCAACACCAACAACGGATACAATGTGGGGATCAGGACCCAAATACGCTAGATTTGTTTGTTTGCCCTCACATAACCAAACTTATCACTCTCATAAAGCTAGTAGTTTGTCGCAGAGGTCTGTCATCACAGTTTTTCTTTAATTTTCGATATGTAATTGCTTCATCTCTTTCTCTCTGCATGTTGTAATATGTTGTATTACATTAGTGAATGCAATGTTATTGTTGTTGTGGTTGTTGCAGCAAAGTTTAAGTCAAACTGACTTTTGAAAGATTAATGAATAAAATACTATAGGTTCTCAGAATTGGCTCGTGACAGAGACATACATGAGATACAAAGCAAGCGAATCCTCTCTAAGGAAGTAATCCTGACGATAATGAGAGGGAATTCCTGGAACTCTTGCGACAAGGTCCACTCTGTGATCTCAGACAGACAAGCCCCCACTCCCCAAAGGAAGAATTACTTATTTACTTGAAAAATTACTTATTTACTTACTTAGTCGTTCCCCTTCTACCATGAAGTGTAGAGGTTTCGAAGAGAGAGCGCCTGACTATCCTATCGGCTGTCTTCCTCCTGGCCTGGTTTCATTCTAGTCCTCGGCCCTTCAAAGATTGTCTAATGTTGTCCTCCCAGCAGACTCTGGGTCATCCTAGGGGTCTGGATCCCTGGCTCTTTGTTTCCCATGCTTGTTGTGGTAGCCGATCTTCTCCCATTCTGCAGACATGGCCAAACCATCTTAGTTGGGACTGTTCTACTTGGGTCTGCAGGGGGTGGGATTTTAGGCCTTGACGTATTGTCTGGTTGCAGACCATGTCTCTTCTTGTTACTTCAACCATCTTCCTCAGATACCTCATTTCTGAGGTTTGGATCTGGCTTTTGTGGGTTGTAGTCACTGCCCATGACTCACATCCATATGTCAGGACTGGGACATACAGTATAAAGCCATCTTCGTTTTCTTACCAACCTCTCTCTTGCTGAGGAATCCTCGATTTATGGCATGAAAAAGTCTCCCAGCTGCTGCTTTTCGAGTGGCCAACTCTTCTTTGATGCCTCCCTTTTGGCCTATAATAGCTCCGAGGTAATTAAAGTGGTCGACCTGCTCCAGGACCTGTTCTCCCAGCTTAATCTGATGTCTTCTTTCTTCTCGTGATATCACCATGGATTTTGTTTTTGAGCTGCTTATGACCATCCCTCTCTTCTCCAGCTCTTCCTTCCAGACTTGCAGGTTGGATTGGAGATGTGCCTCTGATTTACCAATCAGCGCAACATCATCAGCAAATGCCAGCTCTGAAATACATGCCTGTCTCATCTTCCAGTACCCCACTGAATACTTTCTTGTTCTCTCCTTACATGCCTTGATAACATCGTCCATGAGGAGTATGAAAAGATAAGGTGACAGGATATCACCTTGTCTTACACAAGTGGTGGTCCTGAACTCTTCTGACTTATGGTTTGCTGTCCTCACATAATTTCTGCAAGACTTGTAGAAGCTCTGTATAGCATGAATCAGAGGTGCTGGAATGTTCTTCCTTGCCAAACAGTCCCAAAATTTGCTCCAGGGGACCCTGTCAAACACCTTTTCCAGATCTATGAAACAAAGATGGATCTCACTCTTATACTCAAGAGCCTGTCTGAGTGTGAAGATTAGGTCTCGAGTACTTCGGTTTGCTTGGAATCCGCACTGGATCTCATCCAACTGTGGCACAGCTAGGCGTCGGAGTCTCTGCTCTAGGATTCTAGAGTAGATTTTACCAGGGACACTGAGAAGGGATATGCCTCTGTGGTTTCCACATTGTCGATTGTCACCTTTTTTGAAAATTGGTGTTATGATGGCAATCTCCCAATCCTTTGGTATGGTCTTGTTGCACCACGCTGCCTGTAGGACCCTTAAGAGTAATAGGTCACCTGATGCTCCCATGTTCTTAACCATTTCTGGTGTTATACCATCATGCCCTGCTGCTTTGCCCATCTTGATTTTCTCCAGTGCTGCCTTCAGTTCTTCCATCTTTATGTCATCTTCATCACCATTGGTTTCCTCTTCTGTGCTAGTGGTTATCATTTCTGATGCTTGACCTTGCTCACCATCAAGGAGTTCTGAGAAATATTCTTTCCATCTTTCCATTACTTCCTTCGGGGCAGTAAGCAATTTGCCTTGCTTGTCCTTTATAAATTTTAGAGGGCATTGTTTTTCCTTCCTCATGTTCTTTAGGGTCTTATAGAACAATTTCTGGTTTTCTTGCGCATCTTTTTCTAGCTTTTCTCCAAATTCTTCCCAGGACTTCTGTTTTGCTGCCAGCACCTTGTTCTTTGCTTCTGTTCTAAGTATCACATATTCTCTATATTTCTCTATTTGTCCTGCTGTGTTTTTAGCTCCTAAGTATTGTTTCCATGCCATTTTCTTCTCTCTTATTTTCTCTTTGACTTACTCTGTCCACCAAGGTGTCCTCTTTCTCTTGTTCCCAAGTCGGACTTCACCACATGCTTCTGCAGCAGATGTCTTTATGATGTCCTTGAATTTAAGCCGGAGGGTTTCCAAGTCATCAGGTTGTTCTGTGTTTCCCACCGGCCCCTGATATCTGGTCTTAATTTCTGGCTCTCTCAGCTTGTAGGTCTTAATGCTCATTTCTCCCGTTTGTTTACTTGGTTTCTTGCGTGATGTTGGGCAGTTCCTAGGCTGAGCAACTCTTTCAGTTGTTCTTTTGATTGTAAGCAGGTAGTGATCACTTCCAATCTCTGGCCCCCTCCAGACTCTTGCATCCCTGACATATTTGAATGAGCTCCTCCTAACAATGGCATAGTCGATCATTGACTTCTCATTCTTTGTTGGTTCACATCTAGTGTATGCATGTATGCGCTTATGGGGGAACTTTGTGTTTGTAATAATCAGATTCTGCTCACTGCAGAATCTAAGGAGTCGCTTTCCATTGTCATTGAGAGTATCTTCTCCATATCTTCCGATAACTCCACCCCATCTAGCATGGTCATTTCCAACTCTGGCATTGAAATCTCCAAGCATGATGATTTCATCTAGGCAGTCATCCACTGTCCTTTGAAGCAGCTCGAAGAATTCCTCCTTGACCTCTCTCTCTCATCCTCATTTGGCCCATACACTATGACCAGGCTGACTATGGTTTCTCCTTCTTTTAGTTTTACAACCATAATGCGCTCTGAGACAAAGCTCCATCCCTTGATATTATCTTTCTGGTTTTTGGCCACAATGCAACCCATGCCCCCCTTTAGCTCTTTCAGATGTGGGTACACCACTGTAGAGCAGCGTGTTGCCATCGAGATCCATGACTCCTTGTCCCTTTTTCTTTGTTTCCGTTATAGCCAGGATTTCTAATTTTGCTTTCCTCATCTCTTCCACCAGCTCCTCTTCCTTCCTATTTATACTTGTGTTCCACGTTCCATAAGTCGTAGTCCGTTCTAGTTCGTCGCCTTTAGAATCAGTCCGGTTTTCTCTCTTGTAGTTCGCGTAATCATAATTTAAAGCAAACAGGTGATTGGCCTGTTGTGCCTTTGCATGGTGGAGGGGCTGCCTCCTTACGGCCTCCATGCAGGCTGCCCTCCTCCTTTTTCAGCTGGGCTTGGGACCGGCCTAGGCGGAGTTCAGGAAGAATTACAATATATAATTATATCACTAGACAGATAGACATATAGCACTAGTGATAAATTCACTCAACTCGGTGGTAAAGGTAAACACACACAACGATGACTATTTATTCTATGTAAATATGGTTAGTATTGGTATATTAAGAAAAAAAAAAGATACTAAGTGAAGGATGATTGTGGTGAAAAATTCTTATACCCATATTTAATTATAACATAAATGTAAAGCCGAACGAAATAATACAATAGAAAGAAGAAGAATGGTGAAAGACCAGTGCTTTCCCAATAGCGCTTCCGTTTTAGAACGCCATAATGGCTGAACAAGAGACCCTCCTTTTTCTACTTCATCTGCATAAACTCTACGTAAAGTCTACACGCGAATCACAGTCGTTTCTAAAAATAAAACTGGTACTGTATTTCTTAGACGACCTTGATAGGCACACTGCATAATGACCTAGATACAAATACTACATTAATGAAATTATACACACAAAGTTGACCTGAAAAGACAGACGGGCTAAGCAGAGACGAGAAAGGATAGACGGTGCGAAGCAATAATACTACGTCGTCTCACGATTAAAAAGTGAACGCCAATCGCACGTGAAACGCATGAAGGCCTGATTTTTTCAAATAAACAGTGATAAAAAACACTAACGATACGAGGTTAGGTTTTGAAAACAGGTTTAAAGTCTTACTGGGAAACCTGACATTCTACTGTTTTATGTCTAAGCTCCTGACATTAGTCTGACAGTACAGAAGACATCCCCTAGTATGGAAGTGAACAGGTGGTAACAGCAAATACACGACTATCATAGAAAAATACATATTTTGAACGAAGCCACTTAGCCCCATTAAACTTATATATTCTTGTACCTTAGGACTTGCTGACAAAGAATATGTTATGTGTTACGCAAATAGTCTATTAATTAACAAATTATAGCCAAAATACTATAGTGGGGTTGACTGACAGCACAAGATCATATCTGCTTATTTTTTTTTATGGCATGTTTGGAAAACACTGCTTTGGGGGAAATGAGGCCGACAAGTTAGATACGATTTGATTGGCTGTAGTAAAATGTAAGGCGAAACCTTATTGGTCTAACTGCAACTACAAATATTGTTGTTAATGGCAACGTATAGGATGGATAGTTTTTTTCAAAGGCTCATGTAAACATGGCCTGATTGGTTAGAACGTTAGATATGGTCAAATAGAAGCGTCAGTTCACTGCCATTTTTGAAAATAAATTTTGTGAAAATCAAGTACGTTGAGAGCAGGCTAAGAATTTTCTAATAAAGGAAAAGCCTGGACAATAATAATAATAATAATAAATTCTTTAAGCGCCAAACACGGCGCATAAGGCAGAAACCAGTGCTCTCCAGGTTGTTCGTTGTGACGCCACTCCTCTTAGCTCTTGCACATTATTTAGGCCCAACGTTCTTCCTTCTCTTATTATTGTTCTTCTGAGTGTTTCTTTTGGTCTTCCTTTTTTCCGCTTACCCTCAGGAACCCAAGTGAGCGCCTGTAGTGGTATTCTGTTGTTTTGCATTCGTAGGACATGACCGATATATGACCATCGTCTTTTCCTTATATAGTCGGAGACATATTTCTGCCTAGAGTCTTCTCTTATTTGTCGATTAGTCTTGAATTCTTTCCAACTGATGTTCATGAGTTTTCTAAGACATTTGTTCTCGAATGTATTCAGCTTGTTCTCCAATGATTTTGTTATTTTCCAACTCTCACAGCCGTATGTTAACACTGAGATAACATTTGAATTAAACAGACGAAGCTTGGTATGTATATTCAATGATCGTAATTTCCAAATGTTAGATAATCTATTGAAGGCGCTAGCTGCCAAAGCAATTCTAGTATGGATTTCTCTTGTTGTGTCACCATCCTGAGTCATTTTACTGCCTAAATAATTGAAACTTTCAACTTTCTGTAGTTTTTCCCCGTTCAAGATGATATCAAAGGTCTCGTTAGAAAAGTTCATAGCTTTAGTTTTAGAGGCATTTATTTGGAGACCAATTTTAACCGAGAGATGACACAAATTATTTATTGCTTCTTGGGATTGTCTTGGTGTTGAACTTAAGAATGCTACATCATCTGCGAAATCCAGGTCCCCCAGGAATTTTCCATTTGTCCATTTTATACCCAATTGTTCATTGTGGGTATAGTTTCTCATAACCCAATCAATAGCTATTCCAAAAAGTAGTGGTGACATAATACAGCCTTGTTTCACCCCTGTTTCTACTGTAAACCATTCTGTATTCCCTTTATTTGTTCTAACACAACATCTTGCATTGTCATATAGCGCTTTGATTATATTCACATATTTTGTTGGAAAACCATAGATTGTAAGTATCTTCCACAATGATGGGCGGTGTAGACTATCAAAGGCTTTTTGAAAATCGACGAAGGTGATAATAAGTGGCGATTGCCTTTCCACTGATTCTTCTATAATTGTTCTTAGTGTGAATATTTGATCAATACATGATCGTTTCGGCCTGAAACCCGCTTGTTCTTCTCTGATCTTTTCGTCAGCATGCAATTTAAGTCTTTCTAACATCATGCAACATAATAATTTTCCAGGTACTGATAATAGAGATATACCACGCCAGTTATTACAGTCTGATAGATCACCTTTCTTCGGTAACTTTACAATAATACTGTCTTTCCATTGTTGTGGTGGTTGTTCTTCTCTCCATACTTCATTTATAATATCTAAAATTCTCAAGAGGTTGTTGTCATTAACTGCTTTAATCATTTCCCCTGAAATTTCGTCAACTCCAGCAGCTTTAAAATTTTTTAATCTTTTAACGGCTTGTTTGATCTCGTCCAGCGTGAATTCATCGCAAGTTATTGGCAAGGTGGTTGTGGATGTTTCATTATTAAAATCAGGTGTTACTGTTGGTGGTGGTCTGTTTAGCACCTCCATGAAGTGCTCAGCCCATCTCTTCATTTGTTCTTTTTCTGTTGGTATTGAATTCCCTAATTTACCTTTAACAGGTGTTTCCATAGCAGTAGGCTGGTGACATAGTTGTTTTGTAATTTGATAAAGGCACCTACTATTACCAGTTCTTGCAGCATTTTCAGCTTCTACGGCCAGTTCATTGATGAAATGTCTTTTATCTCTTCGAGTTTTTGTCTTCACTTCTTTATTTAACAAGTTATAAGTTAGTTTGCAAGATTCAACTGCATTATGTGTACTTGCCGCTAGTAGTTTAAGTTTTGCTGTTTTCCTTTCTTGTATTTTATCCCAAGTATCTTCTCTCATCCATTTTTTCTTTTTATGTACTAGGTATCCGGTGGTCGCTACAGCTGCTTCTGTCATTGCTGTTCTCAGTTGTTCCCATTTAGTATCGATTGTCTTGGTGGTGATATCGTTGTCAATTTTGCCTAAAGCATCGAAATAGTTGTTCATTTTGACATTATATTCCTTCTTTATATCATTTGATTGCAGTCTGTGTACATCTATTCTTCTATTTTTATTCGGTTGGTATAACTTCTTCAGTTTAATTCTCATTTTAGCTATGCAGAGGTTATGATCGCTTCCGATCTCTGCACCTCTGTATGCTCTGACGTCTTGAACTGATGAGCGAAATTTAGCGCTTATGCAGAAGTGATCTATCTGGTTCTTAGTTCTGCCATCAGGTGAATTCCATGTTATCTTGTGGATATTCTTATGTGGAAAGATGGTGTCTGCCACAACGAGGTTTGATATTTCACAAAGTTCTAGAAGTCTTTCGCCATTTTGATTCATACAGCCTATGCCATGAGTACCGAGATATCTTTGTACTCCATCGTTGTTGTCACCTACTTTGGCGTTAAAATCACCCATGACTGCTATTATGTCATGCTTGGGTATTGTGTTGATGGTACTTAGAAGTGCTTCATAGAAGTCATCTTTTGTGGTATCAAGAGCGTCGTTAGTTGGTGCATAACATTGTACAATTGAGAGCTTGAAAAATCGTGTCTGAAATCTAGCTAATATTAGCCTCTCATTGATAGGTACCCAGCTGATAAGCGATGCTGCTGCTTTCTGTGTCATTAGGATGGCTACTCCCTCTGTGTGACGATTATCATTACTACCAGAGTATATAATTTGCTTTTTTTCTTCTGAAATATATTTTATGCCCTTCCCCGTCCATCTACACTCGCTGACACCCAATAAGTCCAACTTATAATTATCCATTTCTTTAATTACTTCTTCCAATTTTCCGTCTTGATACATAGTTCTTACATTCCAGTATCCAATTTTAGAAATCTCCTTAGCCCCCAAGATATTAGAGTGAGTCATGTTTACTGTCGAGCCTGGTTCTGTTTCGGTAACAATAGCTTGTTTTACGATAGTGGACAAAGGCAGATCAAAATTGTGCCAGAATTCATCGCCAGTCAACGTTACTTGTTTAATATTTCCTTGAATTGTGGTAAGCTAGACATATTTAATATATTTTATATGAAAATTGAATGTGAAATGATAAATTATGTCTGTATGTGTGTGGTTCAGTAGCAAACATGAGGCAAAGCCTAGATATTGCTCCACCTTGTAAAGATTGTCAGAGAGGAGTATAACTGCCTATACAGAGAGATATATTGGATTGCCATATGTAACATGACACCTATCCTATTGTATAGAAGGGATTAACGCTGGAATTGTAGAGGCGTTGTAACCATTAGGGAGAGGAATACTGGTGTATATTGTCACATGAAAAGCTAGCAGTTGGCCTACAGCTCTGAACTTTATGTTTGTACTGTCTTGTACGTCAGTGTGGAAATATATTATATATTAGTTATGAAGAAGGAGGCACGACCTTCTTATTTCAGGGACCGTGGTACTGATGTTAATGTAGCAGCACATGGTCTGAGCCTTGCTTGATCCAGAACTCTGGCAGCAGACTCCTTGCCCAAGATATCAGCCATTGTGGGTTTATTTTAGCAAACTGAGAAGCAAGCGAGCAGAGGATACAGTTTTCCTGCAGCCGCTATATGAGCTAAGAATTTGTCAGCACGAGCAGCTCACCCTTGTATAACCCACCTCAATTGAACTTACATAAATAGTCCAAGAGGGACAGTAATTGTTTTAAAAAGTAAAAGAATCTGTGAATCCTTTAATATTATTTCCATCAGTAACAAACACATGAAGTCGTGATGACAACCAACAACCTAGCTCAAACAGCCAGTATTGCTTCATAATACTACGTCACAACATTACACTCATATCATAATAATATTATATGTCGGGACAAAGATCCTTTGTATAAAATTTTGTACATAAACATTGTGTTTACATTTGATTGTGATTCCTGATTCACTGTGTAGTAGGATCAGGATATCTATTTATTGAAAAAAATTCAATACATTTGTTAAAATTTAACCCTTGACTTAATAAGATAATCTTTAGAGTGTTAGTTGTTTGTGACTGTCATATTGTTGTCAATTTGTTGAGGATCTTAACTTAGGTGTGTATCTGTCTGTTGGTTGTTGTGAATTACACTACATCACTATCATAACCCTAGACATTAAACGTAGTCATCACTAAATTCAAGAATAAGTCTGATTGAGGTCTAAATGTGGTAGCAAGTAAGGTCATCTGTAACACACCACACTTATTAGATACAGATACCTTCACAGCTGATCTCAGTCAGTACACTAAGTCCCCTATAACTATATTATATAATCCCAACTTACCACAATGATGATGATGATGGTTAGAGAACACTATAGGTACAGCGGGTTTAACAAATAGTTACAGGTTAGATACACAACATAAAAGGGCGGTTATTGAACTACAAGTTTCTGATAAAGTAAACTGGAGCTTCCTCCTCGATGGAATATACTGGCACTAATAAAGTTCCTGGAATCAATAAAGCATAAATAACTACTGTTCTTGATCAATACCGCATTAATCACTACTGTTCTTGGTTTCAATACAGCATTAATCACTACTGTTCTTGGTTTCAATACAGCATTAATCACTACTGTTCTGGGTTTCAACACAGCATTAATCACTACTGTTCTGGGTTGCGGATTCACAGCACAATAATATTACTTATACTGTCGAGTATTGAGGGCTAATCTGAATACGAGTGCACCACGAATACTGAAGTTGAGTAGGCCTACAAATTAATTCACTTCTCGGGACCTGGGTAACCTGCTTATAGATGAACGAACGAACGAACGAACGAACTTTATTTTCAAAGGGTTAAGAATTGGGCACGCAGGCCCGTCTGACATTCTGCCCTTCCTCTCTCTCTCATCATATATACTATATCCTTTCATCCTCACATTTACTATAAGCATAATTAAGGCATTTATCATTATAAAAGTAGTATTACATTTGCAATAATCATCATAATTAAAGTACGTTTTTAACATTAAAAAAGAATAATAATAATAATAATGAAAGTAAAAAGAAAATAAATAAAAATAAAAATAAACATTAATACATAGATTAGATAGATAGATAGATAGATAGATAGATAGATAGATAGATAGATAGATAGATAGATAGATAGATAGATAGATAGATAGATAGATAGATAGATAGATAGATAGATAGATAGATAGATAGATGGGTGGGTGGGTGGGTGGGTGGGTGGGTGGATGGATGGATTAGATAGATAGATAGATAGATAGATAGATAGATAGATAGATAGATAGATAGATAGATAGATAGATAGATAGATAGATAGATAGATAGATAGATAGATAGATAGATAGATAGATAGATAGATAGATAGATTATGGTGGTATATAATAAGAACTCGTGACATTTTGGGAATCCGCTGCTGAATGACCTGGGACTTAGTGTGTTGTCAGCACATGCGGAAAATGTTCCCACAGGTGAGCAGCTTTGAGTCCCAAACAGATACTGCCACAGGGAGTGAATTGTTTACGCCTCCACTATACGAGATCCAGCTTTATGACCTATGCTCCTTAGGGAGGTAAAGGGTATTGACTGATAGATAAGAATCGTGCATATAGGCCCGTCTTGCATTTTGCCCTTCCTCTTACTCATCTTTTATTGCTAGTTATTCAGACATTCTCCATACTTAGGGTGTTAATTTAATGGCGATGCAACATTATAAGTAGTATAAACGCATACATTTACAGTATTTGATTACAATTAAGAAGTAAGATATATAAAAATGAAAAACTAGATCATTAGACCCTCCATACAGTATATTAGATAATAATTCGAAATATAATCCCTTAGGGCGGCATATAATTGGCACTCATAATGTATTTGAACAGTCTACGATTATATGAGTAGGGACTGTGCATGTTTTTAAGATCATGTGGAAGATTGTTCCAAAGATGAGCAGCTGAGTAAGCCAAGCTCTTCTTGAACAAATCTAGCCTGGGCTTGGGTACCTGTAACTGGTTTAAGCGGTTACTACGTTTTTCATTGAATTTTAAAAGAGGCCACAGATACGTTGGAGCATTCTGTGACAAGATTTTGTGAGCGAATTTAGCTTTGTTAAATAGGAAGCGCTTTCTAAGGGGTAATATTTTAATTTAAGATAGTTATATAAATCTGTACAATGTGTTTGGTGTTTATTAGCAACTAGGCGCACTGCACGTTTTTGATGTGAATGAAGCCTTTTTGTGTTGGATATGGAACAACCATCCCAGATTGTGGAACAATAGTCTAGGTATGTTTGTATGTGAGATGTGTAGAACATTTTCCTTGCCCCCTCATCCAGGAAGTGTTTGATTTTGGCTAATTGGTAAACTTTTTGTGCCGTTAGCTTTGTGAGTGCACTTACATGTGAGTTCCAACTTAGGTGCTGATCAACAGTTAGACCTAGAGTTTTATGTTCATTTACGTTTTCAATTAGTGATGTTCCAATGTAGAGCTGAAGTGTTGTTTTCTGCGAGTTTTGTAGTTTTTGTCTGGTTGATATTAACATGGGGATTTGCAGATTCGTAAATAGTTATACACTCAAACTTGGGTGTTGTTATGCAGTGTCATGAACAGCCACATGGTCCAAAGTGTGCGTAATTTATCTGACATGATGGTAGTGCTTCAATGGTAGTATTACAATTATATGAAATGATCGTTTTAAATGTGTTATCGGAAACCCTGTCGTACCTTGATACTAATAACCACAGCGAAAGTGTTAACAAAACAAATATTTAAATTAAACCAACCTCGCACTGTCGAATTCCCTTGTCAAGCCACTTCTTTGACTATCCTAGGACAAGAAGAATTCTCACAGCGCTGGATCTAAGATAACTCGTGGTCTGCTGAATTGGAAAGGCTCGGCCAGCCAAAACCTGTGCTTTTAAATGGCTTTCCGTCTCGCGATTCAGGAGAGTTCCGTGGTTATCCGCTCCCAGCCAATCAGCAGCCGCCTAATAATTATGTTGTCCGAACGGTGTCTCCCAAGACTTTATAAAGAAACGATAAGAATAGGGCCGCCCTACGACAGTGGTTCAGAATTGACATTACTGTACTCTGGACAAACCCAGAGGTGTTCATTCTTCCTCAGCAAATGTCAAAGGGTATGAATGCTGATTGTTCCTGTAGTGCCAGACACGCCTTAGTGAAGCAGAAAAACCACATACCACCCAGTTTCTTGCATGAATGCATATTCTCTATTGTATACAGCACTAACATTTATTTCTACACAATAAATGAAGACAGGACATTTAGCGTGATCAAAATTTGGCAAGCATAGCTAAAATTTGAAGTAATATCTCACCTTAAATAAACTCATTCCACAGTCATCTTTAATGCACTACTAACCTGTAGTTGTAGTGTCCATATTCCCAGTCTATTATTGTTATTTTTGGAGTGTTGGGTGCAGCATTCTCAGCTAACAAAAAATTTCCTGCCAAAATTAACAGCAGTAAATCTCACACATTAAATGGTTATCTTGAAAGAGCACTAGGTACATGTGAATTTCAAATAACAAAAAAATTACAACGGAACTCTTGCTCATCCGTGTGTTACTGGGGCCCTGAAAGGGAAGCAATAAACAGTAACACTGTAACCTACCAATCATGTGCTTAAAAAGCAACAATGGTGAGTTCGGCATGGGACCAGCTACCCCATCTCGAAGACAATTTAAGCCACAAGAACTTCACATAATGTGGATAAGTCAACTAAAGGTAATAATCTAATTCAGTATCCAAGACATCAGAAGGTCTCTGGGAGGGAGGCGCAACCCATGGAACACCGAAAAAAGACTGGATTGCATGTTTTTTTTTGTTCTAGAAAAATCTACAGATCTGACACCAGGAATGTTCATACATTGAATGAATAGGGGAAAACTGCACAGGTGGCAGCAGAAATTAGGTTTCTACGGGCAAATGGCAAAAGAACGGCCGGGTGGCTACAACTCAAATTCAAAGATGTGAGAAAGTGAGACATAAAGGAGCTGGGCAGAAGTCCAGCATCAGCAAAGATGATCCTGCAGATCACAACGGGTGGAGATAATCCCTACTGCATTCTCAGATTGGGGAAACAGAGGCTCTTACAACAGGCAGAAGAGAAGAGCATGTTGAAAGGAACACTGGGCAAAATGCAGTGGAATGTTTTCACTTCGATGTGCATCATCTCCATCGTCACTTATGACTGGAAGAGGCTACTATATAGAACACTGAGAGATGAATAAGCAGGTTTTCAACAAAACATATCCTGAACACACCTGATAGCCACATTGTAAATAATAGCTGAACAAAGTTTAGAACGGAACTAACTCTTTACAATAGATTTATGGTCTGTGAAAAGACATTTGACAGTGTTTAATATCTTCTTCTTCATGCACTTTCAGACATCTATTTATCAGTGGCGTATTCTCTATGTGTGCTGTGCGTGCTGCGCACACCTATGCCCGAAGGAAAATAAAAATTTAATTTATTATTCTATAAAATATTTCTCTTCTAAAGTTCTGCT
The DNA here is from genome assembly GCA_024509875.1 of Oreohelix idahoensis. Taxonomy (NCBI): domain Eukaryota; kingdom Metazoa; phylum Mollusca; class Gastropoda; order Stylommatophora; family Oreohelicidae; genus Oreohelix; species Oreohelix idahoensis. The sequence goes on along the minus strand of JAMPIV010018263.1, from coordinate 211,942 downwards.
TTCAGACCGCACGCATCAGGATAACGGATTTTCCCAGTATATCTAGTTTCAGTTTCCCAGACGCGTTTTATAGTGCAGTTTTTATTGGTTGGTTACAATCGCCCGAAGTTTCTCGGGTAATTCCGTCACAATGCGTGCTGTCCCTTTCAGATTCACGTCTGAATATTGGTTTGTGTGGATTGGGGTCAAGGCCAGATACGTCAATACAATACGAACATGCGTGCGGTGGTCTTGCAGCTCTCGGAGTTGTAAAAATCGGCTGTGTCCGTCCAGCGTTTTTTGTGATTAATTTTTGTTAGTTGCCGGGAATGCAGATTATTACAGTGACAGTGAGTTTCAAGTTGTAAGTTAATTAGTATTTCGGAGATAATTGACATATACCCCTAATAACTATCGTTGCGTAGTTGAATATAGTTGGTTTTTAAATTAAGAGGGGAAGAAGTTAAATTGTAGGCGTACATATTCATTTTAAGTAGCAGCACGCCTAGCTCGCATTACCAGGATACGCCACTGCTATTTAAATATTTTCAAAGAAAACAGTGGTAAGCTTGAGGCTATTTCATCTCCATAAAGTTATTCCAAGAATGGTACTGGTGATGGCCAAATGTTGAACTATGATCAAACTCGTCTTAATATCATGTCTCTGCTCCTCATATGTTGGGCATTTTTTAAGTAGATGTTCAGCAGTCATTTTATTGGTTCCACAGTTACACTCATTGGTAGTTCCTATCATCATCATCATTCCTTTCCGTTCCACATGGAACATAGGGCTGAAACAGTTGCTCTTCAACGATTTCTATTCTGGGCTGTCTTTTTCAGCTGTGCCCAAGTTCTACCAATTCATTAGCCTTCTCTTCCACAGTTCTTCTCCAAGTTCTTCTTGGCCTCCCCACTCTTCTTTTCCCTTGTGGGTTCCAGTCAAGGCCACCTCTGGCTATGCTTGATTGTTCTCTTCTGAGTGCATGTCCTATCCCTTCCTACCTTAATTTCCATTTGTATTGGCTGTTGCCCGTATCTTTTCCTTAGCTCTACATTTGTTATTACATCTGGCCATCTTATACGGAGGATCCGTCGGAGACATCTATTTACGAATATCTGTAGTTTGGAGGTGATACTCTTTGAGATATGCCAGGTCTCTGAGCCATACAGCAAGAATGACTTTACATTTGAATTAAAGATTCCTATTATGAGCTTGTTAAATAGATGGTATTCCAATCTGCTTTGGCCAGTGAGCAGTCTGAAAATTACCACTTGCTCTCTTCTGCCGAGCTGGTAATATGCATTATTTTTTTTAGCGGCCTCGATGCTCTTCCTCCCACTTGTTCCTGTATCTGCTTCAGACAAAACTCTCTGCCTCTTCAAAAGTTATGCTTGTATCAGGCTGAGGTAGCTTTCCACCTTCCTTTGCCAATATGTCAGCCTCTTCGTTGTCGGTGATGTTGCAATGAGATGGGATCCACAGTATAATTACTCTTTTGAATCGCTGACATAGTTTGTGCAGTATTACTCTTAGGTTATCCAGGTTTGCATTCTGGCTCTTCAGCGTTGCAATTACTGACAGCGCATCTGTGAAGAAAACAATTTGTCTCCCGGTGCTTTCCTCTTATCACTAGAATCTCTGCTGTAGTTTTCAGGGACTCTGCCTCTGCTCTAAAGTTACTTGAGAATGTTCCTATTGCCACTGACAGCTTTCTTTTTGTACCAGCGCTTAAACTTAGAAAGACTACAACTCCATCTTCTGCAACATTTGTTGCTGTTCCATCTGTGTATGCATGGGTCCCAATGTTGCATGGGTAATGTTTCTCTATGTATTTTGTTGTTGTGGCTTTTCTCTCTGTTGCATTCTGGCTCTACTTTCTCTCAATTCCAAGAATGTTTTCTATCAGTTTCCAAAACTTGGGAGCTTCTGTGCGGTGTAGATGGATTTAGATGTTGATACCGCATTTATGGGATCTGCGCTCATCTTTGGTGTGGTTGATTTTACAAAGTTGCTTCGTTTTTGTGTCTTCCCCTTCCAAAAGCATTTATACTATTGTACACTGGATAGTTTGTTAGTCTCTGAATTTCTCAGCTTGATGCTGGGCCTTGATATCCTCCACTGGTGGGAGGTTTGTAATCTTTCTGAGTTCCTTAGTAGGTGTTGTCTTCATTGCTTGGTTTTGGAGTCTAATTTTATTGAAGTTTGACTTAGCTGCTGTTGCCCATGCTGCAATGCCATATTCTAGGACTAGTTTTACTCACCCAGTGTATAATGTCTTTAGCACTCTCTCATCTGTTCCCCTTGCTGTTTCAGCAAGTTTTTTCACAACTTCCATTCTTTGCCTTGCCCTCATTTGGTTTCTTTCAACCTGTCAAGTGGTGATCAAAGGTAATGCTTAGATAGTTTGGATTTTCATCCAGATACAGATTTTTTTCCATTTAATATGTTGTTTTCCTTTTGTTTATCTTTATTAGCTAGGTTTTTGCCCACTCCTTCAGTGATGTTAGTGCCTGCTGCATCCGACTGCTTTACATAGTGATATACTCTTCAGAGATCCACAAGTCATCTGCAAAGGAGGCATTATGTGTTTTTCTTGGAATATTTTCTGTTATGTCATTTATGTTTACAAGGAACAATAATGTAGGTGGCAGGACTCCCCCTTGGGGGAACATTGGGGGAATATTGCTCCAATATAATCTTCCTACCTCTGTCCTTGTAGCTGTACTCTAGTGGTTCTATTCTCAAGGCAGTGGCTAATCCATTTGTACATTCTCCCACACACACACCCCTTCTTTGCAGCTTGACTTTCAATCCCTCTTTTCATGCTTTATCAAATGCTATTTCCAAATATACCCAAACCACTAGTGTGTGCTTTTTCCTGAGCCATATTTGTGATCTGATCTTCAGTGGATGTGTGTTGTCTAAATCCTGCTCGTTGAGGGGTTAACAGGTGTTTTTCTTCCCGGTGCCACATCAGTCTGGTATTAATCATACGCTCTAACAGTTTACCTACACTGCTAAGTAGACTGGTCTTTAATATGACATTATCTTATAACCTGTAGAAGGTCTCTCACTTCAATACACTGGTTGCTAAAGGTCAGGAGAGGTTGTGAAGAAAGACTGAATGACACACCATTATGGCTTATGTGACAGTACAGGTGGTACTAAGGGGGAGCTTAGTAGTTAGACTAGCTCCTTAAAGGTTAAGAAGAGGTTTCTCTTTTTTTTTTATACAGAGGGCGTGATATGTAGTATAGTGGTCTACTCTTCTAGTTCAGTAGACTCGCTATCGCAAGAGTTATTTCCTAGAAGAGGTTATACTGACCCAGGTTCTTTTGGATCTCATTTATGTTGGAGACCTTGTGGTAAGATAATTTTCAAAGTCCACACAGATAATCTCAAAATTGGCGACAGTCAAGTATTTACCAAGTAGTACAAATTTTCCACTTTTATTTGTATATGTTCCAAATCCAGAGTATTTTTAGAACATGCACATCTCAATTCACTATAGTTACTGATTTGAGATTTTTCTCTTTTCAGGTAAACAAACAATCCTTTGTTCGTACACTCTCTCATTCAATTAATTAAAATATGTCGTTCCTTTGTCGTTCTTGTGTTACTAATTGATTAGCCCTCGATATCTATTTAGTTGCAAGGTGCTATCAATTTCTGAAACCGTTTTATTTTTTTTTCTCAAAACCTTGCAACAGTCTAGGTCACAATCGAGCGAAACTTCTTAGTCACGTGCTTACCTCGTGCAAATAATGTACGACATACCCACCTCGTGGCCGAGTAACACTCTGATCTGTAAATACCAACTGGTCGTATACAAAACCGTGAATCAAATTCAATGACGAAGTATGAATATTCTCCACCGACGAGACCTAAGGCTTTTGTTCTAACCAGGGGGTGGTCACAATCGCAAACCGCCACACCCGTACAGTTAGAGCACCTTATATGCAATGGTCATATTTGTCTGTTCTCTTCTCCAACTCAAGTCAGACTGCCGAATTCTTCAATACTCTGTGTATTGACGCCATCGTTTTATGACTAGTGTTAATTTTACTAGCTAGTCTTTATCTAATACTATATTCTACTTAATGGTAGCACTGTTAGCGCTTAAGTAGTAGGAGTAGGCCATCCGGTCACACTTAATAATTCATGTTTATTATTTAACCTTATAAAACAGTCATCTGTACATTTCAAGATCAAGCACAGTCATATTAATGATAAAAAGGACTGAGTTTGTCCTGATATATTTCTACATCCACATGAAGATTGTTTAGTGTTGTGCAGTTTATTTTGGGCGACCTTTGTCTTGAACATGTGAGTGTGTGCACAGCACATCAAGTACATAATGCACATCAAGTACATTAACATAGAAAAGCAAACAATTATTTAAAATTACAAGAAGTGATCTAATCACCAGAAATGGTTTACCTTATCAAACTAATATTTGTTCCCTATTACCATCCTCAAACTCTAGAGGCTAGACCCAATCATACCATATCTCGAACGCCCCCCCCCCCCCCCCACTCCATTTTAACACCCATATTCAAATTGACTGAAATTTCCAAGCTGGTCTTATCCATTATGACAGCTTCATGTGATGTAATGGTAAGAATATTATATGTAAGTTTACTTTTCCTGAATTTCACCTTCTGTAGTCATTGCTATACTGCCAGCTTGTTGTACTGTTTTTTTTTGGCCATCTACCGCATCTTTGCTTGTGTGAACTACCTTATCTCTGCATTCCCTTTTGATGTTTACAATCACTGTCCGGTGAGCAGCATCTAAATCTAAATTGCCGCCATCAATTTCAGAATCTGACAACAATAACTAGGCATCAGGAAATATTTCCACTAAAAAACTCTGGTACTGACCATTTACAATTCTTAGATTTAGTCACTATCTGTTTACTAGTTACATACTCCTTCATGACAACATGTTGCAATTTAAAAAAAAAAGGTGCCTATGAAGACTTATGAGTAATAACTAGTCTTTAAAAAAAAAAAAAAAAAAAAAAAACTAAATTAGAGTTCTGTCATCTCTGGGCAAAAGTATTAATCATCATCAAACCAGAAGCTATTGGAACTGCTGGTAAAAGATTACTGTAGGTAAGATGACTTGGCTTCCCTGCTTAAGGGGTTAACACTGACATAAGTATATTCAATATCATAAATAGTGTATTATGTCAAATTTTTTTATTCCAATGCATGAATCACTGGCTGGATAAAGATCTGATATGAACAAATGGCATTACCTCCCTGTAAGTCATTGTGGCAAAACACTATAGGACAATTCAGCTTCCTGGCCTCTGCTCTGAAAAATAAATACAATGTTGAACTATGATCAAACTCGTCTTAATATCATGTCTTTATCTAATAAATGACTTTATCTGCCAGACCTAGACATGCCACCTTCATGCAATCAAATAAATAAAAAAAATATATGTCTTCAGAGACCATTAAAAGCAAATGAAATAGTTTGCAGTGGCCAGTTCTCATATACATACACAATTATGGTTTTCAATTTTGGAGACTGTTTGTGAACAGGTTTTTATAGTTCGAATTCATAGTTTTCCCCCATTGGGTTCTTGAATACATCTCTTGACTATCATTATTCATTAAACAAGTTCGTTCTAACTTTTGAGTTCTAGTGTCATTATTCTAATCGTTTGATTTTCACTGTAACAACTTGAGTCAAGGTTTGTTAGGGGCTTGTGTTCATTTAAATTAAAAATGATCTTTGATGAATACCATAGATAACATCACTGAAGGTCAACACCAACGATTAAAGTCACACAAGGCGATGCAATAAATTCAATTCAGTGAGACGAACGTCAGTGAATTTTAATAAACCTTCACACTTTCTTATGAAGCATGAACAAACACTAGAACTAAACTCTGTTATTGTCTTTGATAATCTTGACTGACATTACAATTTACAAATGAAGTGGATTGGCCTTGAAGTTGGAATTGCGATGGGATGTACCATCTCTCCGATACTATTCGTGATGGCTATGCAGGTAATCCTCAATGCGGCTGAAGGGATGGCTATAGGTCCAAAGCTCGGTGGAATGTGTCACATGCCACCGCTCAAAGCATTCATGGATGACACAACAATTCTGACATCAGATGAACATCAGGCCCGGAGGATGTTAGCACGCCTGGATGAACTAGTCAGCTGGTGCAGAATGAGCTTCAAACCCAAGAAGTCGAGAAGCCTATCAGTCAGGAAAGGGAAGACAGCAGAGGTCATATTCATGGTTTCTAACCAAAGAATCCCTACTGTCACTGAGGAACCTGTTAAAAGTCTTGGCAGGGTGTACGATGCCTCATTTTTAATGACTCGACGGCAGTGCAACAGACAATAGAAAAGGCAGGCAGAGGGCTACAGATCATAGACCAAAGCAGACTCCTAGGAAAATTCAAACTGTGGTGCCTCCAGTTCATGTTGATACCTAAGTTGCTGTGGCACTACTTATATATGAAATAAGCACAAGTACAGTGGAAGCTATAGAGCAGAAGGTCAAAAAGTTCATGGGGAAATGGCTAGGGGTACCACCAGGTCTGTCAGATGTAGCACTGTACTGCAAAAAGTCAAAACTTCTGCTTCCTTTCAAGTCAGTTGTTGAAGAGTACAAAGTTGGAAAGGCAAGGCTTGCAATGATGCTATGCAAGTCAGCAGATGATGTGGTTAAGTCCATTCAGCCCCCACTTAAAACGAGAAGGAAGTGGAGAGTGGAAGAAGCTGTTGATGCTGCCCAAGAGTCGCTCAAACTGAGGGAGGTAATCGGATACACACAAACGAATAGACAGGGATTTGGTCATGGAGACATCCGCTGGTGGTCCAAGGCATCAAGCAGGGAGCGTAGAGACATGGTAGTTCAGGAGATACGAGGAGCTGAGAATGATAAGAGGGTGCAAAAAGCGGTGCAGCAGGCCCAACAAGGCCAATGGACTACATGGGAAGGAGTCCTGCAAAGGCCCTTGACATGGAATGATATATGGCATATGGCACCTCTTAGGCTCAGCTTCGTTGTTAAATCAATGTATGACCTCCTGCCATCGGCCACAAACCTTGTGAGATGGGGAAAGTCGGATGATGAGCAGTGCCCCCTGTGCCATGGGAGGCAGACACTTGAACATGTGCTCTCAGCTTGCAAGGTGTCATTAGGGCAAGAGCGATACACATGGCGCCACAACAAAGTGCTAAATAAGATGGCTACGACAATAGATCTGGCAAGGATGAAGGCAAATAGCAATGTCAGGCCAAACACCGCAAACACATACTTTCTGAGAGCGGGAAAGTCAGCACACCCAAAGCCGAGTAAATCAGGTAGCAGTGTACCATCTCTCCTTGACTGTGCAAATGACTGGGAGATGGCAGTAGACCTACCTGGACGAGGGGCATATCCAGAGAGTATCCGAAAATCTCGAAAATGGCCAGATATAGTGCTGCATTCTTCATCATCGCACCAGGTTATATTGATTGAACTGACCGTGCCATTTGAATCCAGATTGGAAGAGCAACATTTGTTCAAAGCGGCCAAGTATAGTGATCTGGCCGCAGATCTGAGACACGATGGGTTCACTGCAAGGGTCATGGCTGTTGAGGTGGATGCAAGAGGGCTTGTGGCTGCATCAGTGTATGATTTACTGAAACTGTTAGGGCTGAGGGGACAGTCGAGAACAAGGGCACTGAAGAGGCTTAGTGAAACTGCAGAAAAGGCATCATGCTGGCTGTGGAACAACCGCAATGGGCTATGGAACTCGGGACAATAAACTCTGCGGTACAGGAAACATCAGGAATTTTTCTACGTCCACAATACTTTATCTTTCATTCTGTATCCCGACACTCACTCATGTGTTCATCAACAATTAATCTGCATTTTTTAATGTGTCATTAAACATCAATACACAAATTACACAAATACATTCTCGCTTATATCCGTACATTCTTGAGGGAAAATGACATAATAATACAGTAGACATTCAAAAATCCGGCAACCTCCGGACCTGAGGAGTGCCGGATTTTTGAAAATGCCGGATTTTTTATCGTTATATATTCTGTATATATTTAACAGAAAATGGCTACCTGTACACTTTATCTGCGATCGACAATGCACGATGTTTACGTTTTACACCACTTCTTTTATTTGCTGAATCCATAATGGGGCTAAACAGCAGCAAATAAATGATAAAATGAGAAGGAATGAGCAGGAATGCCTGTTAACACGTGCAAGCAAGACCCAACAGCTGCATCAAAACATAAACTGCTCCAGAAAACAGTGGCGCGCCAACGCGGTAAATTTAAAAATGCACTCCGAAATCCATGCCGGAAATCTGAAGGAACCGGATTATCGATGGCCGGATTTTTGAATGTCAACTGTAATAATTTCTTATGCATTTTGTAGCAGGACACATCTTCGAGCTGTAAAAATGTATTCTGCTCATTCTCATACACATCATCACATTTAAGCAAATACATTCATATTTCAAAAGTACAGTGCTATGCAGGTACATTCTCACATACATTACATTATATAGTAATGCTACATGGATATAAAACAAATTATTCACATAGACAATAACGAGCGAAACAGGAAAAGAAAGGTTGACTTATAGATAAGATGTGGACTGACAATGGCTGCTTCTATGGGTGTAGATAATCGATGTTGATCAAGTGTTTGAAAAGTGCTTTGTTGAATGAGTATTGTGTATGTAGGTTTTTTATGTGGTGTGGAAGGCCGTTCCACAAGTAGGCTCCAGAGTAGGCTAGACTCTTTTTGAACAGGTCGATCCTAGGTTTGAGCAGACGTAACTGATGTAATTGCAGTCCCTCTCTTCTACTGGTTTGAAACAATGATCGTAGGTACGGCGGGGCACTGTTTGATAGAATTGCGTGAGTCAGCTTGGCTTTGTTGTAGAGACGTTTTTTTAGGGACAGTATTTTGGGTTCTTTTTGTGTCCTCGCATGTAGTATTGTGCGATTATCGGTAATCTGACATACTGCTCTCTTATGCAGAGAGTGCAGTCTCTTTGAGGTGGAAGCAGGGCAACCATCCCATAGTGTAGAGCAGTAATCTAGATGTGTCTGTATATGTGATTTGTAGAACAATAGTCTAGTGTCTGCGTCTAAGAAATGTTTTATTTTGGCTAGCTGGTATGTCTTTTGAGATAAGTGTTTGGTTAAATTCCGTACCTCAACACCCGACCTTGCCTTCTCAACAAGAGACATAACCATAAGATCGAACGCATTGTGCTCAACCAATTGGCAGGCAGTGACCACAAATCGATCAAACTAATGATTAATATGGAACATACACTCCACTTCCATAGGCCATTACCCCGCTGGAACTTACAAAATTGCCAACTGGAACAAGTCTCAGCACTGACAGATGAATACTGTGGCTTGATAAACACCCAAAACACAAGAATTGGAGAAATAACTGACGGATTTAATAAAGCAGTCCTGAAAGCTGCCCTAGAATCAATACCACGAGGGGTAAGAAAAGATTATAAGCCGTACTGGACAGAAGAACTCAAAGAACTGGAAGAACAGGTAACAGAGGCCAGACATGTAGCAGAAAATGACAAAACAGTTGAGGCAAACATTGCCTACAAAGCTATCTCTGCAAAATACAGGAAAACGTTAAACTGTTCAGCCAAAAATAGCTGGATCAAAACTACAGAAAGTCTTAACCTCGACAAAGATGGAAGAAATTTATGGAGGATCGCCAAAGCCTTAAATGATGAGGAATGCAAACAATAAGGTAATAGCCCTACAACAAAATGAGAAAATACTAACAAAGAAAGAAGCAGCAAATGTCTTTGCTCAAAAATTCTCACATGAGAGCCAGATAAATGTTCCACCTGACAGAAAACAGGAAATTATCAAAGAGCAAGAACTTTACCAAAATATACCAACTGTTCCAGAAGAGCACATGACAGCAAACCTCAATGAGAGAGCTAGAGGCAGCCACTGTATCCCTTAAACAAAGAAAGTCACCTGGAAAAGACGGGGTAACAAATGACATGCTTAAAGGGCTAGGTCCTAATGCCAAGAAAGCCCTCCTCAAGATTATGAACTATAGCTGGAAGCGTGGAATTGTACCACAGGCCTGGAAAGAAGCAGTACTAGTTCCAAATTTTAAAAAGGACAAAGACCGAATGGACCCCAACAGCTACAGACCCATCAGCCTTCTAAGCTGCGTGGGAAAGCTTATGGAGAGAATGATCAATACCAAATTAAGTTGGCACCTCGAAGAAAAACAAATTCTACTGCACCAACAGGCATGCTTCAGGCAACACAGATCTACAGAGGACCCAAGTCACCTACATTGCACAGGAAGTCGAAGATGCTTTCCAAGAAGGAAAGCACACATTAGCAGTCTGGTTAGACATGGAGAAAGCATTTGATAAAGTTTGGAAAGATGGGCTAAGAGTTAAATGCTTAAATATGGAGTCTGTGGAAGATTGTATAACTGGATCAGTCACAAACAGAACAGTTAGAGTGCAGGTGCACGGATAATTAAGCAAAAAGACTACAATGGAACATGGAGTCCCACAGGGTGGGGTCCTTTCCCCAACACTTTTCCTCATATATATATAAATGATATAACAGAAAACATCCACAAGAATACCCACAACTCCCTCTATGCTGATGACCTGGCCATGTGGACTTCAGAAGAATACATCACCACAGCAAGAGTGCACATGCAGGATTCACTGCTAGCCCTTGAAAGTTGGTCCAGAAAGTGGTTGCTCAAAATCAATGAACAAAAAACAACACACACTATTTTTACTTTGTCAAGCAAACCACAGCAAGCAAAGCTACAACTAAATGGGCAGGCAGTACGAGAAGATGAAACACCAACATACTTAGGAATCACACTAGACTGCCGAATGATGTGGAAATCACAGATAACCAAAATACAGTTAAGGGCAAAACTTTGCATGGCCATCATGAAAAAGTTAGCTGGTACCACATGGGGTGCTGATGAGAATATCCTCAAAAAGCTGTACACAGGGAGAGTCAGACCTGCTATGGAATACGGCATCACAGCTTGGTCGACGGCAGCAAAGTCAAATTTTGACAGAGTAAACAGACTCCAAAACCAAGCAGCACGTATTATAACCGGGGCCCTAAAGTCCACAAAAATCAACCATATGGAAAACATTACAGGGCTACAGTCAATGGAGGACAGACGTGACAGCAGAGTCCTACAACAAGCTAAAAAATTTAAGAGACTCGAAGGACACTGTCGTAGATTTTTGATAGGGGAATTAAGACATAGATTGGTCCCTTCTGAATAGAAATAGAACAGGTGATAGCTCAGTGAGAGGTAATGTAAAGAAAATAGATTTTTTCACGAGTGAGATGGTGGATACTAATTAGAGTCTGTCCCTGAAACGTGAGAAGCTTCTCTCGGTCAGCCTATCTTCTACAACAGAACTAGTTTAGTCAGACAGTCTATTAGAACATATATAGTAATATATATATATACCACTCACATACACACACACATAAGTGATGACAGTTAGACGCACAGACGTGAAAAAAAAACTATAAAAATGGAATATAGATATTTTGGAACAAGCTGACCGACACACTTGAATAAAGTTTATGTAAATTTTTATTAACATAAGGAAAATTTGCCACAACAAATAAGTTTGCTTATCAAGCACATATAAATACACATAGGTTAATGAATTACTAAAAGAATAATAGACCCATAGGTGTAATCCTTACCCCCTCTGTTTAGCCAACGACCCCGTTAGAAGAAAAGTTATAGCCCCAAAGAGTCACAGATTTATACACTATGGTCTAGGATTTCCCTCTATAGTTAAGAACAGAGTTGATATATTAATCTATCCTAAGAGGAAATCAGCATTTACAACAAAAATTGCATAAAGAAATTTCAAAGTGGGTGCATGAATATAAAAAAATGAAAGAATCACTCGTTCTGCTTTCTCTCGGTTCATTCAGCAGGGGCCCCTGACATACTTTCTTACTTACAAACGAGATGCTTTTTGCCTTCTGGCTCAAACTTCAGTACACTTCTCTACAGTGAATCTGTATTCTTTTGATAAAGAGAATCCCAGCTCTGCAGATACAGGTTTCTTCCATTAATCCGGGGAGCATTCACTTCACAACTATATTTTAAGATTACTGTTAATGTCACTTGAATCAGTTCAGGTAAGAAATTATAAACAGGCTCACAGTGTCAGAATCACAAGGTTTCCCCTACTTAGGAAAATGACAGGTTGGTAACTTCTCTCAAATGTAAAATTCTTGGTCACACCACAATTAGTCAAAAATGTTGGAAATGTTACTGTTTGTAATTTCTCTCGCCACAGGGGCTGAATGTACAATGAGATTGTTGGGAAGAATTATAATCTGGCTCGATAGGCCCAGTTATTGCATTTAGTATTAAAGTTCGTGAGATGAGTACACTTTTTTTTTTCTGGATGCAAACACAATGCCAGACAGGTTGTAACTTGGAAACTCACTTATTTAAATTACAAAAATGTTTCTTCTAGGTTCTTCTCATATACTGAAACCGCTGGTAGATGTTGGGCTTTACCCAGAATACTGTATAAAGAAAAAGAAACATACAGAATACTTAAACATAATATTATACACATCCTATCCTACCTTCGCGTAAAACCTAATATTCACTTCGGTTATTAACTTTAAGTTAGAGACTATAAGCTTAGCGCTTGTCTCATCGTTTAAACTTCCGTGAAATAAATTCTAGTCATTAAAAGAATCAATCATCATGAATTAGAAATACGTAAGTATCTCATCAATACTCAATGATGAATCAGTGCATTTACTAGTTAGTTAAAATATTCTCGGACTGGTTACTAGCAATTAAATTAAATTTATTTATAGCTGTATGAGTTTTAGCTAGAAATTTTAATTATCATTTAATCACTCTGCACATAAATAAACTAAATAAACATAAAAATGAAAAAGGCGATCTACCACTAAAATCACTCAACACTACTATATATATATATCTACCATTAGCGCAGAAGTAAAACGATCTCCAATCGACCAACTAAATGATGCTTCTATTAACAGAGATCATAGGAATCGAAAGCTAGATGATTCTAGTCTTTCTGGCTGTACTGGATGAATTAAGTTAGAATTCTGGAGTATATATCTCTCCGAAATCAGGGGAAGGTTACGTCTATAACCTGACCCGACTCATTTGCCAGATGTTAGCACCTACGTCCAGATTTACATATTTCCTTGCTCATTCTACGAATGAAACGAATTCTACACACCCTTACCGAAACCAGACTTAACACCTACAGTACATTCTCTCGATCTGATCAGACCTCGGCAATAAAACTCAGAGTGTGCGTTTTACACGTTCTGCTTCACATGGCCGTTCCCAGCGATCTATGTCTTTCATCTCAGATCTTTCATGAAGAATAATTAACTATAGGCGGACAGATCAGAGAAAAATAATAGACGATAGTCTTACTTCTTATCCCTGTCGAGAACGAATTAACACGATTCGGTCTCATCAAAGAACTTAGCTAAACAGCAATAAAATGCGTTGCTAAATTAGAAAGGAAAAGACAAAGGTATGAACGGGAGAGTATATCTTAACAATCGAGCGTATGCGAAAAAAGAAGGGTAAAAGAGCAAGAGAGGTAAAAGACCAGTGCAGAATAAAGAATAAATATCTGAAATTTATTAATCATAATATCTCTGCCACATACATCCCCCCTTTAAGATATGGAACCATTCCATGTCTACTTTATGGAAATAAATTTCCGATATCAGTAGCTTAAGGGTGCCTGTTATCTACACTCTCATCTTCCCCCTCCATCTCTGTCCAATTCTTATTCATGTCTGCTCCCAAAGTTTTCTTTCTCTGGAATGTCTTCCTTGTGCGCTTGAAAGAGGGTCTCCGCTTTTGACCTCGTTGAAAGATTTCGTGTGTGCAGTGGAAATTCCCTGCCACTATCGTCATCTTCGTCAATTTTGGTGATCGCCAGGAGATGTTCAGAGGTTGGCACTGGTCTTTCCAAGTATTTCTTTAACAGGTTTACATGGAAGACCTTCTCCTTTCCTTTAATTGAGATCTGGTAGTTAGCCTTAGAAATCTTTTTAAGGACGGTAAACACTACCTTTATTTTTTTCAGCTCCATAGACGACATCTTTTCCTCATGCAGTCTCATATTTTCTTGCTCTAGTATCTGCATCTGCATTCCTCTTGTATTTATTATTTTTTTAAAAGACTGTACTTAAGTCTAGATGTTTGTATGCTACCGCCCTCATTTTTTATTTTTCGATGTAATTTCTTTTCAAAAAAAAATATTTCAAAAATGATGTTATCATTTTTTTTTTTCCCCGGGGGGTGCGGTAAACTGTTAAGAGTCAGTTTGTTGTAAGTTAGGAATGTGACCTTTTTTATATTTCTTTTTTATATTTATGGTCAAAGGGACATTACTGATTGTATTACTTTTTTGGTACAGAACTGATTTAGTTGTTATCTCCCCTTGGGCTTGCTATTGTCTAGCTATATGCCCATATAAGGTTCTGTTCGTAGATTTTCTTAGAACAGTCCCAGTATGTTCCAGTTGTGATCTAAACTCAAGTCACGTGATGATCTGCGCAGGCGCCTAGGTTTTGGCGGGTCCGGAAGACTGCTTCGTTTAGGCAGTCAAGCTGGGCGATTTGAGCGGAGAGGGTGTCCCGCCATGTTTTTCTGGCAGTGTAAAAGGGGGATCAGAGTTCTGTGTGTATTAAATATGTTTAAGATTCCCCTTGATTGTGATTCTGGCATAGTTCGGTAAAGCCTAGGATATGGCCAGTGTTTCTTGTGTGTTTGTTTCCTGGAGTGCAGAGCAGGCAACAATACTTTGATATCGATTAACATTGAGTACTTGGAAGCCCACTATCTATGCGGCCTATTTTTGCTAAAGATGTACCTGACTTGCTGTGTCAGAAGATATATATATTAACATTGAGTACTTGGAAGCCCGCTATCTATGCGGCCTATTTTTGCTAAAGATGTACCTGACTTGCTGTGTCAGAAGATATATAGTTTAACATTGAGTACTTGGAAGCCCGCTCCTTATGCGGCTTGATTTTGCAAGAGTCTCTGTAGTGTTGGATACTATGAACTAATGCTATCTACGTGATGTTGAAGATGATTGAGCCTTGTCCTAATGACAGTACGTTTGTTTTGATGTCGATGTGATGTTATTGTAATAAATCGTTAGAACCGTACCAGCTGTTCCTACTTCACTGACTCCTATATGTGGTACGAACGGTCTATTGTACTACAACATCACCACCCACACTGCTACATATATAAGAACGTACATCTACCCTGTCTAATAGAAGATTTCTGCAGTGGTGGAAACTCCAACATTACGTACGTCTACAGTGAGGGCCAGTATGGCCTATGGTCTAGAAACGTACTGTTACACCCTTGTCATCCGATACGTAGTTTGTTGTTCCCGGTGGGGAGTAACAACAAAACTTTCTCTCCTGCTTCCAATTTTCTTTCTTTCGCGACTTTCCTGTATCGGTTAGCATGCTTTGCACGTGCTCGCTTAAAGTTGGTCGTTGCTAGATCCCATCCTAGCTTTAACCTTTCCTTTAAATCTGACACATATTTACTGGCTGAGACAACTGTCTCATCAGCCTTCTGGTCTGTCAGCGACTGAAGTAAGGCTTCAAGCAGCCCCTTAATAGGTCTGCCGAATAAAAGATTCGCTGGGGGAAATCCTGTGGAAGTATGAGGGGATTCCCTGTAGCCAAATAAAGCTGCAGGAATACAAAGATCCCAATCTTCAGGTTTCACTTGTCCTAGTTTACTTAAAATCGTGTTGAGGTTTCCGTTGACACGTTCTAATAACCCCCTTCCAGCCAGATTATAAGGCTTTATGTAGATGTGCTGGTTCCTCAAGATCTTAACGATCTCATCCATTAGCAGGTTTCAGTATGGAGATCCGTTATCCGTCAACACTTGTTGAGGGAATCCCAACCGAGTAAAAATCTGCACGAGGGTTTCTGCGACATGCTTGGCATCCGCGCATGTAAACGGTATAGCTGTTACGGACTAATTGACAGCCTCTGACATCAGTTTACATTAAGGCTCTATATGCTTTGGATGACCAAGATGTTGTGTGCGTATTCTGATCTTAGAATGTCAAAGTCCGTCGGGTTCATTTATATATTTTACAAGATTCCGTTGGGCACTACGTTAGTATCGATATTGTCTCTAGTAACCCATGTGATGCGTTGATACTGGAACATGCTTCATATTAAACTTATGAGTATTGACTGACCTGTCTATTCTTGCCTTATTAAATATCAGCAGTGTGAGATGCAGCGTGTTTAGGCAATTAAGTGTCACTGGTCATTATGATTGAATCAAACAGTATGGAATTCAACTCAGAATACGGCATTTGATAAGACCAGTATTTGACGACTTAAACATGTTTAATTAACTCTCTCATTTCATGAGTAGACACAACTATTCAAAGACATAGTTCATAAACACAGTTCCATGTACGTGTCGAATGAGTTCTTATTCTTCATTAAAGCATATGTTCACTAATATATAGTTCTGTATAATGGTCAGTTCCTTTTGGCCAACATCCCGTGGCATAAATTCATAGGCTAACTAGGCTTACTCCCGTTGCTAGTTTAATAATAGCCCTTTTCCACTAGACTTACTTACACTGCTAGTTTTGCAATATCCTTCTTACGCTAGGCTTACATCTACTGCTAGTCGTCTAATATCCTTGTTACACTAGGCTTACGTCTGCTGTTAGCTATATAATATTCGTTTTACACTAGTCTTACTCCTGCTGCTAGTTACGAATGTTCATTTGGCATCCAATGCCAGGCTAATCTGCCATAATTACAAACTGCGTTAATAACAATACAACTTACGTTTAATCCAAGAACACACTGCTAAATTTGGCTTCCCAGCCACACATATCAATTCAGTAGACAATGCCACACAATCCCAAGTGGTTATACCACATATATCATAGTGGCTAGGCCACACTTTCCAAAGTGGCGATGCCACACGCTGCCGTTAGGGCCGGAGCCCACGATTCGAATGACGTTACTAAGTCCTACGCGTAATGCATAGAGATATGCGTTCTATGTCGTTAATATATTCATTTGCGGTGTTCCATGGTGCACCCATTCGGATCGATATCAAAATCCAAATGCCTGCACACATGCAACAATCCCCGACATCATCGATCATTAATATATTCACTCATTTGAGGTGTTCCATGATACAGCCATTTGAGTCGGCCTAACTCAAATGCCCGTAAACATGAAACAATCCTCAGCATCATCCCCCTCACTCCCAAATGTGACACTTGTGGCACGTGTGATAGTGGTGGAGAAGACGTACGTCTCTACCATATACGTATCAATAATATATGAGTATTAGTATTCTCCGCTTATGATTACAATAATCATTAAATACGAACAATAAAATGTATAATAATAAGTACTAGCAATTCTCAAAATGGTAACTAAAGAGTTAATTCATCTTTTTCTCAGAGAAATTGCGCGATAGTAAATCCGCTAAGTTATTGTCCGATCCAGCGATAGGCAGAATCGTAAACGAAAATTCCTGGAGTAGTAAGTACCATCTGTGAATTCTCGAATTCCGCATAGTTCTGGATGTAATGTACGTAAGAGGGCTGTGGTCTGTCATGATATAGAAGTGCGTGCCGATGAGGTATCTTGACAACTTCTCGAGGCACCACACAATAGACAGGAGCTCACGTTCACCTGTCGCATACTTCTGCTCAGCTGATGTCAGTTTTCTTGACACGAAGAAATACGGATGGAGTGTTCCCTTGTAGTTTTGCAACAAACAGCCACCAATCCCATAACTGGATGCATCTGATTGAAGTGTGAATGGAATGTGTATATTTGGTAACAACAAAATAGGTTTATTAGAAAATAATTTCTTAATAGTTACCAAGGCGCTTTCGCAAACTGGTTCCCAATTTATCTTATTAGGACTACCTTTGGCCAGCAGTGCGGACAAAGGTGCAGATAGTTGTGCGAAATGCGGAATGAATTTATGATAATAGTTAATTAAGCCTAAAATGCTTCTAACCTGCTTCTTAGTCGAAGGGGTAGAAATATCAAGAATTCTTTTGACTGTATTGTCATCAGGATATAGTTTGTGGTTACCTATACGGTGACCAAGAAAAGAGATTTCCTGACAACCTATTTGAACCTTTGAAGGTCGCACAGTCAAACCGTGTTTACGTAAGGTATGGAGAAGAGAAGTTAAACCATCAATGTGCTCTTCCCAAGAGTCATGAAATAAGCAGATGTCATCGATGTACGTGATGACATCTTTCCGATCGCCAAGAAGACGGCGCATCATGCGCACAGTCGCAGGCGCATTTACTAAACCAAAACACATATAATTCCATTGGAAAAGACCAAATGGAGTTGTGAAAGCTGTGTATGGCTTAGCATGTTCGGCAAGTGGAATTTGCCAATAACCTTTAGAAAGATCTAATTTACTAAAGAAAGTAGCATTAGATACTTGTGATAGAAGATCATCTAATAGATGCATTGGTTCGGCATCTGTAACTGTAATTCTGTTCAGTCGCCTAAAATCAATGCATATACGTAAGGAATCATCCTTTTTCTTAACAATCACCATTGGGAATGCATATGGTGATTCCGAAGGAGATATAACACCTAAACGTATCATCTCTTTTAACTCTTTCTCTACCCTATCTTTGTGGTGTAAAGAAATAGGATAGGGTCTCAGTTTAATAAGCTGATAGTCAGTGAGGATAATGTCATTGGAAATAAGTGATGTATGACCAGGAAGATCAGTCAGAACATCATCAAAAGAGATAAGAATTTCCCGAACTTGACATTGTTGTGAAGAAGATAATGAAGATGAAATAGTTACATCCTTCCAAGACTCTGATGATTGTAAGGAAGGTAATTGAAAGTGTAAAGGAATAGATGACGTAGTATCTTCCTCATGAACAACTGCAAAAGAAGCAGCATGATGTGAAGAATCACTAATAGAGTTAATGACAGGAATTAACTCCTGTGGTCTTTCTACTGCTAATTTTAGCATGTTGACATGAAAGGTTTTGATTTTTCCTCTAATGTTCACAGCATAATCAACATCTGTGACTTGTCTGATAATATCAAATGGACCTTGCCATGATATTAATAATTTGTTGTCATTATGTGGCAATAATAACCAAACCTTTTCACCTGGTTTAACCTTTAGCACGCTGCATAAAAATTCAGAAAACTTGCCCAACCACTGCATTCTTTTTCACAACGCCCCATTTTTATAGTGGGTGACTTGTAAATTCTATAGTTTTTTTGTTTTTTGGTCAATTGCTCTAATTTTTAGATTGTATAGAAATGAATGAATGATGAATCTGATGATATAAAATTTGTTTGTGTACATGTTAGATGTGATAGGAAGAGAGGAAAGGAAAGATGAAAAAAACGAAAAAAATAAAATAAAAATAAAAATTTTTTTTTTTTTAAATTTTAAAATTAAAAAAAAAATTAAAAAAATGACCAACGAACGAAGAGTCCATATCCCTTGCATCTCAATGAAAGTCATTTGACCAATAGAGCAATACAAATCAAATGACGATCTTTTCGTTACACCCATCATCAGTAGCAAAGCAACAAACTCCCTAGCCAGCCGTGACATTCGGCCGTAATCCTATTTTTTTCCGATATTCCTAATCCTAACCCCGAAAATTATACATACTTGAAAGGCCATTTTACTTTCGTTTCCATCTCAGCCATCAAACATATTCTGAGAACCGATTTCAGCGCTTATAAAGACAAAAATTTCATCCCCACCGCATGGTGTCAGAATCCAATAAAATTAGAGCGAAATGACCGCGTGTCTGATGCCGATTCATTTCGATTTAAAAAATTTACAAAAAATAAACGCGGATACACCCATCACTTTTTTAAGATCGGAAACGGAAGCTAACTCTCTTGCAAATAAAATTACAACTTAACATCCGGGGTTGAAAATCACGTGTACACAAGTCCTCATGCTAGAAACGGTGACAGCCGCAAGGCAACTAATCTCGCCTCCAGCTGGCAGAACATAGGTTGCGTTCGGCGAGATGTCTCGCCGGCAGTGTGCTAAAGGTTAAAGAATCTTAAAGTTCTTTTTTGATTATGTAATAACCTTGATCTTTGAGTAGCAGTTTTGATACTTTCAGATGCATAAGTGCACGCATCAATGATTCGCTGTCGGAGATCAATAACTAACTCATAGCTGTTTCGAGTGGATGTATCCACTGATGTTCCAACAAACAAATCTTTCAGTATCATCATTGGTCCGCGAGGATTCGATCCATAGACCAATTCGAATGGAGAAAAGCCAGTGCTTTCTTGGGGTACTTCTCGAAAAGCGAACAATGCCACCGGAAGTAGACGGTCCCATTCACGCGGGCACTCTTCAGTGATCTTAGCCAGTATCTTATAACACTCATAAACACCGTTTGATTGAGGCCTATACGCACTACAAAACGAATGGTGCACAGATAACATGGACTCTAGATCCCTCATAATGTTGGATGTAAATTGTGATCCTTGATCTGACAAAATGTCCTCTGGAAAACCGATCCGACAGAATATGGAAAATAATGCATCAGACACAGATGCAGTCGTAATGGTTTTTAAAGGTATGGCTTCAGGCCAACGCGTGCAAAGATCTACGCAAGTTAAAATATAACGAAATCCATTATTTGAAGTAATTGACAAAGGACCCACTATATCTACTGCAATCTTTTTGAATGGTCTTTCAGGCACGTCCATAATTTGTAAGGGTGCCGTATGGAATCTGCCCTTACGTGCTATACCTTGGCATGTTGTACAAGATCTGCAGTACAACTTGGTATCCCTGTAAACCCCAGGCCAATAAAATTGTGACGTAATACAAAACAATGTTCTTTTGATCCCCATATGACCTGCCATAGGGGAGTCATGGCCTGTTTGTAGGACCAATGGTCTGTATTCCTTAGGAACTTCTACTTGATGTATGATCGTTTTGCCATTGTCAAAGTATCTAGTAAGTATAGATTTATTTATTTTAAACCAATGTTTAGCTGATCCTGTGTGTTTAGTAGTTTTTTGGTTTGCTAAGATAAATAAACCTTGTAATGTTGGATCACTTTTCTGTTTTTCTGCAAAAAACAGAAGGTGTTACAGTACTAATAGGAGATATAATTGTATCTATGACTGGAGTGGGTGGTGTAGCCATGTCCGTAGCTAACTGTTGTGCCCTGGTTACAACAGCATTCGCCACCTGTGGGTGAGATTCAACCCACATTGCAATCTCCTCAGGAGTGCAATCTTTAACTCCAGGTATCTTCTTCTTCGATCCTTAACCACCGACCGTCAAAGCAGTCAGTGGCCATCACGCCTAGTGGCGTCTTGTAGGGCAACAACAAATTGATTCCACTTTGCACGGTCGGTGGCCATCCTTCGTACAGTGCCCCAACTCTGGTTCATTCTTTGCATCTCAGCCTCCACAGTCCTCCGCCAAGTTGTTTTTGGTCGGCCTCTCTTTCGCTTTCCTTCAGGGGTCCAAAACATAGCTGTTCTTGTGATGGCATCGGGGTCTCTTCTGAGGACATGACCAACCCAGCTCCAGCGTCTGCCAGCTATGATGGTGTGCATGTCCTCTTGCTTGCTACGAGTAAGCAGATCTTGGTTGGTGATGGTATTCGGCCAAAAGATGCGGTGAATTTTTCTTAGGCATGTTGTGTGAAAAGAGGACAATTTTGACATTTCCTTCTCTGTGACTCTCCAGCATTCCGCACCATAGAGAAGCACAGAAAGCACGCAACTCTGGTATAATCTTAATTTTGTGCTTGTGCTGTATTGGGAGGACTTCCAGATGTTATTTAGGCTAAAGAAGGCTGTTCTTGCCTTATTCATTCTGATGTTGATGTCTTTGCCTGCCCCACCGTCTGGTGTTACTATGCTTCCTAGGTATGTGAAGGTATCTGTCTGTACCAGTTGCTGATTCCTTACTGATATGGGCTCAGGGTTGCTCACATTGAGCGTCATGACCTCAGACTTCTTTAAATTGATGTTCAAGCCCACCTGCTGGCTAATTTTATTAAGTCTATCCGTTTTTTCCTGGATGTGTTGATGTGAATGTGCCAGCAGTGCAATGTCATCTGCATATTCCAGATCTTCCAATGTAGAAAATGTAGTCCATCTTATTCCTCTTGGACTGCCCTCTGTTGTCTGGCGCATCACCCAGTCTATGACTGTTAAAAATAGAGTGGTTGATAAGGGGCATCCCTGTCGTACTCCTGTCTTCACCTCGAAGGTTAGGTTGCTCTGCCCAACACTACACGTAAAGTTGGCATAGAGGCTTTTTATGATTGACACTATGCAGCTTGGAATTCCATAAGCCCTCAGTATTTTCCATAAACTGTCCCTATGTATGCTGTCAAAAGCCTTTTCAAAATCAACAAAATTTATGTAAAGCTGTCTTTGCCATTCTGAGCACTGCTCTATAATGTTCCTGAGAGTGAATATATGGTCTACACATCTTCTGTTCTTTCTAAATCCTGCTTGTTCTTTCCTCAGTTTGTAGTCTACTGCCTTTGAAATTCTCTGTATAATTATCCTGCCTAGTATTTTGCTGGGAACTGAGAGAAGAGTGATTCCTCTCCAATTATTGCAGTCTGCAAGATCTCCCTTCTTGGGCAATTTGACAATTATTCCTTTGTTCCACTCTGATGGTGTTGTCCCCGTTTTCCACACTTGTGCAAATAGTGGTTCTAATAGTTCTGCTGCTAGCTCAGGGTCTGTCTTAAATAGCTCTGCATTTAAGTTATCATGGCCCGGAGCTTTACCGTTCTTTAACCCTTTGATTGCTGTGATGATTTCTTCTTTTCGTGGAATGTCTGTATTTACATCTAGATCGTTTTCAGCCTCAGGAACATTCAATTGTGTCTCTGGTATTTCCTTGTTCAGAGTTTCTCTGAAGTGCTCTGCCCATCTTGTTTCCTGTCCCTCTGCTGTCTTGATGAGATTTCCTTGCTTATCTCTTACTAATGTAATATTGTTTGCACCTTGTTTTCCGCTGATGAATTTAGTTATTTTGTATACTGTGCTTTGTTCATTTCTCAGTGCTGCCTCTTCTGCCTGTTTTGCAAGATCGTCTAGGAAATTCCTTTTGTTGGCTCGGGTTTGGCGTTTAACTTCCCTGTCCAGCTGGCTGTACTGTTCGCTATATAGTTGCTTTAACCTGGGGGACTTCGCTTCTGTTTTCTTTCTTTTCATTTCCTTTCTCATCTTTATGGTGTTTAGTGTTTCTGGTGTTATCCAGTCTTGCTTCTTCCTTTCCTGGAATCCTAAGCATGATTTGCTACTTTCCTTATATATTGTTGAAATGGTGTTGAAATTCTGGTCTATATCATCAGTCAATGTCTTTTCCTGGCTTTTGGCAAATTGATATCGTTTCTTAATGTCGGCCGCAAAAGCTTTTCTGGTAAGGGGGTCCTTCAATTTGCTGATGTCAAACCTTTTCTGTGTAGTTACAGTTGGTCCAGCCCTTCTTAGTTTCACTTTCAGTTTTGCTACTACTAAATGGTGATCACTTCCCACCTCTTCTTACCTTCACATCTTGTAATGCATGTCTCCATCTGCCGTTAACCATGATGTGGTCTATCTGGTTTCTGTCCCGACCATTTGGTGATTCCCATGTTAACTTGTGAATTTCTTTATGTGGGAAAAGTGTTCCTCCAATGACCAGGTTGTTAATGCTACAGAAACTTATTAGCTTATCCCCATTTTCGTTTGCTGTTCCGCTGCCGCATTTCCCCATTGTTCTTTCATTATATGTATTGTGTGTACCAACTTTCGCATTGAGGTCTCCCATTACTATAACAAGATCATATCTAGGTGTAACTCCAGGTATGTTACCAACAATTATCTCAGCTATTGGCGCCTTCAACCCGCAGGCATACACAGTGCAAGAAAGGCGTATCAATGTATACTCTTGCCACAGGGAAACTTTCTACATTCCCTCCAAAAGTGATACACTTGACGGATTTGCCTGTAAAAGCAGAGGGCTCGATAAGCGAGTGCTTAATTCCGATGGTTGAACATCCGGAATCCCTCAAAACTTGCATCGTTTTTCCATATAATATTCCTGGATGGAATGTGAGATAACCCATATTCACACATGTAGACATTGTAGGCATGATATGACCACAATTAAGTTTCTTTGTAGCCTTAGCTATGTGTTGCGATTGACACTCAAAACATGAATCATTTATTACCATACATGCATTAGCATGATCATTATCATCATTACCTTTGTCCTTCTTGACAGTGCAATTATTTGCATGTCTATGTTTACTTTTGTCTCTCGAGGGAGATCTGACTTGACCTTTATTCTTACTGACCGACTTTTTCTTATAATAATCAAAATCAGAGGAATTATCATTCCTGTAATCTCTACCATATGATGATCTTTGTTTATAGTACCCTTTCTGATGTGAATCATCATAATCCCTGCCTTTGTGATACCCACGATCATGAGGTGAGTATCCTCTATAGCCTCTTCGATACGAATTTGAAGGAGAGCGATGACGCCGAAAGTTATAAAAACCTCTCTCAGACTGATGACAATCTGAACGATAACGTCCATCAACGCTCTTTGATCGAGGTCTATGATCGTATGATCTGTGATCGTGGTGTGCTGAGCACGCAGGCAAAGAATCTCGAATAGAAGATCTATGAATATCTTTATTCGGATGTGCGATCACATATTGTCTCCTGAGTTTTTCATATTCATCAATATTATTAGGATGTCTTTCCTGCAAAAATGATTCCAATTCGCTACTACATGCAGTTAAAACCTTATCTCGTAGCATGAGATCAATGACACCTTCATAAGTTTTATCAATACCAGAGAGATCAATCCACCTGCTAAAAAAAATGTTTAATTGATGCAATGAATTCGCCAAAATCTGCATCTTTACTTGGCTTAGCCGTATGAAAACGATCCCGAAATCCAGACTCAGTCAACTGGAAACGTCTTAGTAGTACCTCTTTTACGACGTTGAAATCGTTTCTACTCTTTTCATCCAGACTCATTGATATGAGTAAATATCATATCATGTTATGTATACGATCACTTCCTGGATGTATTGTTTATACACGGTAGCCCGTGGTTACAGAAAGTGACGTCTTGACTTCTGCTCAAAATTGATAGCAGACGGCAACTGTGAATTGGGACAAGTTGAGCGTTCTTTCAAACACTTGGGCTTGTGTCTTCGGCCTGTGTAGATGGCATATGTCCGTGTGGACGATATCTTCAGCTTGTGTTATTAATCCACCTGCATGCTATTTTACCATCAATTGTATTACATCTTCAACTGCAAGTGTATTATCAGTTTAGGCAAAAGCAGAGTGTGAAGTTTCTAAATGCGTGAGTACCAGACTTTATTAAAATGCAGGATGTCTCCGAGGACGAGACGGTAGTCTAGACACGACTAGAAGAGAATTCTTATATTATGCACTTGACGAGATGAACAACATTGTGTTGTAATAAACGTTTGGACCTTGTCAATGGTTATTGACGTGTTAGTGCCTGTGTGCGGGCCAGGGAGTTGGGATATGTCTGGCCAAAAACTGAACCCACAGTATTGCTACATGTAAAGCTATTAAGTATAACCCTGGAAGGCGACTCAAGGCCTAAATAGAGACAGAGTGTCAAAGCATGGAGTCTGTTGCACTCTTGATCCCATCCATAGCAAGTCAAGCTATTAAGGAATCGTACCCGTATCAGCATTTTGGGGGCCAAGCTTAACAGGCCACAATCTGGAAGAAGCACATATAACATTTTTCAAAATGGCGGCATTGATCGTCTGCCGAAGATTTTAAAGTGTGGAAGAGACTTTCCAGCATTTAACTGCATCTCAGAGTGCCTCAAAGTGTCAGTAACAAGAAGAAGTGACATTTTCAATATCAACTCAAATGTATTATATGGAGATCTTACATCCTATTAACATCAGATGTCAGCTATAGACCAGAGCTGTTATTTTCAAGTGTCAGCCTTACGATTCTAGGCCTAACCTCAGCCTGGAGAACGATCCATCACATTGGTCCTTGCTTGTCGAAGTCTCAAGGAGGATTGTTTTTTGGCAACAGATAAGTCTATGTATTGTTACATACAGCTTGGCTGTAAATACAATCTGTTTGCATGATTTCTGACTTCACCATATGTGGGTTTTCATTACGTGTACTTGTTTGTAACTAGTGGGCAAGGTTGGTGGGACTTGATTTGTTTATTTAATACCGCGAAAGCTAGGTCGAATGAGCAAATCAAGCGTTCTGTAGGGCAGTATCTGTGTGATTCAGATAGAGGACCCAGCATATTCTGCTGGTTGTATAAAAGTTTGCCTCTCTTGAATTTAACAGATCCATTTTTGTTAGCTGTATAGTCATGCTTAATTATTGTATGTTGTCATAAGTCTTGTTATTGTAATATTTTACTCAGTTTGTTACATTATTGTTTGAAATATTGTACATTCTCCCCTGACTGTCATTTATTTCATAGATGTCATAATTGTTGTGATATGCGTCTTGTCTTGTCTAGTTGTACTAGAGCATTAGTTTAAATTAATTCATATATATGTTATAGTTATTCCTTTGTTTTTCCATTTGTATTCCCTTCAGTTGCTCTAACCCTGTCTATCTTTTCATTACTCGTTGTACGTGCTATTTTCTTTGTTGTTCATATCTCGTATTTCCCTGCACCTATATTATTGCAATTATAAATTGATCTGAGATTGGTGGATGAAGTATTGAATATTTAGCTGACATATTCATATACATAAAAGTTAAAATATTGTGTATTACTGAGAAACACAATAATAGGCAACCATGACTTCATTAAAGGATTTATTGAAGATTGGAAAAGAATTTGATTTGGAAGGTCAGGCATTGCAATCTTATGTGGATAAAGAATTAAACAGACAAGAAGAACTTCGCAAAGAAGAATTGGCTGAAAAAAGGAGACAAGAGGAACTCCACAAAACAAGAAATAGAATTGTCTGAAAAAAGAAGACAAGAAGAAATAATTGAATAAAGGAGACAAGAAGAACTCCATAAAGAAGAATTAAGGAGACAAGAAGAGCTCCATAAAGAAGAATTAGCTGAAAAAAGGAGATCAGAAGAATTGGCTCTTGAAAGGGAAAAATTAGCCTATGCCAGATCTCAAGAGGAGAAAGCTCAAGAGGAGATGAAATTGCAACAAATTAAAGCTCAAGAAGAGATATTATCTCAACAAGCTATAAGATTAGCTGAGATTGAACTGGAAAAACTAAAATTACAACAACCACTGTTGCATCCTGGGGTAGGTGAAGATAAAAATAAAAATCATACTACTGCCATAAGGATTAATTTGCCAAAATGTAATGCGTCCATAGACGACATTTCATGCTTCCTAAATAGATTCCAAACTTATTATGAAGAATATAAGATTGACAAATCTACATGGACATGTAGACTTATGAATTTATTGGTTGGTGAACAATTAACTGTAGTCTCCACTTTGGATGACCAAACCAAAAAGGATTATGAAGCTGTTAAAGTGATTTTATTGCAGAGATATCAATTAGATGATGAGGGTTATTGTCAGAAATTTCGGTCTTTGTACCCTGATTCTGAAAAAGATTTCACTGAATTTATTTCAGCTGTTAAATTACATTTTTCTAGATGGATTGAATTATCCAAAACTGAAAAAACTTTTGAGGGATTGTCAGATTTAATTCTAAGAGACAAGGTTTTGTCATCTATTAGTGCTTATTTTCTTGCGTTCCTGCAGGAAAGAAAACCTGACTAAATTACAAACCCTAGGACGTCAATATCAAGTTGCACATCCTAATAGAGTATTGAGCAAAAACAATGTTAAGGATTCATTACCAGCTGCATCTGCTAGGTCATTCCAAGACAATGCACCTAGGTATAGATCAAACAGTATGGATCAAAGATTTAAACCATCACATAATTACAGTCAAAATAGAGGTAGATACAATTTTAATAAATACCAACCTCAAAGAAATTGGAATTCATATCAGGAAGATAACTATTATCCACAAACCTCATTTAGGTCCAATAACTGGCAAAATAGAGGAGAATATAACTCAAAATCAAATAGAGGGCAGAAATCATTTTATAGAGGAAATGATCAGAATGCAAATAAAAGATCTTATCATAACAATACTTCCAGACAATCAAGAAACACTGAACGTACCAATGCTATTGTTCATGATAATAATCAGAACCATAATGATATTGTAGCACATGCAAATTCATGCAGTGTAGACTTAGCAAATAGTGATAACTGCACTAATTGCAATTCTTTATTTCAGCCTCAAGGAGTGCCAAGATTATTATGCGGACACCCCCTCCCAGTCATGTCATCTTTTGAAAGTACTGGTTCATTGATCTTGAATAGAGGTTTTGTCAATAATCAGTTAGTATCTTATTGAGAGATACTGGGGCAACCACCATTGGTGTGCGCAAGGCCTTGGTTGATAAGGTGGAATATACCGGAAAACAAGTGAAATGCATAACTTTTGGAGGAACTGTGGAATATTACCCCACAGCTGAGGTGTTTTTGGATACACCATATTTTACAGGAAGAACACTTGTATGCCTCTTGGACAATCCAATTGCTGGAATTATTATGGGAAACATACCTAAATTGCATGAATGTACACAGGAAGATATTGAAATATGGGAAAGACAACATTTATTATGTTCAAATGCTGTGACTACCAGAGCTCAGTCTCGCATGGACAATGATCATCACAAACCAGTCGTTGATGTGTTACCTGAAGATATAACTGAAGATATCACTTCAGAAGAAGAAGAAGAAGAAGAAGAAAAGGAAAATAATAATGATGATATAATTCATTATCAACAGGAAAATAATGATGATATTAAGGTAATGGATGATGTCAATACTGATGATGACAATTTATTTCAGATGAAGCTCATTGATAAGGAAACCTTTATACAAAGACAGAAAGATGATATTTCCTTAAAATTTTTTTCTTCATATTGCTCATTTGAATGATGTAATGGGAGATGACTGTGCAAAACACTGGTATACTATCAATAATGGGATTTTGGTAAGAAACTATCAATTTGCTAATTCCTTAAAGAAACAGATTATGGTACCAGCTTGTTTTCGACCATTCATTTTACGACATGCACATGACATTGAATGTGCAGGACATTTAGGTGTTGCTAGAACAAAACAAAGAGTTTTGTCATATTTTTTTGGGCCCGGAATTACGAAAGACGTCAAATTATTTTGTCGTACATGTACCATCTGCCAAAGTGTAGCAACCAGAAAACCAAAACATGATGCGCCCATTCAAGCATCTGATATCTCTTTGCGTCCCTTCGCAAAGATGGCCATTGACATTATTGGCCCTTTAAAGGTAACATCAGCCAGAGGTCATCAATATGTGTTGACCTGCATAGATATGTGCACACGCTGGCCGGAAGCTATACCTTTAAAAACCATCACCACAGTAGATATTGCTGATGCATTATTTTTGATTTTTAGTAGAATAGGTTTTCCTGAAAACATTCTATCTGATAGAGGAACTCAGTTAGTTTCAGATGATATGAAACAGGTTATGGATATGTTTGGGATTCAAAGATCTCTTAGTTCAATATACCATCCTCAGTCTAACGGAAAAATAGAAGTCCTCAACAGATCCTTAAAACAAATGCTACATAAAGTTACTATTAAATATCCACAAAATTGGGACCGAGTTCTCCCAGCTATTTTATTTGCGTATCGAGAAATAAAAAATGAACATACAGGCTTTAGTCCATTCGAATTGGTTTTTGGCGCCAGACCACGAGGCCCAATGTCTATATTAAAACAACTCTTAATTGGTGCTGAGATGAACAAGGAGGTTCAAACCTCATATCAATATGTGGTCAATTTGAGGGAAAAAAATAATTGCACTGTCAAGAAGGACAAAGGTAATGATGATAATGATCATGCTAATGCATGTATGGTAATAAATGATTCATGTTTTGAATGTCAATCGCAACACATAGCTAAGGCTACAAAGAAATTTAATTGTGGTCATATCATGCCTACAATGTCCGCATGTGTGAATATGGGTTATCTCACATTCCATCCAGGAATATTATATGGAAAAACGGTGCAAGTTTTGAGGGATTCCGGATGTTCAACCATCGGAATTAAGCACTCGCTTATCGAGCCCTCTGCTTTTACAGGCAAATCCGTCAAGTGTATCACTTTTGGAGGGAATGTAGAAAGTTTCCCTGTGGCAAGAGTATACATTGATACGCCTTTCTACACAGGCACTGTGTATGCCTGCGGGTTGAAGGCGCCAATAGCTGAGATAATTGTTGGTAACATACCTGGAGTTAAAGATTGCACTCCTGAGGAGATTGCAATGTGGGTTGAATCTCACCCACAGGTGGCGAATGCTGTTGTAACCAGGGCACAACAGTTAGCTACGGACATGGCTACACCACCTACTCCAGTCATAGATACAATTATATCTCCTATTAGTACTGTAACACCTGTTTTTGCAGAAAAACAGAAAAATGATCCAACATTACAAGGTTTATTTATCCTAGCAAACCAAAAAACTACTAAACACACAGGATCAGCTAAACATTGGTTTAAAATAAATAAATCTATACTTACTAGATACTTTGACAATGGCAAAACGATCATACATCAAGTAGTTATTTGTAAGGAATACAGACCATTGGTCCTACAAACAGGCCATGACTCCCCTATGGCAGGTCATATGGGGATCAAAAGAACATTGTTTCGTATTACGTCACAATTTTATTGGCCTGGGGTTAACAGGGATACCAAGTTGTACTGCAGATCTTGTACAACATGCCAAGGTATAGCACGTAAGGGCAGATTCCATACGGCACCCTTACAAATTACAGACGTGCCTGAAAGACCATTCAAAAAGATCGCAGTAGATATAGTGGGTCCTTTGTCAATTACTTCAAATAATGGATTTCGTTATATTTTAACTTGCGTAGATCTTTGCACGCGTTGGCCTGAAGCCATACCTTTAAAAACCATCACGACTGCATCTGTTTCTGATGCATTATTTTCCATATTCTGTCGTATCGGTTTTCCAGAGGACATTTTGTCAGATCGAGGATCACAATTTATGTCCTACATTATGAGGGATCTAGAGTCCATGTTATCTGTGCACCATTCATTTTGTAGTGCGTATAGGCCTCAATCGAACAGTGTTTGTGAGCGCTATAATGGGACGCTTAAACAGATACTGGCTAAGATCACTGAAGAGTGCCCGCGTGAATGGGACCGTCTACTTCCGGTGGCATTGTTCGCTTTTCGAGAAGTACCCCAAGAAAGCACTGGCTTTTCTCCATTCGAATTGGTCTATGGATCGAATCCTCGCGGACCAATGATGATACTGAAAGATTTGTTAGTTAGAGCATCAGTGGATACATCCACTCGAAACAGCTATAAGTTAGTTATTGATCTCCGACAGCGAATCATTGATGCGTGCACTTATGCATCTGAAAGTATCAAAACTGCTACTCAAAGATCAAGGTTATTACATAATCAAAAAAGAACTTTAAGATTCTTTAAACCAGGTGAAAAGGTTTGGTTATTATTGCCACATAATGACAACAAATTATTAATATCATGGCAAGGTCCATTTGATATTATCAGACAAGTCACAGATGTTGATTATGCTGTGAACATTAGAGGAAAAATCAAAACCTTTCATGTCAACATGCTAAAATTAGCAGTAGAAAGACCACAGGAGTTAATTCCTGTCATTAACTCTATTAGTGATTCTTCACATCATGCTGCTTCTTTTGCAGTTGTTCATGAGGAAGATACTACATCATCTATTCCTTTACACTTTCAATTACCTTCCTTACAATCATCAGAGTCTTGGAAGGATGTAACTATTTCATCTTCGTTATCTTCTTCACAACAATGTCAAGTTCGGGAAATTCTTATCTCTTTTGATGATGTTCTGACTGATCTTCCTGGTCATACATCACTTATTTCCCATGACATTATCCTCACTGACTATCAGCCTATTAAACTGAGACCCTATCCTATTTCTTTACACCACAAAGATAGGGTAGAGAAAGAGTTAAAAGAGATGATACGTTTAGGTGTTATATCTCCTTCGGAATCACCATATGCATTCCCAATGGTGATTGTTAAGAAAAAGGATGATTCCTTACGTATATGCATTGATTTTAGGCGACTGAACAGAATTACAGTTACAGACGCCGAACCAATGCATCTATTAGATGATCTTCTATCACAAGTATCTAATGCTACTTTCTTTAGTAAATTAGATCTTTCTAAAGGTTATTGGCAAATTCCACTTGCCGAACATGCTAAGCCATACACAGCTTTCACAACTCCATTTGGTCTTTTCCAATGGAATTATATGTGTTTTGGTTTAGTAAATGCACCTGCGACGTTTGTGCGCATGATGCGCCGTCTTCTTGGCGATCGGAAAGATGTCATCACGTACATCGATGACATCTGCTTATTTCATGACTCTTGGGAAGACCACATTGATGGTTTAACTTCTCTTCTCCATACCTTACGTAAACACGGTTTGACTGTGCGACCTTCAAAGGTTCAAATAGGTTGTCAGGAAATCTCTTTTCTTGGTCACCGTATAGGTAACCACAAACTATATCCTGATGACAATACAGTCAAAAGAATTCTTG
The DNA here is from genome assembly GCA_024509875.1 of Oreohelix idahoensis. Taxonomy (NCBI): domain Eukaryota; kingdom Metazoa; phylum Mollusca; class Gastropoda; order Stylommatophora; family Oreohelicidae; genus Oreohelix; species Oreohelix idahoensis. Next base: position 179,127 of record JAMPIV010018263.1, on the reverse strand, counting down.
ATATTTCTACCCCTTCGACTAAGAAGCAGGTTAGAAGCATTTTAGGCTTAATTAACTATTATCATAAATTCATTCCGCATTTCGCACAACTATCTGCACCTTTGTCCGCACTGCTGGCCAAAGGTAGTCCTAATAAGATAAATTGGGAACCAGTTTGCGAAAGCGCCTTGGTAACTATTAAGAAATTATTTTCTAATAAACCTATTTTGTTGTTACCAAATATACACATTCCATTCACACTTCAATCAGATGCATCCAGTTATGGGATTGGTGGCTGTTTGTTGCAAAACTACAAGGGAACACTCCATCCGTGTTTCTTCGTGTCAAGAAAATTGACTTCAGCTGAACAGAAGTATGCGACAGGTGAACGTGAGCTCCTGTCCGTGGTGTGGTGCCTCGAGAAGTTGTCAAGATACCTCATCGGCACGCACTTCTATATCATGACAGACCACAGCCCTCTTACGTACATTACATCCAGAACTATGCGGAATTCGAGAATTCACAGATGGTACTTACTACTCCAGGAATTTTCGTTTACGATTCTGCCTATCGCTGGATCGGACAATAACTTAGCGGATTTACTATCGCGCAATTTCTCTGAGAAAAAGATGAATTAACTCTTTAGTTACCATTTTGAGAATTGCTAGTACTTATTGGTATAAATTTTATTGTTCGTATTTAATGATTATTGTAATCATAAGCGGAGAATACTAATACTCATATATTATTGATACGTATATGGTAGAGACGTACGTCTTCTCCACCACTATCACACGTGCCACAAGTGCCACGTTTGGGAGTGAGGGGGATGATGTTGAGGATTGTTTCATGTTTACGGGCATTTGAGTTAGGCCGACTCGAATGGCTGTATCATGGAACACCTCAAATGAGTGAATATATTAATGATCGATGATGTCGGGGATTGTTGCATGTGTGCAGGCATTTGGATTTTGATATCGATCCGAATGGGTGCACCATGGAACACCGCAAATGAATATATTAACGACATAGAATGCATATCTCTATGCATTACGCGTAGGACTTAGTAACGTCATTCGAATCGTGGGCTCCGGCCCTAACGGCAGCGTGTGGCATCGCCACTTTGGAAAGTGTGGCCTAGCCACTATGATATATGTGGTATAACCACTTGGGATTGTGTGGCATTGTCTACTGAATTGATATGTGTGGCTGGGAAGCCAAATTTAGCAGTGTGTTCTTGGATTAAACGTAAGTTGTATTGTTATTAACGCAGTTTGTAATTATGGCAGATTAGCCTGGCATTGGATGCCAAATGAACATTCGTAACTAGCAGCAGGAGTAAGACTAGTGTAAAACGAATATTATATAGCTAACAGCAGACGTAAGCCTAGTGTAACAAGGATATTAGACGACTAGCAGTAGATGTAAGCCTAGCGTAAGAAGGATATTGCAAAACTAGCAGTGTAAGTAAGTCTAGTGGGAAAAGGGCTATTATTAAACTAGCAACGGGAGTAAGCCTAGTTAGCCTATGAATTTATGCCACGGGATGTTGGCCAAAAGGAACTGACCATTATACAGAACTATATATTAGTGAACATATGCTTTAATGAAGAATAAGAACTCATTCGACACGTACATGGAACTGTGTTTATGAACTATGTCTTTGAATAGTTGTGTCTACTCATGAAATGAGAGAGTTAATTAAACATGTTTAAGTCGTCAAATACTGGTCTTATCAAATGCCGTATTCTGAGTTGAATTCCATACTGTTTGATTCAATCATAATGACCAGTGACACTTAATTGCCTAAACACGCTGCATCTCACACTGCTGATATTAATAAGGCAAGAATAGACAGGTCAGTCAATACTCACAAGTTTAATATGAAGCATGTTCCAGTATCAACGCATCACACGGGTTACTAGAGACAATATCGATACTAACGTAATGCCCAACGGAATCCTGTAAAATATATAAATGAACCCGACGGACTTTGACATTCTAAGATCAGAATACGCACACAACATCTTGGTCATCCAAGGCATATAGAGCCTTAACCTAAACTGATGTCCGAGGCTGTCAATTAATCCGTAACATAATTCTGGTGTCAAGAAGCGTTTGGATTTCATAGGACTACAGCCCCACATAAAGTATCGAAAGGAAGTCGAACTAACGATAAACTTTAGAACGTGAATATTCATTCAAGACAAACCGGCAACTCTAGCGCGCATGTCAGTATATGACGTCATTGTATCGAGGCTGTCATTACTAGCAGACTACACATTCTGAGAGGATCCTATCTTCACCTACTACAAGAAGCTGAACCATTTCAAAGGAACGATATTCATCAACTTCAAGTATCTGAATCGTTGGAAGAAGAGTGTCTTCATCTACAGCATTAACAGCTGCAACGCAGATCAGTACGCAGATCGGTAACCAACGTTTGAAAATGGTTGAATCTCTCAAAAGATCGTACTACCAAGGTCAAGGTCTATCTATCAATGGTCATCAGCTGCTGTCTGGACTTGAGTGGAACGGAGGTTGGATTCACATGCACTAATGTATTTCTCAGGATAAAAAGATAAGTTCTTAATTTTATCGAAGCGCTTGAGCACTTTTATACTGTCCCTGAACTAACTTTGGTCTGCAGTTTGTCATTACTTTGCTTACTTTCCTACTTATCATTTTCTGTGCCCCATCCATATCTATTTGTTTATTCGTTTATTCGTCAGTGTGGTGAAAAATTCTAATACCCATATATAAATTAGAACAAAAATGTAAAGCCGAACGAAATAATACGATAGGAAGAAGAATGAAGGACCAGTGCTTTCCCAATATAGATAACGCCTTAGTTGTATAACGCCGTAATGGCTAACACAAGATTTCTACTTGTCCTAATTCGTTCGTTCCTAAATAAAATGCTTAAGCCTAACAATACGGTGATAACCGTAGTTCTAAAAATAGAATGTGTAGAAAAATCTTTTGGACGACCTTGATTTTAAAAACTAACACTAGTGCAAAATCGCGCACAAAGTTAGCCTTGGAAAGACACACGGGCTTAGAAGATAAAAAAAGCAGAGAGAGGTAGAAGGACCATGGAACACAGTAGCGCAAGCCACTCGCTGGGTGTCAAAAAAAAACCAACTCGCAGTGGGCATGGCCTGATTTTTTTCAAATAAACAGTGATGAAATAAACTAACGATACAATGTTGGGTTTTGAAAACAGGTTTAATTCTTATTAGGAAACCTGATTTTTTTACGAAGGGCTCCTGACTTTATACTGATAGTACAGTCGTAAAGGACTGAACAGGTGGTAGTTGAAATTAAAAACTTAACATCGAAAAAAGATCGTATTCTTAACTACACCACTTAGCCCCTTGAAAATCATATATTCGTGTACAGGAAGGCTAGTGGATTAGGAATATGTAATAAATTATCTAAAAAGTCCATTAGATAATTAGATATTGGTAATAAAACATATAGAGAACAGAGATACTGTCAGGTCTGGTCATATCTGCTTGGGATGGAAATCACTGATTTTTGTTGAAACATAGTAGTGACAGAAAGTCTAAGATAGTACGTGGGAGGCCATTGGCTGAACTTTGAAGTTAAAAGAAATTGGATTGGGTGACCTATGAATAACAAATAAATGCCTAGAAACGGCGTAGAAGTGAATGAAAATGTTGGAATGAATGGGTACTCTTTTGAATATATTCAAAACGATTGGTCAATACACTGGATATTGGCAGAAGAAATCTTAGAGGGGACGCCATATCGTTACACATTTGAGAGATGAGAGCAGGCAGTGTTATCCAAAATTAAATATATGATAACAGCTTGGACATACCGCAGATCAAACTGTGCCAGTCATCTTTAGTGTGTTTTCCTTACGAATTGTGGTAAGCTAGACATTTTTGATCTGTATTTTATATGAAAATTGAATGTGAAATGATAAATTATGTCTGTATGTGTGCGGTTCAGTAGCAACTATGAGGCAAAGCCTAGATATTGCTCCACCATGTAAAAGATTGTCAGAGAGGAGTATAACTGCATATATATATATATATTGAATTGCCATATAGTAACATAACACCTATCCTATTGTATGGAAAGGATTACAGCTGGAATTGCAGAGGCGTTGTAACCATTAGGGAGAGGAATACTGGTGTATATTGTCACATGAAAAGCTAGCTGTTGGCCTAAAGCGCTGAACTTTATGTTTGTTTGTACTGTCATGTACTTCAGTGTGGAATAATATTGTATACTAGTTAGTAAGAAGGATGCATAACCTTCACTTTCAGGAACCGTGGTATAGATGGTGATATTGCATCGTCCGGTCTGAGTACTGCGTGATCCAGAAAGTTGGCAGCAGACTCCCTGCACAAGATAGCAGCCATTGTCTATCCTATTATCAAACTGAGAAGCAAGCGAGCAGAGGATACAGGTTTCCTGCAGCTGCCTTATGAGATAAGAGCATGTCAGCACGTAAAGCCCAACCTTGAATCAAATACCCCTGAATTGAACTTTATTAAAAAGACAAAAGGGACAGAAATTTTAAAGAAACAGAATCTGTGAATCCTTTAATATTATTTCCACCAGTAACAAACACATGAAGTCGTGATGACAAACAACAACCTAGCATTAAAAGCCAGTATTACCTCATAATAATACATCACAACGCTACACTTATATTACAATACTATGATATGTCTGGACAAAGATCTTTTGTATAAATTCTTGTACATAAACATTGTGCTTACATTTGATTGTGATTCCTGATTCACATTGTAGTAGGATCAGGATATCTATATATTGGAAAAACTAATACATTGTATAAACTTTAACACTTGACTTACTTAAGATAAATCTTTAGAGTGTTATATGTTTGTGATTGTCATAGTGTTGTAAATTGTTGTGAATCTTAACTTAGGTGTTTATCTGTCTGTTGGTTGTTGTGAACTTACACTTCATCACTATCATAACCCTAGACATTAAACGAAGTCATCATACAATTCAAGAATAAGTCTGATTGAGGTCGAAATGTGGTAGCAAGCAAGGTTCTCTGTAACCCACCAACCTTATTAGATACAGAGACCTTCACAGCTGATCTCATTCAGTACACTAAGTCCCCTATAAATATATTTATATAATCCCAACTCACCACATATATTGGGGGTCTCGCTCCCGGGATTTGAAAATTTCAAAGCACCAATTATATATATTGGGTAGCTCACTTCAGGGAATTAAAAAAAATTAAAAAGGTACTCTTGGGTGGAAAATAAATAAGGTTGAGCTTTCAGTGCTTGTGGTTGTCCTTAGTATAATTAGTCATAGATAGAATTGTTTAGTTAGACATTGTATAAATTTGCCTGTTAGAAAATGGCTGACCTGGCAAAGTTTCGATCTGCGGCTGGACAGACTGCCAGGGAAATGCACATGGATGGTCAAGTCTTGATTGATTATGTGACCTCAGAATGTGATAAATTAATTGCCAGGGAAGAAAAAAGATTAGAGAAAGAAACTGAAAGAAAGTTAGAAGAGGCTAGAGAGATTAAGAAATTAGAGTTACAGATTGAGGCTGACAAGGAAATTAAGAGGTTGCAGATTGAGGCTGACAAAGAGGCTAGGGCATTGGAGGCTGAGGCTAAAAGGTTACAGATGGAGGCTGAGGCTAAGAAGTTACAGTTGGAAGAGAAAAAGGCTGAAAGGGAAGTGGAAGAAAAGAGATTAGCTGCAGACAAAGAAGCAGAAGAAAAGAGATTAGCTGCAGACAGGGAAGCAGAAGAAAAGAGATTAGCTATAGAAAGAGAAGAAAGAAGATTAGCTGCAGAAAGGGAAGCAGAAGATAGGAGATTGCAGAGGGAGCATGAATTACGACTAAGAGAGTTAGAAATTCAAGGCCATGCTCCTGAAAATGGTGCCAGCCCTTTTACCTCCGATGCTACGGGCAGTCAGGCAGCCTCAACCTCGGCTATGAGTTTTCATTTAGACCATTTTGTTGAGAAAGACGATGACATAGAAAGTTACCTAAATAGATATGAACTTTTAGCTACCACGTATGGTTTAGAGAGAGAAAGGTGGAGCCTAAAGTTATCACAAGGGCTTCGTGGTACAGCTTATGAAGTTTTTGCCAAGATGAGCAGAGATGACCAAGACAATTATGACATGTTAAAGCAGGCTCTTTTGTTAAGATATGAAAAGAATGGAGAATTTTATAGAAAAAAGTTCAGGAATGCTAAACTACTGTCAGGTGAGACATATCACCAGTTCTCTGCACGGTTAGAGACATACTTGGAGAAATGGACTGCTCTGGGGAAAACCCAAGATCTTAAGGAAATGATCCTTATAGAGCAGCTAAGAGAGTCCATGGCTCCAGACCTGAGAAAGTTTCTCATGGAACAAGGTGCAGAGAGGCTGGGTGAGTTATTAAATGTCGCTGAAAGATATCAGGCAGCTCAAGCAGAGGTAACTGGTAATAAAAAGAAACAGGTAGACAATTTTAAGGCACCACAAAACTTTAATAAGTTTGATCATAGAGATCAGAACAAAGGTAAGCACCAGTTTGATAGGCCACGGCATGATAATAAATATAAAACCCCACAATTCGATGAAAGGAAATTTGATGAAAGAAAATCTTTCAATCCAAGGAAAGAAGTGGTGTAAAGTTTGTCAGATGAACAATCATACCACCGAAAAATGTAGAAGGAACCCTCCTAATTTTGCTGCTATGAAATCTGGGATGAAGGGAACAAAGGTCAAACCTGCGGAACTACAGGAACCGTACCACCCCCCAGTGTGTGAAGATGTAATCTGTAATGGAGTCACCATAAGGTGCTTATATGATACAGGTCTGGATTATGATTCAGTTGTGAGTTCTCACCTGGTGCAAGCAGATCAATACACCACAGAAACAGTGGAGATTCAAGCTGCAACCAAGGAAGTAGCGACCATGACACTCCCTATCGCTAAGATAAATGTGAAAACGCGATATGTGGAGGGAGTAATCAAAGCAGCAGTGATAAATGAACCAATCTACCCTCTGATATTGGGGTGTAGATATGTCTTCTTGGGGAATCCCAAGAGACCTGTGATATTGGCAACAGTGCAGACCAGATCACAGTCTAAAAAGGAGGAGGATAATCCAATAAATACTCATCCAGATGAGATGAGGAAGGCACAGGCGGAGGACAAAACACTCAAGCCGTGTTTCAAGAAATTGCCCAAATGTCATACACCTCCAGGCAAGGGAGATTTTTATATGAAGAACAAATTGATGTATAGGAAGGCTGGATCTGAATCCAATGGTCACGGACAGCTGGTCCTTCCCACTTCATATAGGACTAAAGTGTTGGAACTAGGGCATGCGATTCCCTTCAGTGGTCATATGGGGATCAGCGCAACCGGACAGCGTATAGCTTGTCATTATTTCTGGCCAGGGATAACTGAAGATATAAAAAGATATGTAAAATCCTGTCCAGAGTGCCAACGAGTAGCACCAAAGCATTGGACTGCACCAGCAACTCTAGGGGAAATGCCCATAGTGGGAACACCTTTTGAGAGAGTTGCAGTGGACATTGTGGGACCTCTCACTCGAACCAAGAGGAGGAACAGCTACATTCTGACTCTGGTGGACACCTGTTCTATGTGGGGAGAGGCGGTAGCCCTGTCATCAATTGATTCTAAACATGTGGCAGAGGCATTACTCACAATTTTCACAAGGTTAGGCTTTCCCAACCAAATCTTGACTGATAATGGCTCTCAGTTCAAGGGGAAACTAACAGAAGAAGTTTTCAGGATCTTTCAAGCCAAACACTTCCATTGTAGCCCGTACCATCCCCAAGGAAACGGCCAAGTGGAAAGATTTAACGGGACATTAATGTCGATCCTGAGAAAGTTGGCACATGAAAAACCAGATACATGGGACCAGTACCTTCACGCCGCCCTCTTTGCTTATCGGGAGGTACCCCATAGTTCAACCGGTATGGCCCCGGCAACATTATTATTTGGGAGGCCAATAAAAGGTCCACTAGAAGCCTTGTTAAGAACGTGGACTGATGAAAAGGCAGAGAAAAATATTACATCATCATACCAATATGTGAATGAGCCGACCACTCGTTTAAAAACTGGCTGGAAACTTGCCAATGAAAATTTGAGACAGGCCAGGAAAAAGCATGCTGCCTATTATAACAAGAAAGCAAAAGACAGAAATTTGGCTGTGGGAGAGAAGGTACTGCTTCTTCTACCCGGTAGCCAGAATAAGTTGCAAATTGGATGGCAAGGTCCATATACAGTTCTAGAGAAGATGTCTAGAACAAATTATAAGATAGATAAGAAGGGGAAAGAAAAAATCTATCATGTGAATCTCCTGAAGAAATATTTGGAAAGAGAAAATCAGGAAGAGACACATTTGCTGACCTTGTCTATTGCAATGGAGATGAAAAAAGAACCACTTTCATCATTTGAATATCCATTACACCCCTGTGAGACCGCTGCACAGGTGAAAATCAGTACACATTTAACGAAAAATCAGAAGGAGAGAGTGCAACAGGTTCTAGATGATCATACAGAGGTGCTAACGGACCGTCCGGGGCATACAAACTTATTAGAATATGATATGAAACTTATAGACCCAACACCAGTCTGTATGAAAGCCTATTCGATTCCTTTCGCTAAGGAGAAAGCTTTGAAGGAAGAGATAGACTATTTGTTGAAGGAAGGAATTATTTCACACAGTGAATCTCAGTATAGTTCCAGTGTGGTTCTATTGAGAAAGCCCTCTGGAGAACATAGACTCTGTATAGATTACAGGAGACTGAATGCTATCACAGAAGGTCAGGTGGATCCATTGCCGGATACAAATCAGCTGTTTGCCAGGCTGAATAAAGCTAAATATTTCTCAAAGGTGGATTTGAGCAAAGGCTACTATCAGATCCCAGTAAAGCCTGAGGTTAGACCTTATCTAGCTTTTAGTACCTCAGAGGGACACTATGAATTTAACCGATTGCCATTTGGATTGAAAAATGCGCCCAGTGTCTTCTCTAGAATGATGAGAAAATTGTTGGATCCCCTGAATAATCCATGCATCACAAACTTCATGGATGATATCCTCGTAGCGACAGAAACGTTTGAGGAACACATTAACTCTCTGAACATGTTGTTTGATCGACTTAGAGAAGCGAATTTGACAGCCCGACCAACCAAATGTTGCGTTGGATGTAAAGAATTAGAATTCTTGGGACACACAGTCCATCAGGGAAACATGACCCCTGACCCCAAGAACTTGGAGAAACTGAGAAAAGCACCGAGGCCACAAACAAAGAAAGACGTGAGATTCTTTGTCTCATTATGTTGTTTCTACCAAAAATATATCAAAAACTTTAACTCCATATGTGCACCGTTAACTGATTTGACACGCAAAGGAAATCCAGATCGAATTACCTGGACAGCACAGTGTGAATTAGCATACCAAGAATTGAAGGAAAAGCTCACAAGCAAACCTATTTTGAAATTACCTGACTTAAGTCAAGAATTCATTGTGAGAACGGATGCTAGTAATCTAGGGTTGGGTGCCACCCTGTTACAGAAGTCAGATTCACTGGATGGGGAATTAACCCCAGTGGCATATGCTAGACGTAAGTTGAATACAGCTGAAAAAAATTATTCAACTAGTGAAAAAGAATGTCTCGCAGTAATATGGACGATCAAGAAATTCAATATTTATCTGTATGGGAAGGCATTCAAGTTACAAACAGATCACAAACCCCTGGCTTTTCTAGCGCAAGCCAGGCATGAAAATGCTAGGTTACTACGCTGGTCTTTGCTGTTACAGCCATATCAGTTCAGTATAGAATATATTTCTGGAAAAACTAACCTAGGTGCTGATTTTCTAAGCCGTCATCCGTGCGATGAGACTCAAGGTAATCACCAGGCATAGATAGAAATTTATCTATGTGTATATAGAATTAGGGACTGACATATAATGTCTGTTTTAAGTGGGGAGAATTGTGGTGAAAAATTCTAATACCCATATATAAATTAGAACAAAAATGTAAAGCCGAACGAAATAATACGACAGGAAGAAGAATGAAGGACCAGTGCTTTCCCAATATAGATAACGCCTTAGTTGTATAACGCCGTAATGGCTAACACAAGATTTCTACTTGTCCTAATTCGTTCGTTCCTAAATAAAATGCTTAAGCCTAACAATACTGCGATAACCGTAGTTCTAAAAATAGAATGTGTAGAAAAATGTTTTGGACGACCTTGATTTTAAAAACTAACACTAGTGCAAAATCGCGCACAAAGTTAGCCTTGGAAAGACACACGGGCTTAGAAGATAAAAAAAGCAGACAGAGGTAGAAGGACCATGGAACACAGTAGCGCAAGCCACTCGCTGTGTGTCAAAAATAAACCAACTCGCAGTGGGCATGGCCTGATTTTTTTCAAATAAACAGTGATGAAATAAACTAACGATACGATGTTGGGTTTTGAAAACAGGTTTAATTCTTATTAGGAAACCTGATTTTTTTACGAAGGGCTCCTGACTTTATACTGATAGTACAGTCGTAAAGGATTGAACAGGTAGTAGTTGAAATTAAAAACTTAACATCGAAAAAAAGATCGTATTCTTAACTACACCACTTAGCCCCTTGAAAATCATATATTTGTGTACAGGAAGGCTAGTGGATTAGGAATATGTAATAAATTATCTAAAAAGTCCATCATATAATTAGATATTGGTAATAAAACATATAGAGAACAGAGATACTGTCAGGTCTGGTCATATCTGCTTGGGATGGAAATCACCGATTTTTGTTGAAACATAGTAGTGACAGAAAGTCTAAGATAGTATGTGGGAGGCCATTGGCTGAACTTTGAAGTTAAAAGAAACTGGATTGGGTGACCTATGAATAACAAATAAATGCCTAGAAACGGAGTAGAAGTGAATGAAAATGTTGGAATGAATGGGTACTCTTTTGAATATATTCAAAACGATTGGTCAATACACTGGATATTGGCAGAAGAAATCTTAGAGGGGATGCCATATCGTTACACATTTGAGAGATGAGAGCAGGCAGTGTTATCCAAAATTAAATATATGATAACAGCTTGGACATACCGCAGATCAAACTGTGCCAGTCATCTTTAGTGTGTTTTCCTTACGAATTGTGGTAAGCTAGACATTTTTGATCTGTATTTTATATGAAAATTGAATGTGAAATGATAAATTATGTCTGTATGTGTGCGGTTCAGTAGCAACCATGAGGCAAAGCCTAGATATTGCTCCACCATGTAAAAGATTGTCAGAGAGGACTATAACTGCATATATATATATATTGGATTGCCATATAGTAACATAACACCTATCCTATTGTATGGAAAGGATTACAGCTGGAATTGCAGAGGCATTGTAACCATTAGGGAGAGGAATACTGGTGTATATTGTCACATGAAAAGCTAGCAGTTGGCCTAAAGCGCTGAACTTTATGTTTGTTTGTACTGTCATGTACTTCAGTGTGGAATAATATTGTATACTAGTTAGTAAGAAGAATGCATAACCTTCACTTTCAGGGACCGTGGTATAGATGGTGATATTGCATCGTCCGGTCTGAGTACTGCGTGATCCAGAAAGTTGGCAGCAGACTCCCTGCACAAGATAGCGACCCTTGTCTATCCTATTATCAAACTGAGAAGCAAGCGAGCAGAGGATACAGGTTTCCTGCAGCTGCCTTATGAGATAAGAGCATGTCAGCACGTAAAGCCCAACCTTGAATCAAATACCCCTGAATTGAACTTTATTAAAAAGACAAAAGGGACAGAAATTTTAAAGAAACAGAATCTGTGAATCCTTTAATATTATTTCCACCAGTAACAAACACATGAAGTCGTGATGACAAACAACAACCTAGCATTAAAAGCCAGTATTACCTCATAATAATACATCACAACACTACACTTATATTACAATACTATGATATGTCTGGACAAAGATCTTTTGTATAAATTCTTGTACATAAACATTGTGCTTACATTTGATTGTGATTCCTGATTCACATTGTAGTAGGATCAGGATATCTATATATTGGAAAAGCTAATACATTGTATAAACTTTAACACTTGACTTACTTAAGATAAATCTTTAGTGTTATGTGTTTGTGATTGTCATAGTGTTGTAAATTGTTGTGAATCTTAACTTAGGTGTTTATCTGTCTGTTGGTTGTTGTGAACTTACACTTCATCACTATCATAACCCTAGACATTAAACGAAGTCATCATACAATTCAAGAATAAGTCTGATTGAGGTCGAAATGTGGTAGCAAGCAAGGTTCTCTGTAACCCACCAACCTTATTAGATACAGAGACCTTCACAGCTGATCTCATTCAGTACACTAAGTCCCCTATAAATATATTTATATAATCCCAACTCACCACAGTCGGGAAGGTTGGAAAGGGTTTAATATTGACTGAAATTTTCGCTAGAAAAATTCAGTGAATGTTAACGTCTATTAGGTTCTCATGCTTATATTAGCTGACTGAGGATCTGACTTTTAGAGTCAGGATATAAATTCACTGAAGCCTCAGTTCGCAATATAACCATACTTGTGTGTACTTAGCTGTTACGTCACGTGAATATGTCATCCTTATTTGCATAGCCTTATTTCAGTATTGTTTACAATTGTTTTCGTGTGTTATCTAAAACTCCTCTGTCTACATGTTAGTTGGAGATGACTTGTCTCGTTATCTTCTTTATAATGTTAATTCTTTACTTTCTTTTGCTAATTAATACGTATAAGTCTACCTTATTTACTTTATTATCGTAAATTTTTGTCGGATAACTGATATATCATTTCATTGTAATTCATTTAATTGTTTTTCATCGTTCTTTGTCTCTTGTACTTGCAGATTGTTTGTTATTGATTGACACATGTACATAACATATTGAGTTCTATATCTTAGTATATAGTAGATATTATTCGAAGGTATTCGCAAACTTATAAAGATGTCGACACTGGAAGACTTCATTAACAGTGGAAAGAGTTTGGGGAAATCAGGATCTGAACTTCAAATTTATGCAGAGACCAAATTTGAAGAACATTTATCGCGTCTGGAAAGGATTGAACAACGCGAGGCGATTAAACGAGCTGAAGAACTTAGGAAGTTGGAATTGACCCAAGAAAGGGAACTTAAGGAAAAATAATTGGCTCAGCAAGATAAAGAAATAGAATTTAAGGAAAAAGAATTGGCTCAACAAGAGAAAGACAGAGAACTGGAGAAAGAGAAAATGCAGTTAAGAAGAATGGAACTTCTTCAACTAGATCAGACTCATAGAAATGCCATGGAGCTTGAGACTTAATGCAGAAAAAAAAAAGTGTTGGAATTGGCTAAAGTGCCGTCTGAGCAGGCTAAGACATCAGCGGGTACAAATGTTTTCTACCCGAAGTTAAAAATGCCTAATTTTGATCAATCTCGTGATTGCATTGATTCTTTTTTATCTAGGTTCATCATAAAGGTCACCGCCTTGAATATACCAAAAGAAAGATGGAGCAGTCTTTTACTTGATTTTTTGACTGGTGACTCACTTAAATGTTTCATGAGTCTGGATGAAAAGAATAGAAACGATTTCGACGTCGTAAAAGAGGTACTACTAAGACGTTTCCAGTTGACTGAGTCTGAATTTCGGGATCGCTTTCATACGGCTAAGCCAAGTAAAGATGCAGATTTTGGCGAATTCATTGCATCAATTAAACACTTTTTTAGCAGGTGGATTGATCTCTCTGGTATTGATAAAACTTATGAAGGTGTCATTGATCTCATGCTACGAGATAAGGTTTTAACTGCATGTAGTAGCGAATTGGAATCATTTTTGCAGGAAAGACATCCTAATAATATTGATGAATATGAAAAACTCGGGAGACAATATGTGATCGCACATCCGAATAAAGATATTCATAGATCTTCTATTCAAGATTCTTTGCCTGCGTGCTCAGCACACCACGATCACAGATCGTACGATCATAGACCTCGATCGAAGAGCGTTGATGGACGTTATCGTTCAGATTGTCATCAGTCTGAGAGAGGGTTTTATAACTTTCAGCATCATCGCTCTCCCTCAAATTCGTATCGAAGAGGCTATAGAGGGTACTCACCCCATGATCGTGGGTATCACAAAGGCAGGGATTATGATGATTCAGTTCAGAAAGGGTACTATAAACAAAGATCATCATATGGTAGAGATTACAGGAATGATAATTCCTCTGATTTTGATTATTATAAGAAAAAGTCAGTCAGTAAGAATAAAAGTCAAGTCAGATCTCCCTCGAGAGACAAAAGTAAACATAGACATGCAAATAATTGCACTGTCAAGAAGGACAAAGGTAATGATGATAATGATCATGCTAATGCATGTATGGTAATAAATGATTCATGTTTTGAGTGTCAATCGCAACACATAGCTAAGGCTACAAAGAAACTTAATTGTGTCATATCATGCCTACAATGTCCGCATGTGTGAATATGGGTTATCTCACATTCCATCCAGGAATATTATATGGAAAAACGGTGCAAGTTTTGAGGGATTCAGGATGTTCAACCAAGAACGGTGAATTTTATCGTAAGAAGTTTAGAAATGCCAAGCTTTTGTCTGGGGAGACATACCACCAATTCTCTGCCAGACTGGAAACCTATTTGGAGAAATGGAGTGCTCTGGGGAAGACCCAAGATCTTAAAGAAATGATCATGATAGAGCAATTAAGAGAGTTCATGGCTCCAGACCTGAGAAAGTTTCTCATGGAACAAGGTGCAGAGAGGTTGGGTGAGGTATTGAATGTCACTGAGAAGTATCAAGCAGCCCAGGCAGAGGTAGCTGGCACTAAAAAGAAACATATAGAGAATTTTAAGGCCACACAGCACTTTAATAAATCTGATACCAAAGAACAAGGTAACAAAGGTAGGACAAACTTTGATAGGCCACGAAATGATTATCGTGATAGAAACTCACAGTTCAATGACCAAAAATATAATGAAAGAAAACCTTTTAACCAAGGAAAGAGGTGGTGTAAATGGTGTAGGAAGGACAACCATAACACCGAAGTTTGTAAAAGAAACCTTCTAACATTGCTGCAATGAAATCGGGGAACCAGAGATTAAAGGTTAAACCTACTGGACAGCAGGAACCTTATCACCCCCTAGTTTGTGAGGATGTTGTTTGTAACGGGGTCACCATAAGGTGCCTATATGATACAGGTTTGGATTTTGATTCAGTTGTGAGGTCTAGCCTAGTGAACCCAGGTCAGTATACCACCGAAACAGTGGAAATACAAGGGGCGACTAAGGACATACCACTCATGACACTTCCCATCGCAAGGATAACGGTAAAAACTCGCTATGTGGAAGGAGAAATCAGGGCAGCAGTGATAGATGAACCAATCTACCCTCTGATATTGGGGTGTAGATACGTCTTCTTGGGGAATCCCAAGAGACCTGTGATCATGGCGACAGTGCAGACCAGGTTACAGTCAAAGGAGGAAGAAGGTGAACCTATAATGCTCATCCAGAGGAGATGAGGAAGGCGCAGGCTGAGGATAGGACACTCAAGCTATGTTTTAAAAAATTGCCCAAATGTCACACACCTCCAAGCAAGGGAGATTATTATATGAAGAACAAATTGCTATACAGGAAGGCCGGAACTGGAACAAATGGTCACAACCAGCTAGTTCTTCCTACTTCATACAGGGAGAAAGTGATGGAACTAGGGCATGCGATTCCCTTCAGTGGTCACATGGGGATCAGCACCACAGGACAGCGTATAGCTTGTCATTACTTCTGGCCAGGGATAACGGAAGATATAAAAAGATATGTAAAATCCTGTCCAGAATGTCAAAGGGTAGCTCCAAAGCATCGGACTGCTCCTGCAACTCTAGGGGAAATGCCCATAGTGGGAACACCTTTTGAAAGGGTTGCAGTGGATATTGTGGGACCTCTCACGCGGACCAAGAGGAGGAACAGTTACATCCTTACTCTGGTGGACACTTGTTCTATGTGGGGAGAGGCGGTAGCCCTGTCATCAATCGATTCGAAACATGTGGCAGAGGCATTACTTACAATATTCACAAGATTAGGATTCCCGCATCAAATCTTGACTGATAATGGCTCACAGTTCAAGGGGAAACTAACAGAAGAAGGTTTTAAGCTATTTCAAGCCAGACACTTTCATTGTAGCTCGTACCATCCACAAGGGAACGGCCAGGTAGAGAGGTTCAATGGGACTCTCATTTCTATCCTGAGAAAGCTGGCACATGAGAAACCTGATATGTGGGATCAATTTTTGCCCACTGTGTTGTTTGCGTACCGGGAAGTACCACATAGTTCAACCGGGATGGCACCCGCAACCCTGTTATTTGGGAGGCCAATCAAAGGTCCTTTAGAAGCCATGTTGAGGACCTGGACAGATGAGAAGGCAGAGGAAACTGTTACCTCATCATATAACTATGTGAACGAGCTGACCACTCGTCTGAAAGCTGGATGGAAACTGGCAAATGATAATTTGAGACAAGCCAGGAAGTAACATGCAGCTTATTTTAATAGGAAAGCAAAGGACAGAGAATTAGCTGTGGGAGAGAAAGTACTTCTTCTACTACCCAGCAGCAATAATAAGTTGCGAATTGGATGGCAAGGTCCATATACAGTTCTAGAGAAGGTGTCTAGAACAAACTATAAAATTGACAAAAAGGGGAAGGAGAAAATATATCATGTGAACCTTTTAAAGAAGTATCTGGACAGACAAATCCAGGAAGGCACCCCTTTACTGACCTTGGCTATCGCAACCGAAATGAAAAAGGAACCACTCACCTCACATGAATACCCATTACACCCCTGTGAGACAGCCGCACAGGTAAAAGTCAGTAAGCACCTGACTAAAAATCAGAGGGAGAGAGTTCAACAGGTTCTGGAGGAACATACAGATGTGTTAACAGACAAACCGGGGCATACTAATTTGCTAGAGTATGATATGAAGCTGGTAGACTCAACACCAATCTGTATGAGAGCCTATTCTGTTCCGTTCGCTAAGGAGAAAGCATTGAAAGAGGATTATTTGTTGAAAGAAGGAATTATTTCTCACAGTGAATCTCCCTATAGCTCCAGTGTAGTTTTGTTGAGGAAACCGTCTGGGGAACATAGACTGTGCATAGATTACAGGAAACTGAATGCTGTCACAGAAGGTCAGGTGGATCCATTACCGGACACAAAACAGTTATTTGCTAGACTGAACAAGGCAAAATATTTTTCGAAGGTGGATCTTAGCAAAGGCTATTACCAGATTCCAGTGAAGCCTGAAGTTAGACCTTATTTAGCTTTTAGCACCTCGGAAGGGCATTATGAATTCAACATGTTGCCATTCGGATTGAAAAATGCTCCGAGTGTGTTTTCTAAAATGATGCGCAAATTGTTGGATCCCTTGAATAATCCATGTATCACAAATTTCATGGATGATATCCTCATCGCTACAGAAACATTTGAAGAACACGTTAACTCTCTGAATATGCTATTTGATAGGCTCAGAGAAGCAAACTTGACTGCTAGATCAACAAAATGTTGTATTGGATGCAAAGAGTTGGAATTCTTGGGACATACTGTATATCAGGGTAACATGACCCCTGACCCCAAGAACTTGGAAAAATTGCAGAGAGCACCTAGACCACAAACAAAGAAAGACGTGCGATCATTCGTGTCGTTGTGTGGGTTTTACCAAAAATATATCAAAAATTTTAACTCTATATGTGCTCCTCTGACTGATTTGACTCGCAAAGGAAATCCAGATAAAATTGTTTGGTCAGCGCAGTGTGAATTGGCATTCCAAGAGTTAAAGGAAAAACTCACTAGCAAGCCTATTCTCAAATTGCCTGATTTGACTCAGGATTTTGTGGTGAGAACGGACGCAAGCAATGTAGGCCTGGGGGCTACTTTGTTGCAAAGGCCCTCTTCACCCAATGGGGAACTGAACCCAGTCGCTTATGCTAGCCGCAAGTTGAACAAAGCGGAACAAGGCTATTCCACAAGCGAAAAAGAGTGTTTAGCGTTAATCTGGGCGATAAAAAAGTTCCAAATCTATCTGTATGGTAGGACTTTTGTGGTCCAAACAGATCACCAGCCGCTCGTATTCTTATCACAGGCCAAGCATGAAAATGCCAGATTATTACGTTGGTCGTTATTATTACAGCCATATCAATTTAACATTGAATATATCCCGGGGTCACAGAATGTCGGTGCAGATTTCCTCAGTAGGCACCCCTGTGATCAAATTTAGAGTATTCAGCAGGCGTAAGGAGTTAATTTTATCTATGTGTATCACTGGTTTTGGAACTTGCATTAGTGCATGTTCTCAAGTGGGGAGATGTGTGATGGAATACATTGATACAGCGATAAAATCCTCCATTATAAATATAAAAGTTAAAATAAAATGTAGGGATAAAATATAGTCAAGATACGCTGCTACTTCTTCGCCCACGCCACAAGCGCGTTGATGTTGGTAGACCGTACCATCGTTTTCTAGTGTCATTGAAAAAAAAAACTAGTTATAACATGAAGACACGAAAGGCCTATTCGTTCAGACGGGGTAAGAAAAGGAGGGAAGGAAAAAAATGATGCCGTCTGCACGTGTTTGAACCTAAAACTAGCATACGCGCGAATTTGTGGTTAGTGTTTGAAATACGAGGGAAAAAGTAAGAACATGTAGTCAATTGGTCACGAAAACAGGTTTAGCTCTTGTTTAGAATGACGTAATTCCCACATTTTACGAGAGACTCTCGTATTAAACTTGAAAGTACTGCAAAAAGACATGAATAGGTTGAATATTATAGAAAAAATATGGAATTCCTTATTAATAGGTTTAGAATCACAAAAGTTAGCTAGTTTAAGAGCTTATCTTTTCCTGACAAATAATATGCTTTCAAATAAAAGGACGAACAGATAAATCGGAAGTTATTGACAAAAGACTGATTTGTTCGATGCAGACTCGCCAACAGATGTTAGTTTGCAGCCACTATAAGTTACATTTTGACGTGTCCTTGAGACGAAGGCAGAAAAAAATTACATGTAAACAAGGGGGAGACAAGGTGGATAGAATCTAAAAATATCTTCGCAGTAGAAATCTAAGAAGTGAGTGAGAGAAAATTTGGATAGTTTTTTGTAGTTGGGCCCAAAAACCAAGTCCATTTTTGGGAAATGACAAGTTCGGACAGACCGACCAACAGAAATACACTACACATTTGACCAAAATTTGGACAATTATGTTTGAAATTTTAAATTGTAGAGGGGAAGTACTCTCATTGGACGAAATAGTTAATGTTATTGAAAAATTTGCCGGCTAGTTGCCATTTTGTTGAAGACTGTCCATACAAGCAGATCGTTGAGGCTAAGAAGTTTGTCATCCATTGAATATATATACTAATAGTAGTGGGACGCCCTAGTCTAGCCAGCAGCTCAGCTGAGTTTGTGCTATTTCAACATATCTGTGTGTTTTCATTTTGAATTCTGGTAAGGGAGAAATTATTAACCTTTTTATTTAACAATTCTGAGTGATTGATACTGCCATATAATGAAAAATGATTAAGACAAGTGAGTACTTATTCTAGGTCCCCAGCCGACTATTCCAGGGCCTAGAGGTTGAATTATAATATGATAAACTATCAGAAATGTAGCATACAGATGTTTCTTTTCAAGTGGTCAGGTGGAAACATATCACCCACCTTATTATATGGAAAAAAGAGATTAATGAAA
Source organism: Oreohelix idahoensis (assembly GCA_024509875.1). NCBI lineage: Eukaryota > Metazoa > Mollusca > Gastropoda > Stylommatophora > Oreohelicidae > Oreohelix > Oreohelix idahoensis. Next base: position 159,372 of record JAMPIV010018263.1, on the reverse strand, counting down.
ATATTTCAGATGCAGTGCAGTCCATAGAGGAATGGGAAACTGGTGCTACTTGTTAACAGCCTGGATGAGATGTGCTGGGTCGGTCAGAGAGATCTGACCCTGTCTTTTATTCCATGTATTATTGCTTATAAACATGGTGGATTAGGTAGTATGTTAAGACATAGCCTAATTTTGTGGTTTCAGAGTTTCTTTGTCTGGCACTGTGCTAGTGCCAGATGTTCTGGAGAAGTCCAACTTTGTATGAAATGAGATGCCTACCAGACTACCTCAGAGCATGTGAGGAGTGGGCCTAAGGAACAACTTTCTTCAATCATCACAGGCCAGATAAGTATTAAAGACCTGGCCTGCTGAGATTCATCAACGAATATAAGAAAATTTAAACTACATTGTGAAAATAAGAACCTTTTCCACCATTAATCCTGTTTAAAGAGCAAATGAACACTGTTACCTAAAGACTGGGTATGATGCAAATACCCCGACCCGACATCCAGCATTAGTTTTCCTAAAGACTTTTTTAGTTGTAGTACCAATATTAGCAAATTTAACTTATATATATATATATGTACAAGCCTTTCATGTGATTATTCAATTATATGTACTTCTATTGACATTAATTCATATTGATTCAAAAGTCCTGACCAGAAGAAAAACTTGGTTCAGGACAAAATAAATTTGAAAAAAAAATTGTAATTTCTAAATTTTAAACACAGTGTTAATTGACTTGATCATAGAGCTTAATATTAGAGTTTGTGTGTGTGTGTTTGTGTACTTAATTACCTGCACACCACATTTCATTACCCTAGACATTAGACGTAGCTATCAGACATACTAGTCAAGAATAAGTCTGATTGAGGTCGTAGGTGGTAGCAGCAAGGTACTCTGTAAACTCACATAACTGTTATCCTCAGGGACCTTCACAGCTGACCTCAGTCAGTACACTAAGTAACATAGCAACCACACTTAATAACATCAAAACCCACCACAAGAATAATTTCTTTCAAAGAAGCCCAAACATTGTCCATCATTCGTGAGAATGTGTCAAACCATACAGTAGAAGAGCTAGGGTTCCGGTACATGTAACCAATTAAAACAGGGGTCAGGTTGGGGAGTTTTATTTCAAGCCATATACATTCAATGCCTGTATGTTCAAAATCACGGTGACTGTACTGAAGAGATGTTGAGATGTATATGACTAGCCCTGTTTCAAGTTGTCTGTTAGAATCCCTCCGGATGGTTGTGAATCCATGAATGCTAATTTCTTCATCTGTAATTTTGTCATTGAGACGGGTTTCAGAAAAACCGAATATGTGGAAGTTTTGTTGGAGAGAGGTGGAGACTTCAGAAAGCTTACCTAGCAGGTGGTAAATGTTTAAATGACCAATTTTAAGCCCTGTTAGTTTAAGCCATGGATCAGTGATATTGCCTATATTTTGATTAGAGTTTTTGCACTTGGACATGATAATAGTCAGGAGGAAAGAGTAAATGGGGGAAGTAGGAATGAGATGAATGGACACCAAGATGAATAGTGGTAAGACGCAATAAAAATTAGTACACAAGGGTTAATACAAAATTGTAAACAAATTATAAAATATACACTACAGTAGATTTCACTAAAGTTCGTGGACACGGTTTAATGTATGTGGATCTTTGCAAAAAGTGAGGTTTATAATCTTCAAATACAGTCTGTTCCGAACACATAAGAATGTTATTATTTAGAAAGTAAATAACTAATTAAACATCGCGAAGTTGCTAAAGAAGTGAGATTAATAGTACTAGTAAATAAATGCACAACTTAATACAACTAATTCAAAACAATTCAGATAACTGAACTATGTAAAAATTTTAAGAAAACTGTCACAAAACAAGTGCACCCATCCGCACTGTGAATGTTAACAACAAAGTTAAGCTGCACCAAGAGAATACACGGGCAGACAGACAAACAGGCAGACAGACATTGAGAACAAATAGATAAGCATTATCCGACAGTTACTGGTCCTACAGAGACGTCGGCTTGTGAAGTAACAGTCACTGATAATGTTGAGGAGAGGGTTGTTGAAAATAAAAGCGAGATGATTTGGCCGTGATAGATGATTCATTTGGTAGTAGGTGTGAGCTGGATGTTGAGGTATTGTTGTTGTATAAATCGGATATTCCGGCCAGTAGGACCTCCAAGTGTAAGGTGCGCAGTTCAAGAGGCTTTGCTGATGTAGAAAGTTATGAAAGGTTGGGTGTGCGGGTTGATATGGGAAAACATGTGATGACAGCGATGATGGGTATCTCTCATTGGTGTCGGGTACGACAGCGGACGTGGAGAGATTTCAGTAGATGGACCCTGAGTTGTTTGAATTGAGTCACTTACAGACCTTTGGGGATGGAGTGCTTCAGGCTGTTGTTGTTGAATGTTGCTGAAGGCTGATATTATTGGCTGTTTCCTGCACATCTGTAGTTCTAACAAGGGGTATGTCTTGATACTATTGATTGTGTGACAGTGTTGTCTGGCTGGTGTTTGGAGTTGTGGGCATTGATGGAAACTCAAGGTCGTAATTCGCATTAGAGGAGTAGCTGGTTGCACTCATGTGTCATTTAGAAGGATACTTGGATGCTGATGTGCTGGTTGTGCCTCTGAGGGTGTTTTATGGATGTTTGATGTTTGTCGCCAACATACTGGTTCCTTGATCGGATAAGGAAATGTCGCCGCTATAAAGATGCTTCTTAGGAGCTCCAGATGTGGCAAGGAATGAGGAGTGTTCTATAAATGTATGGTGGTGTCTGATGTGATGCTTTTTCAATTTTTTGTTGTTAATCTCAACGATAATGTGAGCGAACTGGAGGTATAATAGCTGAAAAGCATATCTTTGCATTTGGGAACAGGAACTGGAAGTTAGATGTGATTAGATTTAGCTCTGTTTGTGCCATTTCGTTATCTTTTAGCGCGTCCGACAGACCAATGTGCAGTGACCTTGGCTACATTAAGATCAGTTTCATAGCTTTTAAGGAGGGTCAGTAGGTCCTGCCCAGATGACCAATTTTTGTAGCGAACAGTAACTGTGTCTATATCTGCTGTTACTAATTTAGATTTTTGAAGGTCCTTCACATTTTGAAAGACGTGTGTGGGTGCCTGTGACAGTGTGTACTGTTTCTTGTGTTTGAAATATGCCGGGATTGTGTGAAGGTTTCTTTCTATGATGTGAACTGGCTGTTTCCAGTCGAAGTGGGGGCTGCCGATTAGAAATCTGGACAGGGATTGTGCAGACGTCTGCAGGAAATTCCAGAGTGCACAGGTCATGGTCCTCTTTATGGCTCAGTTCAGCTTGTGTTGATTGTTCTACACTGTTGGAATTTCCCTTTGAGTTTTTGTGTGTGTGACACAGTCTGTATTTATTCTTCTGCTGTGTGCTTTCTTTCTGTTGTTGAGACTCGTTTCTCTCACAGCTATTTTTGAGGGACATATGGTCAGCATGGAGCTGCTCGTAAGCTTTTTTGAGGCTGCTCAGCTCTGCTTTTAATATCTCCATCTCAGAAAATAGTATTGAAAATTGATCTTGTGACGAGTGCATAGGTAATGTAAGAGGGGATGTTGTTGGACTACTGTCAAAAGTGCTTGATAGGTGCTCTGTCTCTGTGATGTCATTTGTATCAGCTAACGCTGGTGACTTTGGTTTTTGTCTGTGACACCTTTTTGCACTCCTTATTGGGAGCTGTGTTTGTCTGGAAGCTCTTTAATAGTGTACTCTGCATCTTGTACCATTACTTTATTTGTTGTGTTGTAGAAATGGAGGACAACCTCTCCTGTGGAAATAACATCTACATATGAACCATTAGCGTCAGTCCTTGCTTCAACAGTTGCGCTAGATTCATAGTATGCCTTAGACAGGCTACGTAATGCTTCATATTCGATTAAGGTAGAAAACGTAAGAATTGCACACTGATTATTTTCCTTGTAAGATAATGTTACGGAGGGCGTGTATAGCGTGTTGGTCTTCAAACTTCTAGTTTTCTTTTTAACCGCGTTAGTTACATTCAAAATGTAGTCCTTCTGTTTGGTACCTTTTGTGTTCGGTCGGGTCATGGTGACCAAATTTACGTGTAGCATTGTGAATGAGAACGTTAATACCCCGGCGTATTTAATGGGCGTGGAAAGAGGTAATTTATAGCCGTTCACTGCTTTCTTGCTCCGCTCTCATTGACAGCTTGACTCGTCGACACACATATTTACCGGTGACCAATTTATATAACCACGGTTCTCTGACATTCCGTAGGGTGTAATAAAACATCCATTTCTGTCGGCTACCCCAATTATCAGTGCCGACCATGTGGAACGTTTTGTAATTCCAACACAAAAGCGACTTACTATACTTATAATAGAAGATATGCTAGTCTTCATTTTTCCTAACAATCACAGTTCCTTTTCACATGAACACAATAATATGTATTTCACGATAAAGCAACTAACATTGTGTAGACAGTGATCTAAAAATCCATCAGAAATATTGCTAGAAATGCAGTTTAAAAATCAACATGTAGGACTTCACAAAAACATGTCCACATGCCATATGAAAAGGCAGGGATAACCATCATCCTCTTTCTGTTCTGGCTAAACAAACTGGTTAATGAAAGTGAAATCAAGCACTAATATAGGAATTCAGCAATACATCAGCAAATTAAGATGAAACAATTCAATGATTTGAGCATTAAATAAGCTGGCCCTTCTATACCCAAAGTCAAAAAAAGAGATGCAGGAAAATGCTGAATACTGGATGAGGGGTCATAGCCTGCACTCTGGCAAATATTTCTGTAGATAAAATGATGCAAAAGATAGCCGGATTGAACTTGGTGAAATACTCGTACAGATGGTGGACTCATACTTATGTTTTCTGAGTGGGCAAAAATTTGTTAAAATAACTTAATAAACATAATGCAAAAAACAGAAACTCTACTAAAACTTAAATAACTATATATCTTGTTTTTTTTAAAACTTCAAGGCAGGTTCATTTGAATATCCCCCAAAAATTATAACAACAAAAACTATAAAACATTTAATTATGTCTACAATCCAATACAGCTGACAACCCTGCGGGACAGTTACCTGAAAATATTTTGAAACTGATACATGGAATATTGCCATCACCGGTGTCAATACCTTGTCGAGGTATGGCGGCTTGCGTACCCTGATTACCCCCAGAGCTATGCCAGCGGGAGTTTTACTCCTGGAAGGTTCTACCAAGCTGGACAGGTTTGCGTGGGCAGGGGTCAGATGAAAGCAGACACCCTGGTCCTCCAGGTTGGGGGTTTTAGCATAGGGCTGACACCCCTGTCTATGTTAAAAAAAATTGAAGTTACGGAAACGATAACAAATAAACAAACTTTGCTGCGGGACGGACATCCGGAGTCTGAGGCTCATATGACTGTCAGTGGTGAAAGCCGAAAGGAAGCCACTGACATGAGAATGGACGTCCTGCCCACAAAACATGATACAAGAATAGGATTTTGGAATGTCAGGACAATGAATGAGACAAGTAAACTAAAACAGGTCACGGCAGAAATGAGAAACTATAGGTTACACATTCTAGGGATAAGCGAGAGCAGATGGACAGGGGCAGGAAAAGTTAAAACAGCAACAGGAGAAACAGTACTTTACTCTGGAAGAGAGGATGGACAGCACAACGAAGGCGTAGCCATTATTTTACAGAAAGGAATAGAAAGGACATTACTGGAATGGAAACCCATCAACAACATACTGATAAGATTAAGATTGAGAGGTAGATTCACCAATACTACAATAATACAATGCTACGCACCAACGAATGACAGCGATGAAGAGGTCAAGGATGAATCTATCAACAACTGCAGAAAGAAATGGAAGACACACCTAGATATGATCTTATTATAGTAATGGGAGATCTCAATGCGAAAGTTGGTACACACAATACATATAATGAAAGAGTAATGGGGAAATGCGGCAGCGGAACAGCAAACGAAAATGGGGATAAATTAATTAGTTTCTGTAGTATTAACAACCTGGTCATTGGAGGAACACTTTTCCCACATAAAGAAATTCACAAATTAACATGGGAATCACCAAATGGTCGGGACAGAAACCAGATAGACCACATCATGATTAACGGTAGATGGAGACATGCATTACAAGATGTGAAGGTAAGAAGAGGTGCAGATGTGGGAAGTGATCACCATTTAGTAGTAGTAAAATTGAAAGTGAAACTAAGAAGGGCTGGACCAATTGTAACTACACAGAAAAGGTTTGACATCAGCAAATTGAAGGACCCCCCTTACCAGAAAAGCTTTTGCGGCTGACATAAAGAAACGATATCAATTTGCCAAAAGTCAGGAAAAGACATTGACTGATGATATAGACCAGAAATTCAACACCATTTCAACAATATATAAGGAAAGCAGCAAATCATGCTTGGGATTCCAGGAAAGGAAGAAGCAAAACTGGATAACACTAGATACATTAAACACAATTACACTGAGAAAGGAAATGAAAAGAAAGAAAACTGAAGCGAAGTCCCCCAGGTTAAAGCAACTATATAGCGAACAGTACAGTCAGATGGACAAGGAAGTTAAATGCCAAACTCGAGCCAACAAAAGGAATTTCCTAGACGATCTTGCAAGACAGGCAGAAGAGGCAGCACTGAGAAATGAACAAAGCACAGTATACAAAATAACTAAATTCATCAGCGGAAAACGAGGTGCAAACAATATTACATTAGTAAGAGATAAGCAAGGAAATCTCATCACGACAGCAGAGGGACAGGAAACAAGATGGGCAGAGCACTTCAGAGAAACTCTGAACAGGGAACCACCAGAGACACAATTGAATGTCCCTGAGGCTGAAAATGATCTAGATGTAAATACAGACATTCCACGAAAAGAAGAAATCATCACAGCAATCAAAGGGTTAAAGAACGGAAAAGCTCCTGGCCATGATAACTTAAATGCAGAGCTATTTAAGACAGACCCTGAGCTAGCAGCAGAACTATTAGAACCACTATTTGCACAAGTGTGGAAAACGGGGACAACACCATCAGAGTGGAACAAAGGAATAATTGTCAAATTGCCCAAGAAGGGAGATCTTGCAGACTGCAATAATTGGAGAGGAATCACTCTTCTCTCAGTTCCAAGCAAATTACTAGGCAGGATAATTATACAGAGAATTTCAAAAGCAGTAGACCACAAACTGAGGAAAGAACAAGCAGGATTTAGAAAGAACAGAAGATGTGTAGATCATATATTCACTCTCAGGAACATTATAGAACAGTGCTCAGAATGGCAAAGACAGCTGTACATTAACTTCGTTGATTTTGAAAAGGCTTTTGACAGCATACATAGGGACAGTTTATGGAAAATACTGAGGGCTTATGGAATTCCAAGCTGCATAGTGTCAATCATAAAAAGCCTCTATGCCAACTTTACGTGTAGTGTTGGGCAGAGCAACCTAACTTTCGAGGTGAAGACAGGAGTACGTGTGATAAAATTAACCGTGATACAACGTTAAAATATCTCCAAAGATAAAAAGTAGGGATAAAAATAATGCGTAAGTTACTCGAGTACATGATCGCCCAGGCCGCGGGTCACTACCCGCCATGGAAATTAATTTGCTAGACGTGAAAGCAAAACGTTACCCTTGGAACGGGATGAGAACGGAGATCAAAAGGAAAAATATGACTGAACTGACTTTTTGGAAGGGGGTTTGAATTTGAAAAAGAAAAGGCGGTGATTGGCCACAGATAAACATAATATCGGCGCTCAGACGCGCATCTTTGCCATTCATCATAAGTTGTCCAGTGGTAGACACAGTAATTATTTAGTGGTGTAATTCCCAGAAGCTAATTGAAATATTTAGAGGGACACCATACTAAAGCCAGCAGCTCAGCTGAGTTTTGCTAGCATATACTGTGTTCTATATTCATAATTCTGGTAAGACTGAAAGTATTTCTTTGAATATTTTAATATTGTGTAATGTTTCGAGTGATTTGATACTGCCATATCATAATCTAGCCCTTACAACAAGTAAGGATTCGCTCTAGACCCCCAGCCCCAGTTCAGGGTCTAGAGACAAACAAAATACATAAACGCCAGCAAGGATTATGAAGGGCGTATCAAGTGTTGAGATCAGTGGAACATATCACCTATCCTATTCAATGGCAGGAAGCTAATGAACATATTTCAGAATATGTAGTCTTGGGGAACTTATACTATGTGAAACCAACTTGGTAAGGTGTGCTGTATGGTCAGAGAGATCTGACCCCGTCTATGTGGTGTTGTTGTATAATGTTGAGTGTAGTAGTGGCTCAGGAGGTAGAGTTCTGACACATGACCCAATACTTTTATTTCAGAACTGTGAGTTTTTTTATTTGGCACCAAAGTGGTGTCAAATGATATGTTGAGAAATACAAGAGTGGACCCGTGCAGGCGAGAATTTTGGCAGAGCAGCCTATATAGCCCCCAAGCACGGAGAGGTGGGGCCACCAGTTTCCAGCACCAGAACTACTCAGTCAAAGATACGTGAGCGTCTGGCTTGCTGGACATTCACCAACTTATTAAATAACAAACACCAACTATATTCCCATTAACTAGAACATACCATGGTGGGAAATAAAACTTGTATTCCTCCAGTCAGTAATGGACAATGTTTGATAGTTATAGACTGGGAGTGATGAAGCCACTCCGTCAGCACATCCATTAATCGTTCTCCCAGATAAATTACAAATATAAACAGTAGTAATATTAACTAGTCTTGTAAAATTCATATGTACACACCTTTCATTTATTATGCCATATATTCATGCATTTCATTCATAAATTCAAAACCTTTCATATGTTCTGACCAAAATAAAACCTTGGTTCAGAACAAATAAACTTAAAGAAAATTTAATATCAAAATTTTACACAGCTTGAGTTAGTTCAGTGTGTTATAAAGTTTATTAATATTATTAGACTTATTAAATATCTGTGTGTGTGTTTGTATATATTAATACAACACCTTACATTCAGTACCCTAGATTTTTTAACGTAGCCACATTCATTAGTAAAAAAGATATGTGTGAGGTCGTAAGTGGTAGCAAGAAGGGCCTTCTGTAAATTCACAGCTACATTTATCTCAGGAGCCTTCACAGCTGACCTCATGCATCACACTAGGTGATATCACAACCATACAGTACCATCAAAAACCACTACATATATTGGGGTCTCTTGTCCAGGGATAATTAGCTAAACTTGTAATATTAGGATCTCCTGGTGGGAGAATAAAATTAGGGGAACACATTGTAAAAATTAAAAGTGTCCCTTAAAATTAAAAGTGAAATTAAAAGTTGGTGAATCTTCACAGCCAGTGGTAATTAATTAGTTAACTGGCTAATTAGAAGTATTTTAGACTATAGTAATGAGAATTACTTTAGTGGTTTAGAGATTTATCTTGCTCATTGCTAAATTGTCTAAAAAGTATGGCGGAGCTGGCAAAGTTCAGATCAGCTGCTGTGCTAACGGCAAAGGATATGGGAATGGATGGTCAGGTTTTAATTCAATATGTAACGGCTGAATGTGATAAGTATATTGAACGGGAAGAAAGAAGATTAGCTGAAGAGAAGAAGTTAGAGGCTGAAAAAGAAATTAAGAGGCTGCAGATTGAGGCAGAAGAAAAACGACAGCAAAGGGAGGCAGAAGAAAAACGACAGCAAAGGGAGGCAGAAGAAAAAAGGCTGACTGCCGAAAGGGAGGCAGAAGATAGAAGGTTGCAAAGGGAGCACGAATTACGACTAAGGGAGCTGGAGCTACAAGGCCAGGCTCCTGAAAATGGTGCCAGCCCTTTTGCCTCAGATGCTACGCCCAGTCTGGGAGCCTCAACATCAGCTATGGGGTTTCATTTAGACCATTTTGTTGAAAAAGACGATGACATAGAGGGGTACCTAGGACGTTTTGAGTTATTAGCTACTACATATGGGTTAGAGAGAGAGAGGTGGAGTTTAAAGTTATCACAGGGACTGAGAGGTACTTCTTATGAAGTCTTCGCAAAAATGAACAGAGAAGACCAAGACAATTATGACATGTTAAAGCAGGCTTTGTTATTGAGGTACGAAAAAAATGGTGAATTTTATCGTAAGAAATTTAGAAATGCCAAACTGTTGTCTGGGGAGACATACCACCAATTCTCTGCCAGACTGGAAACCTATTTGGAGAAATGGACTGCTCTGGGGAAGACCCAAGATCTTAAAGAGATGATCATGATTGAGCAATTGAGAGAGTCCATGGCTCCAGACATGAGAAAATTTCTCATGGAACAAGGTGCAGAGAAGTTGGGGGAGGTTTTAAATGTCGCTGAGAGGTATCAGGCAGCCCAGGCAGAGGTAAGTGGTGCTAAAAAGAAGCACATAGACAATTTTAAAGCTCCACAGCAATTTAATAAATTTGATAATAGAGAACAGGGTAATAAAGGTAGGACAAACTTTGAACGGCCAAGAAATGACTATCGAGACAGAAACTCACAGTTCAATGACCAAAAATCCAATGAAAGAAAACCGTTTAACCAAGGAAAAAGATGGTGTAAATGGTGCAAGAAAGATAACCATAACACCGAATTTTGTAGAAGGAAACCTTCAAACATTGCTGCAATGAAGTCGGGGACTCAAAGATTAAAGGTTAATCCTAATGGACAGCAGGAACCTTATCACCCCCCAGTTTGTGAGGATGTTATTTGTAATGGGGTCACCATAAGGTGCCTTTATGATACAGGTTTGGATTATGATTCAGTTGTGAAGTCTAGCCTAGTGGACCCAAGTCAGTATACCACAGAAACAGTGGAAATACAAGGGGCAACTAAGGACATACCACTCATGACACTTCCCATCGCAAGGATAACGGTGAAAACTCGCTATGTGGAAGGAGAAATCAGAGCAGCAGTGATAGATGAACCAATCTACCCTCTGATATTGGGGTGTAGATACGTCTTCTTGGGGAATCCCGAGAGACCTGTGATCATGGCGACAGTGCAGACCAGGTCACAGAAGAAGGAGGAAGAAGGTGAACCTATAAATGCTCATCCAGAGGAGATGAGGAAGGCGCAGGCTGAGGATAGGACACTCAAGCCATGTTTTAAAAAATTGCCCAAATGCCACACACCTCCGAGCAAGGGGGAATATTTTATGAAGAACAAACTATTATACAGGAAGGCCGGAACTGGAACAAATGGTCACAACCAGCTGGTTCTTCCCACTTCATATAGGGATAAAGTGATGGAACTCGGGCATGCGATTCCCTTCAGTGGTCACATGGGGATCAGCGCCACAGGACAGCGTATAGCTTGTCATTACTTCTGGCCAGGGATAACGGAGGATATAAAAAGATATGTCAAATCCTGTCCAGAATGTCAAAGGGTAGCTCCAAAGCACTGGACTGCTCCTGCAACTCTAGGGGAAATGCCCATAGTGGGAACACCTTTTGAGAGGGTTGCAGTGGATATTGTGGGACCTCTCACTCGGACCAAGAGGAGGAACAGTTACATCCTTACTCTGGTGGACACTTGTTCTATGTGGGGAGAGGCGGTAGCCCTGCCATCAATTGATTCAAAACATGTAGCAGAGGCACTACTTACAATATTCACCCGATTAGGATTCCCGCATCAAATCTTGACTGATAATGGCTCTCAGTTCAAGGGGAAACTAACGGAAGAAGTTTTTAAGCTATTTCAAGCCAGACACTTTCATTGTAGTCCGTACCATCCGCAAGGGAACGGCCAGGTAGAGAGGTTCAACGGGACTCTCATTTCTATCCTGAGAAAGCTGGCACACGAAAAACCGGATCTGTGGGATCAATTCCTGCCCGCCGCATTGTTTGCGTATCGGGAGGTACCACATAGTTCAACCGGGATGGCTCCCGCAACTCTGCTATTTGGGAGGCCAATAAAAGGTCCATTAGAAGCACTATTAAGGACCTGGACAGATGAGAAGGCGGAAGAGACTGTTACCTCATCTTATCAATATGTGAACGAACTGACCACTCGTTTGAAAGCTGGATGGAAACTGGCAAATGATAATTTGAAACAAGCCAGGAAGAAACATGCAGCATATTTTAATAGGAAGGCAAAGGACAGAGAACTAGCTGTGGGAGAGAAGGTGCTGCTTCTACTACCCGGTAGCCAGAATAAATTACAAATTGGATGGCAAGGTCCATATACGGTTCTAGAGAAGGTGTCTAGAACAAACTATAAAATTGACAAAAAGGGGAAGGAGAAAGTTTATCATGTAAACCTGTTAAAGAAGTATCTGGACAGACCACTCCAGGAAAGCACCCCCTTACTGACCTTGGCTATCGCAACTCAAATGCAAAAGGAACCACTCACCTCACATGAATACCCATTACATCCTTGTGAAACAGCAGCACAGGTAAAAGTCAGTAAGCACCTGACTAAAAACCAGAGGGAGAGAGTTCAGCAAGTTCTGGAGGAACATACAGATGTATTAACAGATAAACCAGGCCATACAAATTTGCTACAGTATGACATGAAACTGGTAGACTCAAACCCAATCTGTATGAGAGCCTATTCTATTCCGTTCGCGAAGGAGAAGGCATTGAAGGAAGAAATAGATTATTTGTTGAAGGAGGGGATTATTTCACACAGTGAATCATCTTTTAGCTCCAGTGTCGTTTTGTTGAGAAAACCGTCTGGGGAACACAGACTGTGCATAGATTACAGGAAACTGAATGCTGTCACAGAAGGACAAGTGGATCCATTACCAGACACAAAACAGTTATTTGCCAGATTAAACAAGGCAAAATACTTTTCAAAGGTGGATCTTAGTAAAGGCTATTACCAGATTCCAGTGAAGCCTGAAGTGAGACCTTATTTGGCTTTTAGCACTTCGGATGGACATTATGAATTCAACATGCTACCATTCGGACTGAAAAATGCTCCGAGTGTATTTTCAAGGATGATGCGCAAATTGTTGGATCCCCTGAATAACCCATGTATCACGAATTTCATGGATGATATTCTCGTCGCCACAGAGACATTTGAAGAACACATTGACGCTCTAAAAATGTTATTTAATAGGCTTAGGGAGGCGAACTTAACTGCTAGGCCAACAAAATGTTGTATTGGATGCAAAGAGTTGGAATTCTTGGGACACACTGTATATCAGGGTAACATGACCCCTGATCCCAAGAACTTGGAAAAACTGCAGAGAGCACCTAGACCACAAACAAAAAAGGACGTGCGATCATTCGTGTCGTTATGCGGATTTTATCAAAAATACATCAAAGATTTTAACTCTATTTGTGCTCCTCTGACTGATCTGACTCGCAAGGGACTTCCAGATAAAATTATTTGGACTGCGCAAAGTGAATTAGCGTTCCAAGACTTAAAGGAAAAACTCACTAGCAAGCCTATTCTCAAACTGCCTGATTTGACACAGGACTTTGTCTTAAGAACAGATGCAAGTAATGTAGGACTCGGGGCGGCTTTGTTGCAAAGATCATCTTCACCTGATGGGGAACTGAAACCAGTCGCTTATGCAAGCCGCAAATTGAATAAGGCGGAACAAGGATATTCCACAAGCGAAAAAGAATGTTTAGCGTTAATCTGGGCAATAAAGAAGTTTCAAATCTATCTGTATGGTAGGACTTTTGTGGTCCAGACGGATCATCAGCCCCTCGTATTCTTATCTCAGGCTAAGCATGAAAACGCAAGATTGCTGAGGTGGTCTTTATTGCTTCAACCTTATCAGTTCAGTATCCAATATATCCCAGGCAAATTGAATGTTGGTGCAGATTTCCTCAGTCGGCACCCCTGTGATCAAAATTAGAGTAGTGGCAGGCGTGAGGAGTAATTTTATCTATGTGTATCACTGGTTTTGGAACTTGCCGTAGGCATGTTTTCAAGTGGGGAGATGTGTGATAAAATTAACCCTGATACAACGTTAAAATATCTCCAAAGATAAAAAGTAGGGATAAAAATAATGCGTAAGTTACTCGAGTACATGATCGCCCAGGCCGCGGGTCACTACCCGCCATGGAAATTAATTTGCTAGACGTGAAAGCAAAACGTTACCCTTGGAACGAGATGAGAACGGAGATCAAAAGGAAAAATATGACTGAACTGACTTTTTGGAAGGGGGTTTGAATTTGAAAAAGAAAAGGCGGTGATTGGCCACAGATAAACATAATATCGGCGCTCAGACGCGCATCTTTGCCATTCATCATAAGTTGTCCAGTGGTAGACACAGTAATTATTTAGTGGTGTAATTCCCAGAAGCTAATTGAAATATTTAGAGGGACGCCATACTAAAGCCAGCAGCTCAGCTGAGTTTTGCTAGCATATACTGTGTTCTATATTCATAATTCTGGTAAGACTGAAAGTATTTCTTTGAATATTTTAATATTGTGTAATGTTTCGAGTGATTTGATACTGCCATATCATAATCTAGCCCTTACAACAAGTAAGGATTCGCTCTAGACCCCCAGCCCCAGTTCAGGGTCTAGAGACAAACAAAATACATAAACGCCAGCAAGGATTATGAAGGGCGGATCAAGTGTTGAGATCAGTGGAACATATCACCTATCCTATTCAATGGCAGGAAGCTAATGAACATATTTCAGAATATGTAGTCTTGGGGAACTTATACTATGTGAAACCAACTTGGTAAGGTGTGCTGTATGGTCAGAGAGATCTGACCCCGTCTATGTGGTGTTGTTGTATAATGTTGAGTGTAGTAGTGGCTCAGGAGGTAGAGTTCTGACACATGACCCAATACTTTTATTTCAGAACTGTGAGTTTTTTTATTTGGCACCAAAGTGGTGTCAAATGATATGTTGAGAAATACAAGAGTGGACCCGTGCAGGCGAGAATTTTGGCAGAGCAGCCTATATAGCCCCCAAGCACGGAGAGGTGGGGCCACCAGTTTCCAGCACCAGAACTACTCAGTCAAAGATACGTGAACGTCTGGCTTGCTGGACATTCACCAACTTATTTAATAACCAACACCAACTATATTCCCATTTACTAGAACATACCATGGTGGGAAATAAAACTTGTATTCCTCCCGTCAGTAATGGACAATGTTGGATAGTTATAGACAGGGAGTGATGAAGCCACTCCATCAGCACATCCATTAATCATTCTCCCAGATAAATTACAAATATAAACAGTAGTAATATTAACTAGTCTTGTAAAATTCATATGTACACACCTTTCATTTATTATGCCATATATTCATGCATTTCATTCATAAATTCAAAACCTTTCATATGTTCTGACCAAAATAAAACCTTGGTTCAGAACAAATAAATTTAAAGAAAATTTAATATCAAAATTTTACACAGCTTGAGTTAGTTCAGTGTGTTATAAAGTTTATTAACATTATTAGACTTATTAAATATCTGTGTGTGTGTTTGTATATATTAATACAACACCTTACATTCAGTACCCTAGATTTTTTAACGTAGCCACATTCATTAGTAAAAAAGATATGTGTGAGGTCGTAAGTGGTAGCAAGAAGGGCCTTCTGTAAATTCACAGCTACATTTATCTCAGGAGCCTTCACAGCTGACCTCATGCATCACACTAGGTGATATCACAACCATACAGTACCATCAAAAACCACTACAGTACGACAGGGATGCCCCTTATCAACCACTCTATTTTTAACAGTCATAGACTGGGTGATGCGCCAGACAACAGAGGGCAGTCCAAGAGGAATAAGATGGACTATATTTTCTACATTGGAAGATCTGGAATATGCAGATGACATTGCACATTCACATCAACACATCCAGGAAAAAACGGATAGACTTAATAAGTTTAGCCAGCAGGTGGGCTTGAACATCAATTTAAAGAAGTCAGAGGTCATGACGATCAATGTGAGCAACCCCGAGCCCGTATCAGTAAGAAATCAGCAACTGGTACAGACAGACACTTTCACATACCTAGGATGCATAGTAACAACAGACGGCGGGGCAGGCAAAGACATCAACATCAGAATGAATAAGGCAAGAACAGCCTTTTTTAGCCTAAACAACACCTGGAAGTCCTCTCAATACAGCACAAGCACAAAATTAAGATTATATCAGAGCTGTGTGCTTTCTGTGCTTCTCTATGGTGCGGAATGCTGGAGAGTTACAGAGAAGGAAATGTCGAAATTGTCTTCTTTTCACACAACATGCCTAAGAAAAATTCACCGAATCTTTTGGCCAAATACCATCACCAACCAAGATCTGCTTACTCGGAGCAAGCAAGAGGACATGCACACCATCATAGCTGGCAGACGCTGGAGCTGGGTTGGCCATGTCCTCAGAAGAGACCCCGATGCCATCACAAGAACAGCTATGCTTTGGACCCCTGAAGGAAAACGAAAGAGAGGCCGACCAAAAACAACCTGGCGGAGGACTGTGGAGGCTGAGATGCAAAGAATGAACCAGAGTTGGGGCACTGTACGAAGGATGGCCGCCGACCGAGCAAAGTGGAATCAATTTGTTGTTGCCCTACAAGACGCCACTAGGCGTGATGGCCACTGACTGCTTTGACGGTCGGCGGCTAAGGATCAAAGAAGAAGAAGAAGACATGGAATATAATAATGAAAACAGAATTACACAAACTATAACAGTCCCCGCACAGTGCATTTTCCCCAAATTTGACTTCTTCCTTATACATCTGTAGTTCAAGTGTTGGAAGTAATAATGCTGGTTGGTCTGCCTGCATTCTCATGATGAATATTTGCTTTTCTCTCCATCTCTATGTATTCTAAGCATGTGTGGTACCTAATTCTACTGATATTTTAAAATATATTTTCTTGTGGTGTTACATATTCCTTAAATATGATAGATAAAAATTATGAAGTACTTTCTAGTCTCTAATTAGACAGTAATGCTGATGCTACTTACAGCAATTCATTGAACTCTTTCTCCATATCAAATGATGGAGCCATTTTTAGAAGCAAGGAAAATATGCTGCTGTTCAGTTCAAAGTTATTCTGAATGTCTTTAATCCACCTGAAAACAATAAAATTTGTGATAACAGAAAAATACAATAAAAATCTGCCAAATTCAAAAGTATGACCTGAATGCAATTAATTTGTCTACCTTTCTCTCAATGCCCCAGTGCATACATTGTTTTGCAGTGTATCTTTCACATGTAGTATGTGACCAATGCATCCCACTGTCATTGATCCGATTTCAAGGCTTGATATCCTTTATTCTTATCTATCTTCTTCTTCTTTGACCCTTGGCAACAAACTGTCTCCACTTTGCTCGGTCGGAAGCCATCCTTCACGTGGTGCCCCAGCTCTGGTTCATCATTTGCATATGTCTCCACAGTTCTCAGGTAGCTTTTGGCCGCCTCACTTTCACTTTCCTTCAGGAGTCCATAGCATGGCAGTTCTGGTGATGGTATCAGGTTCTTCTCTGAGGTTGTGGTCAACCCTATTACTGCTATAATGGTACACATATCTTCTTGGTGGCTCCAAGTTCTTTGTTGGTGATGGTATTCAGCCAGAATCTTTGAAGACTTTTCCTTAGGCAGGATGAGTGGAAAGAGGACAGTTTGGAAATTTCCTTTTCTGTTACTTTCCAGCATTCTGCACCATACAGAAATTACACAGCTTTCATATACATATAATTTATCTTTTATGATGTACTGGAAAGATTTCCAGTTGTTGTTTAGATTGGCATAGACCATTTTGGCTTTATTCATTTGGTTTCTGATGTCTTTGCTTGCTCCGCCATCTGGTGTTTTATGCTTCTTAAGTATATCAATGAGTTTGTATTATTTTTTAGCTCTTAGTTCCTAATTTTTATGGTCGCAGAATTTCTTACACTGTCATGATTTGTCTTTTTGAGATTAATGGTTAGTCCCACTTGTTGGCTATGTTTATTAAGTCTATGTGTTTTTTCTTGGGTGTGTTGATGTGAGTATGCAAATAGTGCAATCTCACCTGCATATTCTAGATCCTCCAGTGTAGAGGATGATGTCCATCTTATTCCTCTAGGGGCTTCCTTGCTGCACTCCTGTTTTCACCTCAAAAGTTAGGTTGCTCTGCCCAACACTGTATGTGAAATTAGCATACAAGCTTTTGATGATCTAAACTATACACTTAGAGATTCTATTCTTCTTCTTCTTCTTCTTCCATCCTTAGCCGCTGACCGACAATGCAGTCTGTGGCCAATATGCCTAGTGGCGTCTTAGGGCAACAAGAAATTATTTGTTGTTCCGTTATGCCGAGCGGCGTTTATTGGTACGACAAAAATTAATTGTTGTTTCCGTAATCAGAGTGGCTGGCAAGCGGGTGATCAGCCCACTGAGAGATTCTATTAGCGCTCAACTTTTTCCATAGGCCATCCCTGTCAAATGTCTTTTCAAAATCAACAAAGTTTATATACAGCTACCTCTGCCATTCTGAGCACTGCTTTATTATATTCCTGAAGGTGAAGACATGGTTTGCACATTGCCTGTTTCTTCTGAGTCCTGCTTGTTCCTTCCTCAGTTTATAGTCCAGTCATCTTGAAATTCTTTGATTATCCTGCCCAATATTTTGCTAGGAACTGATGGGATAGTAATTCTCCAGTTGTTGCAGTCAGTGAGGTCACCTTTCTTTGGCAATTTGATAATTATTCCTTTGCTCAACTCTAGTGGTGTCATCTGTTTGCCAGATTTGTGCAAATAGCGGTTCTAATAGTTCTGTCGCTAATTCAGAATCTATTTTATACAGCTCTGCATTAAAGTTGTCATGGCCTAGAGCTTTTCCATTCTTCAACCCTTTGATAGCTGTGATTTCTTCCCTTTGTGGAATATCTGTATTTATACCTAGGTCATGGTCAGCTTCAGGAATGTTCAACTATGCAGGAGATGCCTAATTTAGTGTTTCAGTAAAGTGCTCAGCCCATCTTGCTTTTTGCCCCTGTTCTGTTGTGATGAGATTTCTGTTCTTGTAACTAGTGTAATGTTTTTTGTGCCCCGTTTGGACTGATCGCTTTTGTCACTTTGTTTACTGTGCTTTGTTTAGTCCTCGGTGCTGCTACTTCTGCCTGACTTGCACAGTTACCTATGAATTTGTTTATGTCCTTGCTCAGCTGACTGTACTGTTCATTCTTATGTATACTTGGATTTATGATTTTATATCCAGTCTTCCCAGTTACTACTAAAATTCTATTTAAATTTGTTCTGTATTAAAATCCCGAGAGTGTGTTTTATTGTCTTATCTGATTTTCTTGTTTCTGCTCCAAACAAGAGAACATTTCAGATACAGGTTTATCTTTGTGTTCACTGCTGATACTGAATCTTCACTCACTCAATCATACTCTTATATATGCATGCATAAACATAAAATTATAATCAGCCCTTGTCACATATGGAGGTGCACAGGGCATTAATAAAAACACACTTCATTCGTTCCAATCCTGGGCCACTTTCACCCTTATCTTTCACTGTGTAGTTTTTCCTCACGTTCTCAGTTTCACTGACAACATATATAGTTCAAACATAAAGGTGAATGTTGACATTTCAGGTATTTAATCTTTCTTAAGGCATATTGCACATTAATTAGGAAAGCAGGCGATAAGCCAACATTAAAGATTATAATAAATGGGAAAATCCTGGAACAAGTCAAGAGCTTATCATATCGTGGCCACAGAAGATATATATATATACACATATTTTTTTTTTTCTTAATCGCTGTATTGTGTAGAAACATGGACAATGAACAAATTAATTAGAAGAAAGAATTTAGGCCCTTGAGATGTGGAAGAATGGGGCACATCTCATGGAAAGAGAAGAAAACAAATCTAGCTCCTAGAAAACCTAGGAATGAAAAGAGAATTAATGAAGGAGATCAAAATTAGACAGCTAAAATATTTTTGGCCATATAAAAATACATAACACCTTACTGATAACAGAAGGCAAACGTGCAAGACGTAGACAGCGCTATAAGTGGGAAGAGATGACAGGAAAGAGTATCAGAGTGCACAACCAAGACAACAGACAAAAGACGCTGGAGATCCATTGCAGACAACCTTCGATGTGAAGATGTTACACCTGATGATGATTACAAATGAAAGAACTGATATGAGCTATGCAGTTTTACTGACTTTGTGACATGTTTACTGATTAAATGATGATCTGCTAAAGTTTATACTTATAGCTTTGCCACTGATGTCTCATTTTGACAAAGACTGTGAAGTTTATCTGAACTTATTTTATAAATTAACGTTAATTCATGCTGTAGCCATCCATTCTGGATTTTTTGAAGCAATGACTGAGAGTCGGTTACAATAAATTATTAAGAGGAATTGACTGTATCATTTTTAGTCATCACTTTCTTACAATCATCTATTAAATAACATCTCTATGATCTGCAGCAACCTAATTTGCTTGCTCATCCATGCTTTGCTTCTGAAATGCCCCAATGAAGACATAACCATGCACAGATTATGAAGGCCTTGGGTAAAACTTCTGACAAGTTCATTGCCTCCCCAAAAAATTAGGACATTCTTTATGGGCATTTAGAAAAAAATGTAAGTTGTAACTTTGAAAAAGACACATTATTTATTGAAAAACTTCAAACATTTTAAATATAAATTAAACTGGAATCATTCTTTTATTCACAATTCATTCTGTAAAGAAATCACTGCTGCAACCAAATAGTCTTTCATAGCCTATGGTTATTCAGACTCGACATCACTGCAGTCCTGGTCTCCCTCAGCAAATGTCAAAGGGTGTGAAAGCTGATTATTCCTGCAGTAGGGTGGTAGGATATATGCCTAGTGCATCCTCTCCATAAGGTTGTGGCAGTCTTACGTTTGATGCCAATTTCAGTAGTCTTAACCTTGTCAATTCATTTATTGCAGTGTCGATCATAATAGGCTGTCATTAATTATCTTAAGTATCTCTCCCTTATCACATCCAGTGTCCCCACAATGGATGCTCTTGAGGCTAGTGTGTTAGCTCTCTTATTGCAGCGCACCCTTGCATGACCAGGACAGTAGATCAATACCAGTTCCCAAAGGTTTGAGGCTTCTATGTATGTCCTCCATTCATGCTTAGTCATCCGTTCTGGATCTTCCGAAGCATGGCTGAGAGTCTGTTACAATAACTGCCTTGATAAATGTAGCTTCAGACAACTATCTTATGATTGCAGTAGCTGTGTCTATCTCCATTCTCATCCTGGAGGTTGTTGTCATGTTAAGCTCCGCTCTGTTCATCAACAACCCTGCCCTTTACTCTAACTAAGAAGCCCCATTCTGATTTCTCCCCACAGAGTACAGACCCATCCTTGCCTACAATGGCATTATCACTCCTAACATGAGCATTTATCAGCTGATTTCCAGTTATGTTTTCTCACTGCACCAATCTCTACACTCCATGACAAGGTAATTTGTCCAGTTCTCGCCTGACCTACTCTAGTCTTCCCTCCTGAATATTTTTTCAACAATGGTCTCTTGTCCAATCATTGCCTCTGCTGGTGCCATCCATGATATGCCTGCCTCTATTCTAGCTCAATTCATTTCAGTGATGTTTCCATGCAGTGGGTGACTTATGTCTGCGGTTACCTGCATATAGGATTTTGCCTCTGCCATTACATACCTGGATCTTATTGATGGCAATACCAGACTGCACCTCATGATCACAATGGGGGTATCTATTGTACAGCCTAAGACTTTACACATTCCTTCATTTTGAATGTGTTCCAGTCGCTCACATTGTGACTTTGACAACATGAGTATTCCCATGTGCGCATTTCATAACCCAGCGCTGATCATTTAAAATTAACTTTAAAGCCAAAATCGGTCGCTCTACACTAGCTTGAGTTGTCAACATCTCGAAGTGACTCTACAAGCAGCCTGAATGTGGTGTAGGCAGTTGTAAATGGCCTTTGAAACAGACTTAACCTTTAGCCTCCAACAGATTGTATCACCTCACAATCTTACCAAAACTTTCTCTCAAATAATGCTTCATCACAATTAAGAATCACATAAACCTACAGGTGCCTTTCCTGTTATTATTCATTTTTGAAGCATAATCATCTGAAGAAATCATCATCATTATTCCATTTTCACTCCTTATGGAGCATGAGGCAGTAACTTGCTTTACTCATATTGGTAGAATGAAAAAACAAATTACAAAAACACACAAATAGTAATACGTCTTACAAAGGGAAAGGACAAGAAAAACCTGAAGCTACATTGTTTGAGCTCACCATTCAGTGGTATTGACTGATAGCATAAGCATCATGTTGTTTTAATTTAAACCGCATGCTCAAATGTAACATATCATCCTGGTAAATTTCCCTTTCTCACAGCTGACAAAAACTCTGAAAAGTCATATTTCCACAGAAATCAAAATCTCTGTTATATTTTGAAACTGTCATAATACATATAACTATGAACAGCCAACAACAAGATGACACCATTTGAGATGCATCTGCTCATTTGTGTGTAACTTTGCTAATTATAATTCCGTCAATGTAAATCAAGAAAAGATTACTACGTGTTCAACCTACCCTCTAACAAGGCTTTTAAACCATCTGGGCTTCTTGCAAAGTGGCATATCAAGTGCATGGAACTGTGCTAGCTTCTCTGCTACCAAGTTCATAATTTCTGGTTTACGAAGGTCCTCTGGTAAGAGAGGCCTTGCCTTTAAGAAAAACAATGTCCACATAACTTGAATAAATAATAACTTCCAGCAAAAGGACACTATGAGAACAGTCAACAACTAAAAATATTAAATGTGATGAAATGTGCAACAGATTACCTCATTTCTTCTCTCTTCCCCCCCCCCCCCCAAGTTCACTAAAGAGTCACAAAGATAGCCATGGGGATTTAAATTGCATTTGTTTCTGCCATAATTAGGCATACCTATCAAATTGAATATTGTAGCAAAAAAATGAATTTTCTAATGAATAAATTGTTGACCAAAGTCCTTGGCAATTAAATAATGTATGCATGAAAGAGTATAATGTGTTCAAAGAAAAGTCTTTACTAGTTCAAGAAAATGCAGCTAAATTATATCTAATAAAATAAGGAAAATAAGTGGGGAAAAAAGTAGCCTATTACGGGAGGAGAATCGTGCAGAATAACAGTATGAGGGGATGGTCCTCAGTTTAATTCCTGCTGAGCTACTTTCACCACTGCTTTTTCTCTGTTTGTATGTTATTACTGTATTTTCAGCTATTGAATTATCATATACAACATTTGTAATACAACATTAAAATTCCTTCTATGATACCTAAATGTAAATGAGAATTACTTCAAGGTACAAAACCATACTGTTCAATTATTTACCAATGAAGACAAATCTAAGTGCTGTGATTAAATGACACTATTCTAAATAAAAATCATGCACATTACCTTAATGAACTCTTCTATTCTACCATCATGGACATTTTACCTTAATGAACTCTTCTATTCTACCATCATGGTACATGCCATAAGGCTTTGGTCCTAGTTTTCTCTCTGCAAGCAGGGCAAAGACTACAGAGTTGTGCACCAAAAAGTCAAGTGTGGACTTGCTGATCTGACCATATATGCGCAAGAGAACCTCAGCAGGCTCAGACTGTACAGGAAACACTCCATCAGGTAAGGAAACCAGGTACAGGTAGTTGGACATACCACCTCTGGGGAAACTTTCAGTGTTATAAATCACATTTTATTAAAAACACAAAAAGAAGTCATTACTGGAATACTAAAATTCCAGCCCCACTATCTGACAGACTGAAAGCTCTCAGGCACAAACCAAGTTACTGATCACATATGTACATGAAAGAATGTACTTTAGTTTTTCACATTTCAATATCACTGTATCAGAATGTCAATTTCTACAAAGAGATAAGTTATACCTGCATTTGTTTTTCTTTTTCTTCTAATATTTATTTCTGTTTCTTTCCTATTTGTTTAGCTTAGACTGGCCATTTTGTTTCTAATGTTCTATGAAACTATTCATTACAATGTTACAACTTGCAAAGTGTTCACTGTTACTACTGTTGCAAACTGCAATGCTGTCACTCTCTTCTTTGCAACAAGTTTCGCAAACCATCTTTTGTCTGCACAATTTAAAAAATAAATTGGAAAACTTTACATAATGGGTTCTACAGAAATTGAAACTAAAAAATCTGTTAATAAATATATGACCAGCATTTCTAAAGCAAATATTTTTTTTTCAAGATTTAGATATGTAATGGTATGTCACATGTCTCACAGCAAAATTCCAATGTCAGGCTAAGAGATGTTCAGAAGCTTAAGATCTTGTAGGATGAAATTAAGTAAGTGAAATGTACAGAACTATAAACATAAAAAGTATAAAAACTGAACAATTAGAAAACAATATCAAACAACAACAGCACCTGTATAAAAAAAAAATAATAAAGCAAATAATACATAATTAATTAAAATATACATTCATAGGCTGTACCTTTAAAACAATGGAAACAGAATAGTACATAAATAAAATAATTAAGAATGTCAGCAAAGACTGGATGAGGTCCAGTGCGGATTCCGAGCGAACCGAAGTACTCAAGACCTAATCTTCACACTCAGACAGCTGAGTGAAAAGGCCCTTGAGTATAGGAGTGAGATCTATCTTTGTTTCATAGATCTGGAAAAGGCGTTTGACAGGGTCCCCTGGAACAAACTTTGGGATTGTTTGGCAAGGAAGAACATTCCAGCACCTCTGATTCATGCTATACAGAGCTTCTACAAGTCTTGCAGAAATTATGTGAGGACAGCAAACCATAAGTCAGAAGAGTTCAGAACCACCACTGGTGTAAGACAAGGTGATATCCTGTCACCTTACCTTTTCATACTCCTCATGGACGATGTCATTAAGGCATGTAAGGAGAGAACAAGAAAGTATTCAGTGGGGTACTGGAAGATGAGACAGGTCTGTATTTCGGAGCTGGCATTTGCTGATGATGTTGCCCTGATTGCTAAATCAGAGGCACATCTCCAATTCAACCTGCAAGTCTGAAAGGAAGAGCTGGAGAAGACAGGGATGGTCATAAGCAGCTCTAAAACAAACTCCATGGTGATATCACGAGAAGAAAGAAGACATCAGATTAAGCTGTGAGAACAGGTCCTGGAGCAGGTAGACCACTTTAAATACCTCGGAGCTATTATTGACTGAAAGGGAGGCATCAAAGAAGAGTTGGCCACTCGAAAAGCAGCAGCTGGAAGACTTTTTCAGGCCATAAATCGAGGATTCCTCAGCAAGAGAGAGGTTGGTAAGAAAACGAAGATGGCTGTATACCGCTCCACCTATGTCCCAGTCTTGACATATGGATGCAAGTCATGGGCAATGACTACAACCCACAAAAGCCAGATCCAAACCTCAGAAATGAGGTATCTGAGGAAGGTAGTTGAAGTAACAAGAAGAGACATGGTACGCAACCAGACGATACGTCAAGGTCTAAAATCCCACCCCCTGCAGACCCAAGTAGAACAGTCCCAACTAAGATGGTTTGGCCATGTTTGCAGAATGGGAGAAGATCGGCTACCACGACAAGCATGGGAAACAAAGAGCCAAGGATCCAGACCCCCAGGACGACCCAGAGTCCGCTGGGAGGACAACATTAGACAATCTTTGAAGGACCGAGGACTAGAATGGAACCAGGCCAGGAGGAAGACAGCCGATAGGATAGTCTGGCGCTCTCTCTTCCAAACCTCTACACCTCACGGTAGAAGGGGAACGACTAAGTAAGTAAGTAAGCAAAGACGGACATTTCATGCATGTACTGTGATGAACATAAAACTCTTTCACACAATGAGAAGTACTCCACAAGCTGCAAAATTATTATGTTAGATGAAGGTTGTTTTCAGGCACTCGTAAGAAATGAAGAAGTAGAACACTAGACAACAGAAAAAAAAAAGACGTAAGTGGCTTACCAAGGACTTGAACCCAGGACATTCCGTGCGACAACCCGTGCCTAGCTATGCAAGCGAGTCACACTATCCTCCCTGCCATCTAGGCATCACCAAAAAAATGATGCTTCGATGACGGGTCATTAGTGCGAACCGCAAGACATAACACCGGAAATTTACCATGGGGCAGTCCAGCCTATTAATGACGCAATCACTTCTGTTGTTCCCCTATTATACAGTATAGGTCAGTCCACACAAGACAAAGACCTTAATGACCCGTCATCGAAGTATCATTTTTTGGTCATGCCTAGATGGCAGGGAGTGTTGCGATATGAATTTGGCAACAATGTAGTTGCACAGAAAAAATGGCACTAGTATTTGGGGAGATGATATTTGTTTGAAGAGTGCACTTAGGTGCACATTTGTTGAACGCAGATGGTGGTAAACAGATGATTGAAGAAGGATGCCTAAATTATAGGCTAACATTATTGTTCTGAGTTCTATTACTCAAAAAAGACATGGAATGATGCTGCAGTTGTGATTTATACTAGTCCTGGAGGGAATCATAGACTATGTATGTAGTAATGTCTAACGCCAATGTGGCCTGGGAGGTTCATACACTGTTAAACCGGAGTTTTACCTTACCAGTCACGGAAGGGTGTGAAGGGTAATTGTGGAGAAGAGGGGATTTGCTGTTTGAATACCCCTACGGTCCAAGATTGACAATCTTACTGAATAGCGTGCCTTTATGCTTATAATGGATGGATGTGAATATGCTTATATGAAGACTGACGGGAATATAATTATAATGACTTTTGCTACGTATTGTACCTGAAGTATTCGAAATAAATATGTTGATTTTTATACAACAACTATGGATATTACATATTGCACAGTTGGCTGTTGTGCGCCATGCATTGCAGTTCAGGGTTAATTTTGCTGTTCGTTATATGATTGCCTATTGTGATGGGACGACTAGATGCTGTAGTATACCAACGATTGGTATTTTCGCGTGAAGTTTGACCGGGGCAGTATTGTGTTGCATACGGTGTTGCAACAGGGAGGATAGTGTGATTTGCTTGCATAGCTAGGCGGGGTTGTCGCACGAAAAGGTCCTGGGTAAGCCACTCACGTCTGTTGTTTTTCTGTTGTCTAGTGTTCTACTTCTTTATTTCTTACGAGTGCCTGAAAACATACCTTTATGTGTGTCTAATATTTATTTACTGTTTACAAGTCTCGGTTTTCCCTTCTTTAAGTGTTATAAATGTTTATACAATACCAAAAACCTACCCTCTGTCCTGTACTTACTGTTCTTAGTCTACTATCATTTACTAGACACAGTATTAAGGTCTTTGTCTTGTGTGGACTGACCTATACTGTATAATAGGGGAACAACAGAAGTGATTGTGTCATTAATAGGCTGGACTGCCCATGGTAAATTTCCGGTGTTATGTCTTGCGGTTCACACTAATGACCCGTCATCGAAGCATCATTTTTTGGTGATGCCTAGATGGCAGGGAGGATAGTGTGATTCGCTTGCATTGCTAGGCGGGGTTGTTGCACGGAAGATCCTGGGTTTGAGTCCTGGGTAAGCCACTCACGTCTGTTGTTTTTTTGTTGTCTAGTGTTCTACTTCTTTATTTCTTATGAGTGCCTGAAAACATACCTTTATGTTTGTCTAATATTTATTTACTGTTTACAGGCCTCGGGTTTCCCTTCCTTATGTGTTATAAATGGATGAAGGTCGGAGTGGTGTGACAGAAGGTAGCTGAATGTCTAGATAAGGAGACCATTATTTGTCTGTACTACCAACTATCATGTTACATGATCATAACTAATCAAAATTATTAAATTCTATGTGCAATAACATTTTCAAAACTACCTGCAATTTATAAAATTGAAACTCATGCATGACAAAAAGAATTATAATTGTATTATTAATCTGACATTACAAACAGCAGTCATAATAGCTTTGGCGACCAAACAGGAACGTTTCAGCAGTTACAACAAGGTGATAGGCAGGGACGTCTTCTTCTCTGATCCATAGCCGCCGACCATTAAAGCAGTCAGTGGCCATCATGCCTGGTGGCATCTTGTAGGGCAGGAACAAAATGATTCCACTTTGTTTGGTCAGCGGCCATCCTTCTCACATCTCTGGCTCATTCTTTGCACCTCGGCTTCCAGAGTTCTCCGCCAGGTTGTTTTTGGTCGGCCTTTCTTTCGCTTTCCTTTGGGGGTCCATTGCATAGCTATTCTTGTAATGATATCAGGGTCCCTTCTGAGGACATGGCCAACTCAACTCTAGCGTTTGCCAGCTATGATTGTGTGCATGTCCCCCTGGTTACTCTGAATAAGCAGTTCTTGGTTGCTGATGGTATTCGGCCAAAAGATTTGGAGAATTTTCCTTAGGCAGATTGTGTAAAAGAAGGACAGTTTCGACATTTCCTTCTCTGTTACTCTCCAGCATTCTGCATCATAGAGAAGCACAGAAAGTACACAGCTCTCATACAGTCTTAATTTGGTGTTTGTGCTGTACTGGGAAGACTTCCAAATGTTGAGACTAGCAAAGGGTGCTCTCGCCTTATTCATTCTGTTGTTAATGTCCTTGCTTGTTCTGCCGTCTGGTGTTACTATGCATCCTAGGTAAGTAAATGTGTCTGTCTGTTCTAACTTCTGGTTCCTTATTGTTATTGGCTCAGGATTGCCCATATTGAGTGTCATGACCTCTGTCTTCTTCAGATTGATGTTCAGACCAACCTGCTGGCTATACTTATTCAGTCTATCGGTTTTTTCTTGGATGTGTTGATGTGAATGTGCGAGTAGTGCAATGTCATCTGCATATTCCAGGTCTTCCAGTGTAGAAAACATTGTCCATCTAATTCCTCTTGGACTGCCCTCTGTTGTCTGACGCATCCCCCAATCTATGGCTGTCAAAAATAATGTTGATAAGGGGCATCCCTGTCGTACTCTCGTTTTCACTTCGAAAGTTAGATTACTCAATCCAACACTGCATGTAAAGTTACATATAATGGAAACAATGAAGCTGGGAATTCCATAAGCCCTCAGTATTTTCCATAGGTTGTCCATGAGTATGCTGTCAAAAGCCATTTCAAAAATCAACAAAGTTAATGTATAGCTGTCTCTGCCATTCTGAGCATTGCTCTATAATGTTCCTGAGGGTGAATATATGATCTGCACATCTTCTGTTCTTTCTAAAACTCGCTTGTTCTTTCCTCAGTTTATGGTCAACTGCTTTTGAAATTCTTTGGATGATTATCCTGCCTAGTATTTTACTAGGAACTGAGAGGAGAGTAATTCCTCTCCAGTTGTTGCAGTCTGCAAGGTCGCCCTACTTGGGCAATTTGACAATTATTCCTTTACTCCACTCTGTTGGTGCTGTCTCAGTTTCCCAGACTTGTGCAAATAGTGGTTTTAATAGTTCTGCTTCTAGTTCAGGGTCTGCCTTGAATAACTCAGCATTTAAGTTATCGTGGCCAGGAGCTTTTCCATTCTTTAACCCTTTGATTGTCGTGATGATTTCTTCCTTTCGTGGAATGTCTGTATTAACATCTAGATCATTTTCAGCCTCAGAAACATTCAACTGTGTCTCTGGTGGTTCCTTGTTCAGAGTTTCTCTGAAATGCTCTGCCCATCTTGTTTCCTGCCCCTGTGCTGCGGTGATGAAATTTCCTTGTTTGTCTCTTACTAACGTTATGTTGTTTGCTCCGTTTTCCACTGATAGTTTTAGTTATTTTATAAACTGTGCTTTGTTCATTTCTCAGTGCTGCCTCTTCTGCCTGTCTTGCAAGGTCATCCAGAAATGTCCTTTTGTTGGCACGGGTTTTACTTCTTTGTCCAGCTTACTGTACTGTTCGCTTTATATTTCCTTTAACCTGGGAGACTTAGCTTCTGTTTTCTTTCTTTTCATTTCCTTTCTCTTCGCTATGGTGTTTAACGTTTCTGGTGTTATCCGATCTTGTCTCTTTCTTTGCTGGAATCCCAAGCATGACTCGCTGCTTTCCTTGTATATTGTTGAGATGGTGTTGAATTTCTAGTCGACATCATCGGTCGCTGTTCTTTCCAGGCTTTTGGCAATCTGATATCGTCTCTTTACATCAACCACGAAAGCTTTTCTGGTAAGGGGGTCTTTAAGTTTCGTGATGTTATATCTGTTCTGTTTGACTGCAACTGGTCCAGCAGCTCTGAGCTTCATCTTCAGTCTTGCTACTACTAGGTGATGATCACTTCCCACATCTGCGCCTCTTCTTACTTTCACGTCTTGTAATGCATGTCTCCATCTGCCATTGATCATTATGTGATCTATCTGGTTTCTGTCCCGTCCGTTTGGTGATTCCCAGGTTAACTTGTGCACTTCTTTGTGTGGAAAAAAATGTTCCTCCAATTACCAGGTTGTTAATACTGCAGAAGCTTATTAATTTGTCCCCATTCTAATTTACTGTTCCACTGCCGCATTTCCCCATTACTCTTTTGTTATAAGTATTGTGTGTTCCAACTTTTGCATTGAGGTCTCCCATTACTATAATATCGTACCTAGGTGCAGTTTCCATTTCCTTTTGTAGCTGATAGAACTCGTCCTTGACTACTTCATCTCTGTTGTTTATTGGTGCATAGCATTGTATAATTGTGGTGTTGGTGAATCTCCCTTTCGGTCTTGTTCTTATCAGTCTGTTGTTGATGGGTTTCCATTCCAGTAAAGACCTTTCCATTCCTTTCTTTAGGATAATGGCTACACCTTCGTTGTGCTGACCATCCTCTCCACCGGAGGAAAGTACTGTTTCCCCTGTAGCTGTCTTTATTCTTCCTGTCCCAGTCCCATCTGCTCTCACTTATTCCCAGGATATGTAATTTGTAGTTCCTCATCTCTGCTGTGATCTGCCTCAGCTTTCCTACCTCATTCATAGTTCTGACGTTCCAAAAACCAATTCTAGTTTCGTGTTTAGCAGTCAGGGCATCCGTTTTCATGCCAATGGCTTCCTTTCGGCTTTCACCACTGACAGTCATACTCCGGATGTCCATCCTGCATCAAAGTTTTTAATTTGTTGTTGTTTCCGTAACGTGTGATTTTATTCCATAGACAGGAGTGTCGGCCCTGCGCTAAAACCCCCAACCTGGAGGACCAGGGTACCAGCTTTTGTCTGACCCCTAACCACGCAGACCAGTCCAGCTTGGTTGAATCTACCAAGAGTAAAACTCCCACTGGCATAGCTCTTGGGGTTGTCAGGGTACACAAGCTGCCATACCGCTACAAGGTATAGGTACCATTGATGGCAGAGGCAGGGACATGTGCTGTGCTTAATCCGTTCAATCTGCACAGTTAAAATGAGACACACAGAGATGCCAGGACTATCTTCTTCCTTGTACACTCTCAGATGTCCACTTGAATGTTTTCAAAGAAAGCAGTAGTCAGTTTGAGGCTATTTTATTGCAATATCAAAATTGAAAATGAGAAAGTCGCCAGGAGTTGATGGAGTGTCCAATGAAATGATTAAGAACTTGGGAACCACAGCAGAAACAAAGCTGCTGCAGATCCTTAATATCTGTTGGAGCTTGGGCAGAGTTCCACAGACCTGGAGGGAAGCAATTATGATACCACTCCCAAAAACAGGAAAAGACAGTTCCACGATCTCCAGCTACAGACCAATCAGCCTTACAAGCTGTCTCTGCAAAACAATGGAACGAATCATCAATCTCAGGCTGCAGTGGTACCTTGAAAGTGAAAACCTTCTTGTACCACAGCAGGCGGGCTTTAGGCAGTGTTACTCTACCAAAGATTTCGCAACGTACCTTTCCCAAGAGATTGAGGATGCGTTCCAAGATAAGAAACTGGTACTAGCAGCATGGATAGATCTAAGGAAAGCATTTGACAAGGTTTGGAAAGAAGGGCTTTTGAAGAAACTGAGAAATTGCAGAGTGAATGGCAGGATGTACAAATGGATGGAAGCATACTTGCATAACAGAAGAGCCCGAGTACAATTAGATGGCCTCAAGAGCAAGAAAATTCTACTGCGTCATCGCGTCCCTCATGGAGGGGTTCTGTCCCTCACACTTTTCCTAGTCTACATCAACGACCTGGTTGTTGAACTACCACATGGAATGAAAGTGGCAATGTACGCTGATGACCTGGTAATATGGTGCACAGATGAGCATGCAGCAGTGGCCACCAAACTGCTACAAAGAGCTATAGATGCCTTAACCTCATGGGCAAATAGATGGTGCGTCAGAATCAACACATAAGTGCAGAACTACGCTCTTCACCCTCTCTCCAAAACAAAAAGCTGGTGTCATCAAGATAAATGGAGAGCTCCTGAGAGAAGATAAACAACCCACCTATCTCGGAGTTACATTCGATGATAGGCTGACATGGAAGCAACACATCAACAAGGCAGCAACAAAGGCCAGGAGGAAGCTAGCCATCCTGAGAAAACTAAGTGGAACCACATGGGAAGTCAGCTGGAAAATACTTAGTAAAGCAGGGCATACGACCACACCTGGAATATGGGTCAGCTGTGTGGTGTCCAGCTTCAAACACCACATTACAAAAGCTAGATAAGGTGCAAAACCAAGCGCTTATGGTCATCAAGGGGGCATTGAAATCTTTCTTCTTCTTCTTCCTCGTTCGTCCTGAAAAGGACGGTGGTTGCGTTGTGTCTGTTTACGCCTAAGCTGTGATATCTGCACCTTTCGGTCGACACATCCGACTTCTGCACAGCATTTTTTAGGACCGGGTTTGCCTTCCCATTGCGATCCACACTCGCTCAGCCAGACTGCACTGCTGCAGACTGTTTCCAGGACCACCACGTGGAGGTGGAGTGCGGTCTTGACCAGCTCTGGTTCGCTGGTCCTGACGCAGGCAGTCAAGCTATGAGTCGCTGACTGCGTTCTCTATTGCTGCGTCTTTGGTTGAAATCAATGCCTATAGTGGAGATGGAGAAAATGGGGAGGATACAAACACTGAGAGAACACAGAGACACAAAAGTGCTAACACAGACACAAAAATTCCTCTGTATGCAGAGCCATCCAATGAAGGACAGATTCCAAAACCTAGCAATGGGGCAATTGAAAAGAAGCAGTTTTATCCACCAGGCCAAACGACTTCGTAGACAAACCTTAGATTTGCCTGAAGTTGACAGCCCCCTAAAGTATGTGCCAGAACAAACCCCTTGGAGAAAGGAGGCTAGACTACCAGTATACATCCAGACAAAAGTGAAAGGAATACTCGACAAGGATGAACAGAACAGCGTGCAACGTAGGACAGTCACTCTCAGTTTCCTGGATGATGAATACCCACAGGACCTCTGGGTCCGAGTATACATGGATGGGTCAGCACAAAATGCAGTAAAGAATGGAGGAGCAGGAGTGTACATAGAATACCCAAACAACATTGGGATACGGTCAGAGTACCAACGGGGAAATTCTGTAACAACTGTGATGCAGAAATCCAGGCAATCAAGGTGGCAACCGAGAAACTGTTGAACACCAATCTCGGTCCACAGCCTATGGTATTCCTGACAGATGCAAGATCAGCACTTCAATCCAGAAAATTACCAGGTATACAAGCATTACTGTCTGAACTGTGCAACCAGCGCAAGGTCGCCATGCAGTGGATACCGTCTCACTGTGAAATACCAGGAAACGAGACAGTAGACCGACTGGCTAAAGAAGGTGCTGCAGATGAGCAACCAGAAGTACCAGTTACGTACCATCAGAAGAAAAAGATGATCAAATCAATCAGAAAGCCACCAACACCAACGTAGGATGACTACCAAGCTATGAACCAATCAGAACAAATTGTCATTCTGCACCTCAGAACAGGACACAACCGACTCCGCAGCCACATGTATAAAAAATTTAAGATTGGCAATTCAGCCATGTGTACATGTGGACGGGCACCCCAGACTGCAAAGCACATACTTCAATGATTATATGATATACTGAGGCAAATCCACTGACCCAGAGAAACAACACTGGAAGCAAAACTATACGGACCTCTGTATGAACTACAAAAGACAGTGAAGTTTATACAAGAAACAACATTGCAGATATAGACAATATATTTCAATCAAGTGAACGAAAGAAGAAGAGGCTATTTGAATCTCCGTAGAGCTTTTCCGTGAATGGTACTGGTGTCGGCCATATGCGCTTTCTCTGTTACGCATATGTTGGGCAACTTTGAAACAAATGTTCAGCAGTCATTTTATCAGTGCCACAGTTACACTGATCGGTAGTTCCTATCTTTAGCTTGTTGAATTGATGGTATCTCAATCTGTTGTGGCCAGTGCAGAGTCTGAAGATTACCACTTGTTCTCTTCTGTTAAACTGGTAATATGCATCATTTTGTGTATGACCTTGATGCTCTACATCCCATTTGTTTCTGTATCTGATAATATTCTTTGCCTCCACGAAAGTTACGCTTGCATCAGGCTGAGGTAGATTTCCACCTTCCTTTGCCAGTCTGTCAGCCTCTTCATTGCCCATGATGTTAGAATGAGATGGGATCCATTGGATCACAACACTTTTGAATCGTTGACACAGTTTGTGGAGCACTATTCTGAGGTCATCCAGGTCTGTATTACTTTGGCTTTTCAACGCTGCAATACTGTGCATCCGTAAAGAAAGCAACTTGTCTCTCTGTGCTTTCCTGTCATTATAACCTCTGCTGCAACTTTCAAGGACTCTGCTTCTGCTCTAAAGTTACTTGAGAATTGTCCTGTTGCCACTGACAGCTTTTTTTGCGCACCAGGAATATCACTTCTTGGCATAATTTAATCAATCTCAGATATGCTTACTGATTAGCCATAATAGGAACAAGGGAAAAAGTTACAGGAAATGATTGATAAAACAGGGCCTGAAAGTATAAATAAAGGTCAGACCCTAAATAGCAGAAAGACTATAAGTAATAGTCATCTTAAAGAAAATGAGTTTTCCTGGGTGCATCATCAAAATAAATGGGAAAGTTGTGAAACAAATAAAATATCCAGGCACAATAATAACACAAGTAGTAGTACTATTCTTTCTTTGTCTCACCAGAGATCCCTGGCAACTACTTGGGGCAAACTTTCAATGTGCATAACATTTTGTTATTGTTCATTTTAATAATTCACAAAACTACAAGGGTCTTTGAATGATCTTTCTTCTGGTATCTTTAACTTACTAGTTTATTTTTTAGGATATGTTGAATTGTGTTTCTTGCCAATTTTAGACATGATACACTCTTGCAATTGACGTTATTTCTTTTAACTTCCTCCATTTCTTTTTATTCTATCAGCTATCATATGAAGATTCATTGGTAAATCCAGTCTACTGAAGCCACTTGTGTGATGGTTAAATAACTTCTTCATGCTTCTGCAACCCACTGATCCATGTTTTTCTAGTTTTGCATTGAAACAACATAATGTCAGCATTTCTATTTTATATTCAGCTAAAGTGTGTGCATATTTTATTCTTTGTGTGATATGGCTTTGAAAAGATGGCTTTGAAAAGATGGCTTTGAAAAGAGGCTCTCATAGAGATGTCCCTTATGGTGGCAGTTCTTATCTAATTTGCTAATGACACAGAGCATCAATTATGGATGTCATGACCCTCGTGGGTAAGATTTAACTAGCTTAAGTTTGTTAGTAATTACTCTGAACAGAGATAAAAATCTTCAGATTGCACTGGCAGCACTATCAAGCAGAGAAATCGGGTAAGTTTCTGCGCCTGTGAACTCGTGATTTTTTTTCAGAACAAAGGACTGATAGTTCTGTTAATAATTATGATGTCAGTGTGCGTGAATATTGGAATCATTTGGTTGTTTACAGTATGTCTTCTGTATTCACATATCTTTTATCTTGTGAAGATTTCCTTCCTTTATAAAAAATGTTTAAATGCATTATTTCCTTTTTCCTTAACTGTTGCAATTTCCTTCATTACTGGCATGTAGACACCTGTTTCATATTTACTACACCTGTGGTACTGAGCCTTTTTTTTTTTTTTGCATTCTTTTAGTACAAATGATATGTAGTATCTGTCCTTGTATTTCATATTTCAATGATCTTATTTATCTTGGCCCTCAAATTTTTTTGTAGTTGTCCACGATGTTGCCAATTTATAAAAGACATTTCTCTACCATAATTATTAGAATCTATTTAATACAGTTTCTTTTTACCTTTTGACACACCATTTAAACTCTTCTAGCTCATGCATATATTAAATCATCATTTTAAATACACACTTCTACAAAGCAATGAAAATATGTAAATCCTCTTTCATGATGGAACGGACATTTCTTTCCTGTTTCCTCAGTTAACTACAGTAGTTATTTGTCTGTAAAATGAAAGACAAATACACAAAAAATAATCTTACCCTATTGGTGATATTTTCAGTTCTTTTTCTGACTTGAGATGCAACCAGGCACCACCTATCGAATCTTGACACCAGCGGAAGGCTTTACGTCTAACTATGTCATCTGTGACAACATCTTTGCTCAGCTGCCCATTACTTGGGTCAATCCGTTTGTCTGTGTCATTACCTGTTTCATCCTCATCAGCATTACTGATTTCTTTATGATGATTAACATGGCAAGAATCATTATTCAAAATATCTTTGTCAGTCATATCAGGAGGTTATCCTTCTTTTACAGTTCCAGTTAAAGGAAATTTGTAACTATGTATATATATACAAAACACAGTGGATTGTGAGTTATTTAGTCTAAAGCTTGACCTCCACAATATGTACAGGCCCATGCAGGTCTTGTCTGCAGTCTGTGGAGTTACAAATAAAACTGTTATTATTAATGTATCATTTTTTATTTTTTATTTTTTTTTTACAATGAACTTTTATTTGCTGATTATGCATTTTCCACCACTGGTGCAAACTAGCAAACATGAGAATGCTCAGTACATTAAAACACAACTATGTGCTCTATCTAGAAAGACAGGACTCTTTTAACCAACCACTGTGCCTATAAAAATCAGTGGATTCTTCTTCAACTTGGTAGTCTACAGTTGACAATTTTACAGTACACATCTTAACCTTTCCGTGCTGCATTCCTGGATTATTGGGAACACCCTAAATTACTTGGCCTGATTCTCAGTATATCAGGACTGGACAACTTCCACATGACAACTGGGGTACAAACTAAGAATAACCAACACATCACATTAAATTTAAGTAGTAAGTGCAAATTATTTGTTCTCCTGCAAATGACAGCACCCATTAACAGTGGCCGTTGTGTTTACAGACCATGTGACTATTTTTAGCATGAAGCGTGCCTTTCAAGAACAAAGTACTTTCCAGTGAGTGGAAAAGCCCTAAGTCTAGGCTGTTTACTGCTGTTCAGCGAAAATATATCGTTTTCAGATGACGACAAACAGAAATGTGATTAAATGTATCCTGAATGTGACCTATAGTACGGTGATGACGAAAATAGATATAATAGTAATAACGAGCAGGATTTGGTGACACTGTGACTGGCACCTGCCATCAATGGTGTCTATACCTTGTAGCAGTATGGCGACTTGTGTATCCTGACAAACCCCAGAGATATGCCAGCAGAGTTTTACTCCTGGCAGGTTCTACGAAGCTGGACAGGTCTGCGCGGGTAGGGGTCAGACTAAAACAGACACCCTGGTCCTCCAGGTTGGGGGTTTTAGCACAGGGCCAATACTTCTGTATATGTAAAAAAGAAATCAAGTCACAGAAATGGGAACAAATTAACAAATTATGCTGCGGGGTAGACATCCGGAGTCTGAAGCTCGTATGACTGCCAGTAGGAAGCCACTGACACAAAAATGGACCATCCTGATCGCAAAACATGAAACAAGAATAGGATTTTGGAATGTCAGGACAATGAATGAGGTAGGAAAACTGAAACAGATCACTGGGACATGTAGAATTAAAACAGCAACAGGGTACACAGTACTTTACTCTGAAAGAGAGGATGGTCAACACAGTGAAGGCGTAGCCAATATCCTAAAAAAGGGAATAGAAAAGTTATTGCTTGAATGGAAACCGATCAACAATAGATTGATAAGAGCGAGACTGAAAGGAAGATTCACCAACATCAACACAATACAATGCTATGTGCCAACAAATAACAGTGACAATGAGGCCAAGAAAGAGTACAATCAACAACTACAAAAAGAAATGGAAACTATACCTAGATATGAATAGTAATGGGAGACCTCAATGCGAAAGTTGGACCAGACAATACATACTATGGAAGGGTAATGGGGAGATGCAGTAGTGCTGCTGCAATGAATAGTGATAAACTGATAAGCTTCTGCAGCATTAACAACTTAGTCATTGGAGGAACTCTCTTCCCACATAAAGAAATTCACAAACCGACATGGGAATCATGAAATGGCTGCGACAGAAACCAGATAGGTCACTTAATGATCAATGGATGGAGGCATTCATTGTGTAATAGTGAGTCAGTCGGTCAGCAATCCGGTTTCATAAATCTGCATAAGTGAAGTTAATGGACTATTAAACTTAAATTTAAGGGCGATAAATCTGACATTGATTTGTAAGCTACGGGCGATCATTCAAAATAGGCATTAACATTAGTGTTTTTACGGCCCTTGAGAAAAACTCAGTGTTTTTAGTTTGGAATTTCTGGGTTGACTACTAGTCAGACTAGCTGAGCGAACTTAGGCTTGCACGGGATAATTGTATTTAGAGTGAACTGTTTGTTCGGGAAATAGTTATCATTGGAAATTGTTTTACAAAATATAGTCAGTCAGATTTTAAACGCGCTAGCGTTAGGAAGCAAGTTTTGCTTGTGTTAAAGTTTTACAGTGGCAAGCGCAATTTTGGGGTATTATCTGACAATAAGCCCAAGACAGTGGGTAGCTTCTGTGATGGCAAAAAAATAATAAACTATTGTCTAGCCCCTGAATCGTTTATATGCCACATTTATAGATGACTCATATTATATTTATTTCTTACTTACTTACTTAGTCGTTCCCCTTCTACCGTGAGGTGTAGAGGTTTGGAAGAGAGAGCGCCAGACTATTCTATCAGCTGTCTTCTTCCTGGCCTGGTTCCATTCTAGTCCTCGGTCCTTCAAAGACTGTCTAATGTTGTCCTCCCAGCGGACTCTGGGTTGTCCTGGAGGTCTGGATCCTTGGCTCTTTGTTTCCCATGCTTGTCATGGTAGCCGATCTTCTCCCATTCTGCAGACATGGCCAAACCATCTTAGTTGGGACTGTTCTAGTTGGGTCTGCAGCGGGTGGGATTTTAGGCCTTGACGTATCGTCTGGTTGCGGACCATGTCTCTTCTTGTTACTTCAACCACCTTCCTCAGATACCTCATTTCTGAGGTTTGGATCTGGCTTTTGTGGGTTGTAGTCATTGCCCATGACTCGCATCCATATGTCAAGACTGGGACATAGGTGGAGCGGTATACAGCCATCTTCGTTTTCTTACCAACCTCTTTCTTGCTGAGGAATCCTCGATTTATGGCCTGAAAAAGTCTCCCAGCTGCTGCTTTTCGAGTGGCCAACTCTTCTTTGATGCCTCCCTTTCGGTCTATAATAGCTCCGAGATATTTAAAGTGGTCGACCTGCTCCAGGACCTGTTCTCCCAACTTAATCTGATGTTTTCTTTCTTCTCGTGATATCACCATGGATTTTGTTTTAGAGCTGCTTATGACCATCCCTCTCTTCTCCAGCTCTTCCTTCCAGACTTGCAGGTTGGATTGGAGATGTGCCTCTGATTTAGCAATCAGGGCAACATCATCAGCAAATGCCAGCTCTGAAATACAGACCTGTCTCATCTTCCAGTACCCCACTGAATACTTTCTTGTTCTCTCCTTACATGCCTTGATGACATCGTCCATGAGGAGTATGAAAAGATAAGGTGACAGGATATCACCTTGTCTTACACCAGTGGTGGTCCTGAACTCTTCTGACTTATGGTTTGCTGTCCTCACATAATTTCTGCAAGACTTGTAGAAGCTCTGTATAGCATGAATCAGAGGTGCTGGAATGTTCTTCCTTGCCAAACAGTCCCAAAGTTTGCTCCAGGGGACCCTGTCAAACGCCTTTTCCAGATCTATGAAACAAAGATGGATCTCACTCTTATACTCAAGGGCCTTTTCACTCAGCTGTCTGAGTGTGAAGATTAGGTCTTGAGTACTTCGGTTTGCTCGGAATCCGCACTGGACCTCATCCAATTGTGGCTCAGCTAGGCGTCGGAGTCTCTGCTCTAGGATTCTAGAGTAGATTTTACCAGGGACACTGAGAAGGGATATGCCTCTATGGTTTCCACCTTGTCGATTGTCACCCTTTTTGAAAATTGGTGTTATGATGGCAATCTCCCAATCCTTTGGTATGGTCTTGTTGCACCACGCTGCCTGTAGGACCCTTAAGAGTAATAGGTCGCCTGATGTTCCCATGTACTTAACCATTTCTGGTGTTATACCATCATGCCCTGCTGCTTTGCCCATCTTGATTTTCTCCAGTGCTGCCTTCAGTTCTTCCATCTTTATGTCATCTTCATCATCATTTGTATCCTCTTCTGTGCTAGTGGTTATCATTTCTGATGCTCTACCTTGCTCACCATCAAGGAGTTCTGAGAAATATTCTTTCCATCTTTCCATTACTTCCTTCGGGGCAGTAAGCAATTTGCCTTGCTTGTCCTTTATAAATTTAGGAGGGCATTGTTTTTCCTTCCTCATGTTCTTTAGGGTCTTATAGAACAATTTCTGGTTTTCTTGCGCATCCTTTTCTAGCTTTTCTCCAAATTCTTCCCAGGACTTCTGTTTTGCTGCTAGCACCTTGTTCTTTGCTTCTGTTCTGAGTATCACATATTCTCTATTTGTCCTGCTGTGTTTTTAGCTCCTAAGTATTGTTTCCATGCCATTTTCTTCTCTCTTATTTTCTCTTTGACTTCCTCTGTCCACCAAGGTGTCCTCTTTCTCTTGTTCCCAAGTCGGACTTCACCACATGCTTCTGCAGCAGCTGTCTTTATGATGTCCTTGAATTTAAGCCAGAGGGTTTCCAAGTCATCAGGTTGTTCTTCTGTGTTTCTCACCGCTGTAGCAATAAGCCCCTGATATCTGGTCTTAATTTCTGGCTCTCTCAGCTTGTAGGTCTTAATGCTCATTTCTTCCGTTCGTTTACTTGGTTTCTTGCGTGATGTTGGGCAGTTCCTAGGCTGAGCAACTCTTTCAGTTGTTCTTTTGATTGTAAGCAGGTAGTGATCACTTCCAATCTCTGGCCCCCTCCAGACTCTAGCATCCCGGACATATTTGAATGAGCTCCTCCTAACAATGGCATAGTCGATCACTGACTTCTCATTCTTTGTTGGTTCACATCTAGTGTATGCATGTATGCGCTTATGGGGGAACTTTGTGTTTGTAATGATCAGATTCTGCTCACTGCAGAATCTAAGGAGTCGCTTTCCATTGTCATTGAGAGTATCTTCTCCATATCTTCCGATAACTCCACCCCATCTAGCATGGTCATTTCCAACTCTGGCATTGAAATCTCCGAGCATGATAATTTCATCTAGGCAGTCATCCACTGTCCTTTGAAGC
Organism: Oreohelix idahoensis; assembly: GCA_024509875.1. NCBI lineage: Eukaryota > Metazoa > Mollusca > Gastropoda > Stylommatophora > Oreohelicidae > Oreohelix > Oreohelix idahoensis. The sequence goes on along the minus strand of JAMPIV010018263.1, from coordinate 117,980 downwards.
AGCTCGAAGAATTCCTCCTTGACCTCTGCTCTCTCATCCTCATTTGGCCCATACACTATGACCAGGTTGACTATGGTTTCTCCTTCTTTTAGTTTTACAACCATAATGCGCTCCGAGACAAAGTTCCATCCCTTGATACTATCTTTCTGGTTTTTGGCCCCAATGCAACCCACGCCCCCTTTAGCTCTTTCAGATGTGGGTACACCACTGTATAGCAGAGTGTTGCCATCGAGATCCATGACTCCTTGTCCCTTTTTCTTTGTTTCGGTAATAGCCAGGATTTCTAGTTTTGCTTTCCTCATCTCCTCTTCTTTCCCATTTATACTTCTTGTGTTCCATGTTCCATAAGTCATAGTCCGTAGTCCGTTCCAGTTCGTCGCCTTTAGAATCAGTCTGGTTTTCTCTCTTATATTGCTTGTAATCGTAGTTTAAGACAAACAGGTGATTGGCCTGTTGTGCCTTTGCATGGTGGAGGGGCTGCCTCCTTACGGCCTCCATGCAGGCCGCCCTCCTCCTTTTTCATCCGGGCTTGGGACCGGCATAGGCGGAGTTATATTTATTTCTGTGGACAAGATTTACAAGGTTGCCAGTATGACAGAAAATGTGTAGATTTTCAAGTCAACCAGGTATGTTGGTCTCGCCAAAAACTGATAGACTATATAATACAAGAGAAGAACAATAGACAGTAGCTAGTCAGGAGAACTAGGAAATAGTAGACCAGTGTCAGCCAAACGAGTAGGAAAATAATAGACTTTTTGGCTAAAATCATCATCCCTGGTGGTTAGGCCAGTCTTACCAAGATACGCCAAGCATAAGCATAGAAGAGTCAGAAGAACTGAAAATCAAAAGGTTTAAGAGACAAAATGATTTCACATAAAAATGAAGAATTTAGAAGGCAGATAAATCTTGACAGCAGTAGTCGTTTTCCAGTCATGAACGCCCTAACATCTAGAAAATACTGATGTAGTAAGGAAGAATGAGAGAGCAAGACACTAAGAAAATAATTGATTTGAAACTCTGCTGTACAAGGTTGGCCAACCTCAAGGGAAGTTTGGACACGTTATTTCACGTCTTACACGTTGTATGTAAATAAACTTCATCATATTTTATACTGCTGTCGGAGTCAAGTCACTCATCTATTGTTGATATCATTCATCAACTGTCTTCGTGAACTGTTGTTGTATTGTATCAAGTAAGAAATTACTTTTACACCATCAACCAAAACCTGCCCACTGTTAGGGTAGTGATACGAACCACTATACATCATCAACACTCATCATCATCATGCACGGCCACAATTGTATGATTCACATAAGAGGTGCAGATGTGGGAAGTGATCACCACCTAGTAGATACAATATCAACAAGCTGAAGGACACTCTTACCAAGAAAGCTTTTGTACCAGATATAAAGAAACATTATCAAACTGCAAAAAGTCAGGAGGGCATAGAGGCCGATGATGTCGACTAAAAATTCAGTGTCCTTTCAACAATATTTAGGGAAAGTAGTGAAACATGCTTGGGTTTCTGGGAAACGATACAAGATTGGATAACACCAGCAACATTGAAAACCACTGGGATGAGAAAAGTAATCAAAAGAAAGAAATCAGAAGCAAAGTCCCCTAGGTAAAGGAAATATACACTGAACAGTACAGTCAGCTAGAACAAGGTGGTAAAACGTCAAACCAGAGTTGACAAAAGGAATTTCCTAGAAGGCCTTGCAAGACAGGCTGAAGAGGCAGCACTGAGGAATGAACAAAGCACAGTATACAAAATAACAAAAACCATCAGTGGAAAAAGGGGTGCAAACAACATTACACTAGTAAGAGACAAGCAGGGAAATCTCATCACCACAGAACAGGGGCAAGAAGCAAGATGGGCTGAGCACTTCAGAGAAACCTTCAATAAGACACCACCTGAGATGCAGTTGAACATTCCTTGAGGCTGAAAATGATCTGGATATCAATACAGATGTTCCAAGAAAGGAAGAAATCATCAAGCAATCAAAGGGTTGAAGAATGGAAAAGCTCCTGGTCAAGACTAACTTAAGTGCAGAGCTATTTAAAATTGATCCTGAATTATCAGCTGAACTCTTAGACCATTCTTTGCACAAATCTGACAAATGGAGACAACATCACTTGAATGGAAGAAAGGAACAATTATCAAATTACCAATAAGGGTGACCTTACAGATAGCAACAACTGGAGAGGAATTACACTTTTCTCTGGTCCCAGCATAATACTGGGCAGGATCCATAGAATCTCAAAAGCAGATCATAAACTGAGGAAGGAACAGAAGATGCGCAGATCGTATTTTCACCTTCAGGAACATAATAGAGCAGTGCTCAGAATGGCAAAGACAACTATATATAAACGTTGTCGATTTTGAGGTTTTTAAAAGCATACACAGGGACAGCTTATTGAAAACACTATGGGCATACGGGATCCCTAGGTGTATTGTTTCCATCATAAAAAGTCTCTATGCTAACTTTACATGCAGTGTTGGGATGAGCAACCTTACTTTTGAAGAGAAAACAGGTGTACGATAGGGTTGCCCCTAGTCAACCATTCTATTTTTAAACTGTCATAAACGGGATGATGTGCCAGACAACAGAGGATACCCCTAGAAGACTAAGATGGACAGCTTGAGGAATAAGGTGGACAACGTTCACCACACTGGAAGATCTAGAATACGCAGACGATATTGCACTATTCTCAAATTCACATCAGCACATCCAAGAAAAAACAGACAGACTGAATAAATATAGCCAACAAGTGGGACTGAACGTCAACCCAAGGAAGACAAGAGGTTATGACACTCAATGTAATAAATCCTGAGCCCACAAAAATATGGAACTAAAAGCTGGAACAAACAGATACATTTACATATCTAGGAAGCATAGTAACACCAGATGGTAGAACAAGCAAAGACATCAGTAACAGAATGAATAAAGCCAGAACAGCCTTAGCTAATCTACACAACATTTGGAAATCTCAGTACAGCACAAACACAAAATTAAGATTATACAAGAGTTTCGTACTTTCTGGCATCCTCATTCCACACAACCTGCCTAAGGAAAATTCTTTGAATTTTTTGGCCAAATACCATCTCCAACCTGGAACTGCTTACACGGTGCAGTCAAAAAGGCATGCAAACCATTATTGCAGGCAGACACTGGAACTGGGTTGACCATGTCCTCAGAAGGGACCCTGACACCAAGACCAGAACTGCTATGCTATGGACCCCAGAAGGACAGCGAAAGAGAGGAAGACTAAAGACAACCTGGCAGAGAACAGTTGAGGCTGAGATGCATTGTATGAACCACAACACGAAGGATGGCCACCGACCAAGTAAAATGGGGACAGTTCGTTGCTGCCCTACAAGACACCATTAGGTGTGATGGCAACTGACTGCTTTGTCAGCATGGGGCTAAGGATCCAAGAAGAAGAAGTGACTGGTGCCAGGGCCCTCTATCAGTGGTAATGGATCCACCTGCTATGCAGACTGGCATAGTAAAGTGGACTATAATACTTGTGCTAAATTATAAGTAAGCCAATTATCAATAATGTCCTGAATTGTTATTTGTGTATGTGCAGTGGTTTTCATGTTTTTTGTTTTTTTTAAAGTTTTGCATCGTTTTGGCGAGGCGCATCCCGTTCAACCTAGTCGGTTATATTAGGCACATGTCCAAATATAAAAGACCCTTAGGTCTGAGATTTTGTGGTTTTCATGTAATTGTTATTTCTGTGTATGTTTTTATACATTTTTGCTCAGGAACTCAGGCAACAGGGATGTAACTCTTGAGGGAATCAGGGTTGGTAGGGTTAAAGTTATCAGCTGTGCACATTCATCAACTTTAACATACATAGCAATCTTGTTACTGAAGTGCCTTCATTCAGTGTTCTGATACTTGGGTTAAGTTAATTTTGATGACAAGTAACTACAGAATCCCTACTTAAACATCTGAAAGAGGATTCTAGACTGGGAAAACCTTACCTATAAAGCAGGTCAGAAGGCATTAATTGAAACAGTGTCAGAAATGTAAAGAAAGTCAAAGAAGCTAAAGACATGCAGCTAAGTGAAGAACCAGAAATAATACATATCTTGAAGCTGTTCCTATGAAACAGCAGAGGAAAGTATTAAAAATAAACAGAATAATATCAACAGAAATGCTTTAGCAGCAGCAACCTTATAAAATCCACAAGTAATATAGCAATAACAATATCAACAAGACATGGTTCAAAAGAAAAACAATAAAAGATGTTGGGGTAGCAGCAACAACATTAAACGCAAAAATGTTGGGAATGGTGCCTGGATGTCATTTAGCTGCTTCTTCATTATTTGTGCTACTTCCAAATCCCATTCTTTTGCTCCCTGAGTTTGATACACAGAGACTTCGCTGGGAACTCTACCTTTAAGTTCTTATCACATCAATTTGATGCCCATGGAGTTTCAGACAAAAAGCTCAAGTGCAGAAATTTCCTAACATGGATTAGATAACCAGCTTTGTTTCAGAAACTATTTGGCACAGAAAAACTTAACTGTTTTTAATAATCAGAAATGGCATCAAAACTGTCAAAAGACTTCAAGTGGTCAACTCAGATATGCAGGGCCAGATTTAGACATGGTGAGGCCCTAAGCTATAGGAAGCTGTATTTGGCAACTGGTAACAAAGAATATGGCTGTGTAATAACTAAACTTGGCAAGAATGATGCCAAGATGCTTAACAAATCCGTGAGAGAATTTTAAAGAAATGTTTATATTTCTATAACTTTTTCTGCCACTAAGGCGCCCCCCCCCCCCCCCCCCCAACTAGCTAAACCCCTGTTAGAGAGTCCCCTTCAGACTGTGAGGCCCTAAGATGTAGCTTGATTAGCTTTATGCCTAAATTTGGCCATGTATATATGGACGTCCTGTCCTTTCTTTAGCTTTAACAAGTCAGCACCGACTGAAGAGAACTCTTCACTGGAGAATGCTACTCAGATTTTGGCACTCGATAAAACATGTGCTGCAAATATTTAGTGAAGAGGACTCCACTCCATCAGAAATCAACCAGATCAATCTAAACTACAAGGATAAACCCAGGTCAAGTTCACTAGATCAGGTAGCTTAATCAGTTACATTAAAAGCCGTGACTAGTAAGCTGGAAATCATGCCCTGGTTGTTATGACAAGATCAATGTTCAGAATGTCATAAAAATGAAGCTAGCCGCTTTTCACAGTCCAATTATTTTGACAATATTTATGAAATATATATAATTTGTATTTACGCATTATGATATTTGTTACTAGGATTACTAGGAATAAAAGGTGCCATGTTTCGGATTGGTTTTCAAGGACTATCTTCATTGCACGCGGACAACGCCATCAGTGCTCTGATCTCCTCCCTTAGATCACACAAGGAGGATCTCAGTGCAGTGCACGAACTCCATAGCACCGGCGAGAATCCCAATGTGTGTATATAATGTACAGGCATTACACATTCTATAAATATTTTTGTGGTGGGTAGGTTTCCTAATTATTTTTAATTTTGCCAGGGCAGTGGCCTGATAAGCCTACTCTTTACGATTTCCAACTGCCGTGGGATTTTTAACGTGCGCACCTTGCACACGGGACCTCCTATTTTTTCGCCCTTATCCGAGAAGGCTAGGCATCTGATCTCACTACCCATGAGACCAGGGGGGGGGAGTATGGCGTAATTAGGACCACTGGTTCTGAAAAAAATATTTCAAATTATAATCCAACTGGGATTCGAACCCGGTATCTCTTGAATATGAGGCGGACGCCTGTTAAGAATAGAACTGGTGTAAGGGACGTAAATCTGGGTATATTAGTAACCAAGATAGATTCTGAGTTGGAGCACTTGTTTGCTCGTTAGCTATCGAATTATTTAGAGAGTATCTCGTGATAGTTTCGAGAGACAGATTACAGACAGCGTGAAAAGCGCTGATATATTTATTCTGTATTGTTTTGAGTTGGGTGAGAGAAGCTCGCTGCTAGCCCGCAATTGTTTGTGTTGGGTGAACAGTGAGAAAGTCTCGTGACTGCTTTTCAGCGGGACGAGTGTGTTATCGGGGGAGAGTGTTCCGGGCGTTTTGACCGGGTAGGAAGACAGTGTTTTTGGGAAGTGTATGCCTGTACAGTGCTGAGTTAATATGTCGACTAGTATTTCGCTGTGGATACAGCGTAGTATAAAACTGCAGTTTGAATTATTGTGGAAATGTTTATAACTGCAGTGTGCAGTCTTTAGAGGCCATTAGTTCCTGTGTGAGGAGTATTGATTAATAAGAGTACTTTAGGCCATGAATCATGATCACTGCTGAGTGCAGGATTCTTTATAGTGCTGAGGTTAATAAAAGTACTTTAGGCCATGTTTATAGTGCTGAGTTAATAAAAGTACTTTAGGCCATGAATCATGATCGCTGCTGAGTGCAGGATTCTTTATAGAGATGAGTTTAATAAGAGTACTTTAGGCCATGAATCATGATCGCTGCTGAGTGCAGGATTCTTTATAGAGATGAGTTTAATAAGAGTACTTTAGGCCATGAATCATGATCGCTGCTGAGTGCAGGATTCTTTATAGAGATGAGTTTAATAAGAGTACTTTAGGCTATGAATCATGATCGCTGCTGAGTGCAGGATTCTTTATAGTGCTAAGTTTAATAAGAGTACTTTAGGCCATGAATCATGATCGCTGCTGAGTGCAGGATTCTTTATAGAGATGAGTTTAATAAGAGTACTTTAGGCCATGAATCATGATAGCTGCTGAGTGCAGGATTCTTTATAGTGATGAGTTTAATAAGAGTACTTTAGGCCATGAATCATGATCGCTGCTGAGTGCAGGATTCTTTATAGAGATGAGTTTAATAAGAGTACTTTAGGCCATGAATCATGATAGCTGCTGAGTGCAGGATTCTTTATAGTGATGAGTTTAATAAGAGTACTTTAGGCCATGAATCATGATCGCTGCTGAGTGCAGGATTCTTTATAGAGATGAGTTTAATAAGAGTACTTTAGGCCATGAATCATGATCGCTGCTGAGTGCAGGATTCTTTATAGTGCTAAGTTTAATAAGAGTACTTTAGGCCATGAATCATGATAACTGCTGAGTGCAGGATTCTTTATAGTGCTAAGTTTAATAAGAGTACTTTAGGCCATGAATCATGATAACTGCTGAGTGCAGGATTCTTTATAGTGCTAAGTTTAATAAGAGTACTTTAGGCCATGAATCGTGATAGCTGCTGAGGGCAGGATTCTTTATAACGCTGAGTTTAATATGAGTACTCTAGGCCATGTATTATGATATCATTGTAGCTGCCGAGTGCGCAGTCCTTATGTGGTAATTTATATCTTGTGTTGTGCTGTGAACGGTATTCCATGTGTATTTCATATTAATGTGTTGTGACGTGAATAAACCCATATGAAATGTCACCAGTCGTTTACAACCCTTTATGACTCGTGTGTATGCACCTGTGGCGTGAACGATTGGATCAACACACGCACTTAATATGTGAGGTGACAGGGAACTTAACACGTATTTAGAAATAGCCCCGGAGTGGGCGTGGCCTATTTATATCGAGAACCTGTTCATCGCTTACCAGTAGACTTCTACAGTGTTTGCCTGTGTGGCGTATATGTATGTATCAAATGTAGACATTACCAGATCCACAACACAACAGTAACGTTAGCAGATAATCAATAAGACACCATACACCAATCCTTCAATTAAGACAGTGAAAGTGACGGGGGTGCAACAGTGGTGTGCTAGTTTTATAGGATCAGATACCCGCGAAATTCACGTGATATTAATTCACAAGTGTTAGCTTGTAGCCTGAGTGGCGTTAGTATATGAAAGACAGACATCACATTTGAGAGCTGTATCCAGGCCCAGGGAAAACTTATTCAGTATCAGTTAAACTGGGAACTGTTAACTTAAGTGACAGTCGCAAGTCAAGGAATTTATTACTCAAGATTATGAGATGTCATGATATACAGTGGCGTCTGTATACCAGTACAAGTAATCATCTGGCAGTATGAACGAGTGGTGTACCTTCTTTCAACGAAATTGACAGACGGTGACCCATTTCCTGCTTTCCTGTGCGGTGTGTTAGCACGTAGCGTGCTGAATCGAGGACCTGAGCGGAATCAAGGTGTCAAGTTCCAATGCCTTTCTGTTGTCGATTGTTTTACCATTGAACTTTGTGATATCCAGGGTGTTAACGGAAAGGAACAGAAGAGATTTCATTCAAGATAAGTAGTTATGTTTGTGGTGTGAACTGTGTCGCCTTAACTATGTCAACAAGCCTTCCTGTGCTTTACATCTCCTATACTGTTGAAATCGGTTGTTTTTGTTGTCTAATTCTATATAGACATATTATTAGGATTTAGTATTGATGCTAAGTATTGATGGTTGTATGATATATGTAGTCTTCCCTCATATGAATATGATGTTATAAAGGTTCTTTGAAAAGGAATTGATGATACAAAGTTTATGAATGATGTTTTTGGTATACATACTTAACTGTGTGAAATGGAAGGGTAATTGTCAGAACTTCTTGAAATATAAACTTGCGACATTAATAATTATACTGATATAGATATATAGTTAACTGGGTGATTGAATCACCATGGATTTTGATAATAATCCTGCAGATATAAGGCCTATGCTGGAGTGTGCATTGTTGATAGGTAGAGATGAAAAGGGATTGAGTGGTCCACGACTTGGAGTATGGATTATGGACGATTTGTTGGTTAATGTGTCAGCATCCCTAAGGTTATTTGCTGAACATAACTTTAAGTTTGTTTGTAATTCAATAATGGCTAAGGATTTGATTGATTTGCTACAGCACCTTCGTGTGTTTTTGAAACAGTATATTGAGCTTGAGCACGGACATGTAGTTCAAAGTATATTCAAAATAATCCACAACGGTATTCCTGATGAGCAGAAAAAGGAATTAGGAAGTGAGAAACAAATAAAAGTCAACAAACAGAGTGCCCTACGGGAAAGGGACAATTGTTTAAAAGTTACTACTGAAGTGAGTAAACTACACGAAACAGTCTCTAAACTCGCAAATGAGTTAGATAAGTCAAACACGGAACTTACTAAAGTACATGCGGCGTTAGATGCAGCATTGAACAAGAACAAAGAGTTGGAAATTCGGGTGAAAGACAAAGATGACGAAGTTGGTAATCTCAGACAGGAAGTTCAAGAAAAAAAAGAAATGTATGACATATTAAAGATTGAGAGCAATGTTCGTGAAGAGACTTACATAAATATGCTTCATGATATATGTTTTGGTAAACTTGAAGAGAAGAACACTGTATGCCCAGAGAAGATTGATGAGCTTGTAAATAGCTATGGTAATGAAACATGTCAAACTAGTGCAAATGAAGAAAAGGATGAGAAAGACAAATTAGAAGAGTTAACGACTGAGAGAGAGGAAATGACTCAGATTGAGAGATTGTTAACAGAGGAGAGAAGTAAAGTTTTAACATTTGACAAATTAAATAGGAAATTAAGTGAAGAAATTTCACAAAAAAATTTTGAAATTGCAGAAAGTACAAAAAGAGTAGAGGGTCTACTCGATGTTATTTTGAACAGCGGAATATGGTCTTCTGTAAATGTGGACAATGCTAGACAGAAAGTTGTTTACCAACAGGTTAAAAGAGCAAAGATCCAGCCCTATATAATCTTTGCGGATAGAAAGGTTAGATGTGATAGACAAATATCTTTTCGGGGAAGATATAACTTTCGAAGATCTTTTGATTCTTCTTGCAATAGCAACAATTCTTGGCGGCAGTGTAATAGAGAGAATGATAAGGTAACAGTCAGTCCTGATAGATTTCAAGCTAAAAGCCCAAAGATTAAACGAGTAACTGATTTTGGAAGTTCTCAGAAGATGATAACAAGGGATAAACTTATAAGTAGTGGTTCCAAGGATGAAACCCATTATAGGCGTAACGATAAAGATACTTATAGATCTGCAGATGATACTGCAAACAAGCATATTGTCAAAGAAAAGAATGGAAAGAGTTTTTGTAGGAGAGATGTTTCTAAGGTTAGAAAGTACCAAGGAAATTCATATGATAATAATTTTCCTTCTCAGAGAGATAAGAGACAAGTTAATGTATCTCAACAGTTTAATTCTCAGAATTTTGAAAATAATGGTACAGACAAATACAAGAAGAGTTTTCAGTCGTGCAATAATTTTTCTGACAGATTTTTTGTGCGGAGTAGAAACGTTAATCATAACAAGTCTGACTGGGATTATAGACATAATAATAGTCTCAAACAAAGAGGAAATGATGATAAATCTTTTGATCAAACGACGAATAATAAGTGCAATTATGCTAATTTTGCTCGACATGAGCCTAGAAGCATTGTTATTAACCAAAGTAGCAATGATAATGATGTCACAAATACTACTGCTCGTTATGTTTCTGATTTTGAAAGAGCAGCACGTTGTTGTGAACTTAAAGGAAGAGTCGATGACATCGTGAAGTGACCAGATTTCCACACGGACCACAGTGCGGGGTAATTGTTTGTTTAACCTCTCCGTTGTTCGTAGTAAATTTCACCATTCATTAAATTGGAATTTTCATTTGTATTTTTTGAACAGAGGCGACTTCTTGATATGGGTCAGCGCTCCTGTTTACGTTAACGGCTGTTTATGGTAGCGGCAAGAATATAGGTCAACATTGTGCCCGAGTGAGTGTTCAAGCAGAACATATCAGTGTGCTAACTATGCATTTGACGTGTTACCCCTTGTGTTTATGAGATGTCGGCAAGACCTATGGAGATTTTTTTTTGCGGTTGATTCTTTTTTGTTTTGTTTGTTTATTAGGACAGAAGATGTTAATGTATTCTATTGCATAGATCATTATAGGTTGTTATATATCATCTTTACGCATCACTTGATTTCTATTGTTTTTCTTGATATGTATGACTGTTTTAATTATGCATTAGTTCATTTCGATGTTATTTTTATACTATTGTGTTTTGGATGATATATAGTGTGTTAGATGGTAGTGACGTGTTGTTTACTATTCATGAATGCAATGAGCAGATTTATATTTAACCTTACTGGTTACAAACCTATGCCTATTTATACCTTGGATGGGTTTGAAAAAAAATCGAAAAAAGGTGATTCGTCTTACGAGGACAAAAGACAAAGAAAATAGTCTACGTTATCCTATTTATACCTTATAATCATTGACTTTTATACTCTGGTGTAGAACTTGCAGTTTTTTTTTTTTGGTATTTGTTTAACAGATATGTTGGGTACAATAGTTTTGTTCATGATGAGTTTGCTAGCTCATACATACTCATTAGTTGTAGTGTTACAATAGTTACTTTTAATATATCAGGTGGAGAAAAATATAAATTTATAACTGAATAACACTGTAGCTAAGCTGTACATGATTGTCAGCCGGAAATATTTAAAAGTTTAAATTGAACTGTATAGAGAAAATTAACAGCGGTTGCTGATATTGTTATTTGATTGAGAAATCTAGAGATCTGATTTAAGCACTTGCTTAACATACATACTCTCTAATATCTTGGGGGCTAAGGAGATTTCTAAAATTGGATACTGGAATGTAAGAACTATGTATCAAGACGGAAAATTGGAAGAAGTAATTAAAGAAATGGATAATTATAAGTTGGACTTATTGGGTGTCAGCGAGTGTAGATGGACGGGGAAGGGCATAAAATATATTTCAGAAGAAAAAAAGCAAATTATATACTCTGGTAGTAATGATAATCGTCACACAGAGGGAGTAGCCATCCTAATGACACAGAAAGCAGCAGCATCGCTTATCAGCTGGGTACCTATCAATGAGAGGCTAATATTAGCTAGATTTCAGACACGATTTTTCAAGCTCTCAATTGTACAATGTTATGCACCAACTAACGACGCTCTTGATACCACAAAAGATGACTTCTATGAAGCACTTCTAAGTACCATCAACACAATACCCAAGCATGACATAATAGCAGTCATGGGTGATTTTAACGCCAAAGTAGGTGACAACAACGATGGAGTACAAAGATATCTCGGTACTCATGGCATAGGCTGTATGAATCAAAATGGCGAAAGACTTCTAGAACTTTGTGAAATATCAAACCTCGTTGTGGCAGACACCATCTTTCCACATAAGAATATCCACAAGATAACATGGAATTCACCTGATGGCAGAACTAAGAACCAGATAGATCACTTCTGCATAAGCGCTAAATTTCGCTCATCAGTTCAAGACGTCAGAGCATACAGAGGTGCAGAGATCGGAAGCGATCATAACCTCTGCATAGCTAAAATGAGAATTAAACTGAAGAAGTTATACCAACCGAATAAAAATAGAAGAATAGATGTACACAGACTGCAATCAAATGATATAAAGAAGGAATATAATGTCAAAATGAACAACTATTTCGATGCTTTAGGCAAAATTGACAACGATATCACCACCAAGACAATCGATACTAAATGGGAACAACTGAGAACAGCAATGACAGAAGCAGCTGTAGCGACCACCGGATACCTAGTACATAAAAAGAAAAAATGGATGAGAGAAGATACTTGGGATAAAATACAAGAAAGGAAAACAGCAAAACTTAAACTACTAGCGGCAAGTACACATAATGCAGTTGAATCTTGCAAACTAACTTATAACTTGTTAAATAAAGAAGTGAAGACAAAAACTCGAAGAGATAAAAGACATTTCATCAATGAACTGGCCGTAGAAGCTGAAAATGCTGCAAGAACTGGTAATAGTAGGTGCCTTTATCAAATTACAAAACAACTATGTCACCAGCCTACTGCTATGGAAACACCTGTTAAAGGTAAATTAGGGAATTCAATACCAACAGAAAAAGAACAAATGAAGAGATGGGCTGAGCACTTCATGGAGGTGCTAAACAGACCACCACCAACAGTAACACCTGATTTTAATAATGAAACATCCACAACCACCTTGCCAATAACTTGCGATGAATTCACGCTGGACGAGATCAAACAAGCCGTTAAAAGATTAAAAAATTTTAAAGCTGCTGGAGTTGACGAAATTTCAGGGGAAATGATTAAAGCAGTTAATGACAACAACCTCTTGAGAATTTTAGATATTATAAATGAAGTATGGAGAGAAGAACAACCACCACAACAATGGAAAGACAGTATTATTGTAAAGTTACCGAAGAAAGGTGATCTATCAGACTGTAATAACTGGCGTGGTATATCTCTATTATCAGTACCTGGAAAATTATTATGTTGCATGATGTTAGAAAGACTTAAATTGCATGCTGACGAAAAGATCAGAGAAGAACAAGCGGGTTTCAGGCCGAAACGATCATGTATTGATCAAATATTCACACTAAGAACAATTATAGAAGAATCAGTGGAAAGGCAATCGCCACTTATTATCACCTTCGTCGATTTTCAAAAAGCCTTTGATAGTCTACACCGCCCATCATTGTGGAAGATACTTACAATCTATGGTTTTCCAACAAAATATGTGAATATAATCAAAGCGCTATATGACAATGCAAGATGTTGTGTTAGAACAAATAAAGGGAATACAGAATGGTTTACAGTAGAAACAGGGGTGAAACAAGGCTGTATTATGTCACCACTACTTTTTGGAATAGCTATTGATTGGGTTATGAGAAACTATACCCACAATGAACAATTGGGTATAAAATGGACAAATGGAAAATTCCTGGGGGACCTGGATTTCGCAGATGATGTAGCATTCTTAAGTTCAACACCAAGACAATCCCAAGAAGCAATAAATAATTTGTGTCATCTCTCGGTTAAAATTGGTCTCCAAATAAATGCCTCTAAAACTAAAGCTATGAACTTTTCTAACGAGACCTTTGATATCATCTTGAACGGGGAAAAACTACAGAAAGTTGAAAGTTTCAATTATTTAGGCAGTAAAATGACTCAGGATGGTGACACAACAAGAGAAATCCATACTAGAATTGCTTTGGCAGCTAGCGCCTTCAATAGATTATCTAACATTTGGAAATTACGATCATTGAATATACATACCAAGCTTCGTCTGTTTAATTCAAATGTTATCTCAGTGTTAACATACGGCTGTGAGAGTTGGAAAATAACAAAATCATTGGAGAACAAGCTGAATACATTCGAGAACAAATGTCTTAGAAAACTCATGAACATCAGTTGGAAAGAATTCAAGACTAATCGACAAATAAGAGAAGACTCTAGGCAGAAATATGTCTCCGACTATATAAGGAAAAGACGATGGTCATATATCGGTCATGTCCTACGAATGCAAAACAACAGAATACCACTACAGGCGCTCACTTGGGTTCCTGAGGGTAAGCGGAAAAAAGGAAGACCAAAAGAAACACTCAGAAGAACAATAATAAGAGAAGGAAGAACGTTGGGCCTAAATAATGTGCAAGAGCTAAGAGGAGTGGCGTCACAACGAAAAACCTGGAGAGCACTGGTTTCTGCCTTATGCGCCGTGTTTGGCGCTTAAAGAATTTATTATTATTATTAACATACATTACGTTGTTTTCATGTATTTGCAAACTTGTATGTTGGTAATAGTGTGTTTTTCTATGTGTTTCTCTGTGATGTAATTTTTTGGAAAATATTTTTTTTCCAGACATTGTAATTTTTTGGTTTTGTGTGTGCCTAGCGTTTGACTATGTGCTATGTTTGATATGTAATGTTAGTTCGTTAAAGAAAGTTTTTTTTTGTTTTTGGATGTTATGTTGTATTAGCGCTTGATTGTGCGTTGTTCGAACTTGGTTATAGCAATGCTATTACTTTTTTGTGTGGTGTCGATAATTTATTGTTGATTATGTATAACTGTTTTTGTTGATTATTCTTCATTCTATTCTTTCTTTTCTGTTGTCTTTTCAGTATGGTTTCATATTTTGTTTACATTTCGTGCTTTATTTACGTTTCACTTCATTCTCCTTGTATACTTCTTCTTTCGCTTCTTGTACTTTCATTCTATGTATTGTTACTTTAATGGTATAACTTAATAGTGTAGCTACTTATGATATTTGTAATTATTTTACATATAAGAAATTGTTTGAAGGTATTATTATTGTTTTTTCCTCATATTCTGATTTCATACTTACTTTTTTACGGATCATTTTTCGTTTGTTTGATCTTGTCTTTGCTTGTACTATCGGTTGTTTCCTATTTAATTGTTCTGTATTCACTTAACTCGGTTTTGTAATGCATTATTTTTTGGTATGCTTAATTGATTACATTGTATACTTCATTTTTACATTTCACTTAATGCTTATATTTTGTAGATGTCTTATTTTGACTTAACTTAAGGTAATTCTTATACGCATATGTTAGAGATTCATTGTCCTCTTAATCTTTTTTGGTTTTGAGGAATGTATTTGTCAAAAAATTGATAGAATCAATTTTTTTCTCTGGGGGTGAGGTAAGATGTTAAGAATAGAACTGGTGTAAGGGACGTAAATCTGGGTATATTAGTAACCAAGATAGATTCTGAGTTGGAGCACTTGTTTGCTCGTTAGCTATCGAATTATTTAGAGAGTATCTCGTGATAGTTTCGAGAGACAGATTACAGACAGCGTGAAAAGCGCTGATATATTTATTCTGTATTGTTTTGAGTTGGGTGAGAGAAGCTCGCTGCTAGCCCGCAATTGTTTGTGTTGGGTGAACAGTGAGAAAGTCTCGTGACTGCTTTTCAGCGGGACGAGTGTGTTATCGGGGGAGAGTGTTCCGGGCGTTTTGACCGGGTAGGAAGACAGTGTTTTTGGGAAGTGTATGCCTGTACAGTGCTGAGTTAATATGTCGACTAGTATTTCGCTGTGGATACAGCGTAGTATAAAACTGCAGTTTGAATTATTGTGGAAATGTTTATAACTGCAGTGTGCAGTCTTTAGAGGCCATTAGTTCCTGTGTGAGGAGTATTGATTAATAAGAGTACTTTAGGCCATGAATCATGATCGCTGCTGAGTGCAGGATTCTTTATAGTGCTGAGGTTAATAAAAGTACTTTAGGCCATGTTTATAGTGCTGAGTTAATAAAAGTACTTTAGGCCATGAATCATGATCGCTGCTGAGTGCAGGATTCTTTATAGAGATGAGTTTAATAAGAGTACTTTAGGCCATGAATCATGATCGCTGCTGAGTGCAGGATTCTTTATAGAGATGAGTTTAATAAGAGTACTTTAGGCCATGAATCATGATCGCTGCTGAGTGCAGGATTCTTTATAGAGATGAGTTTAATAAGAGTACTTTAGGCCATGAATCATGATCGCTGCTGAGTGCAGGATTCTTTATAGTGCTAAGTTTAATAAGAGTACTTTAGGCCATGAATCATGATCGCTGCTGAGTGCAGGATTCTTTATAGAGATGAGTTTTATAAGAGTACTTTAGGCCATGAATCATGATAGCTGCTGAGTGCAGGATTCTTTATAGTGATGAGTTTAATAAGAGTACTTTAGGCCATGAATCATGATCGCTGCTGAGTGCAGGATTCTTTATAGAGATGAGTTTAATAAGAGTACTTTAGGCCATGAATCATGATAGCTGCTGAGTGCAGGATTCTTTATAGTGATGAGTTTAATAAGAGTACTTTAGGCCATGAATCATGATCGCTGCTGAGTGCAGGATTCTTTATAGAGATGAGTTTAATAAGAGTACTTTAGGCCATGAATCATGATCGCTGCTGAGTGCAGGATTCTTTATAGTGCTAAGTTTAATAAGAGTACTTTAGGCCATGAATCATGATAACTGCTGAGTGCAGGATTCTTTATAGTGCTAAGTTTAATAAGAGTACTTTAGGCCATGAATCGTGATAGCTGCTGAGGGCAGGATTCTTTATAACGCTGAGTTTAATATGAGTACTCTAGGCCATGTATTATGATATCATTGTAGCTGCCGAGTGCGCAGTCCTTATGTGGTAATTTATATCTTGTGTTGTGCTGTGAACGGTATTCCATGTGTATTTCATATTAATGTGTTGTGACGTGAATAAACCCATATGAAATGTCACCAGTCGTTTACAACCCTTTATGACTCGTGTGTATGCACCTGTGGCGTGAACGATTGGATCAACACACGCACTTAATATGTGAGGTGACAGGGAACTTAACACGTATTTAGAAATAGCCCCGGAGTGGGCGTGGCCTATTTATATCGAGAACCTGTTCATCGCTTACCAGTAGACTTCTACAGTGTTTGCCTGTGTGGCGTATATGTATGTATCAAATGTAGACATTACCAGATCCACAACACAACAGTAACGTTAGCAGATAATCAATAAGACACCATACACCAATCCTTCAATTAAGACAGTGAAAGTTACGGGGGTGCAACAACACCATACCTCTGAGCCACTCCAACCCCCTGGCATGTTTTATTAAAATAAACCCTAAATAATTATTGAAAAGCAGATCTCCATTTACTTCAGATTTATCATCTTTTTTGCTCCTTAAGCAGTATTGAGCCATCAGTGCAAAGGTCCTCTTGAGGAAGCCTACACCTAAGCATACTCTTGCAGAATTGGTTTCTGTAGCTATTTGTTTTACATGATTAAGTTGCTAGCCCAAGCACCAGCTCATATTAGTTGCCTTTCCTGAAGCACATCAGATTCATTTATATGAAAATTTAAATATTATAATATATCCAGAGCTTGATACAGTATTCAACAATAAAATAACCTACTGTGCAACATATGTTTCCTATTTCATGCCACTAAGTCTACTATTCCAAATAACAATTATACATATATATTTATTACTCTGTGATCTGGTGTGATGTATAATGGAAATATAGCCTACAGTGTCTGACAGCCCTGAAATCCCGTTAACGGTCTATGATTCGCTAGCAAAGCCATGCAACTTACAGCCTGCGTTTACTATTTTTTAATCCACGCCTCTTTTCCCTGAGACGTAATCTAACTATGTTGTTTACCAACTTCCGCGACCTGCCAGTCATAACAGGGAGCAAACCTGGTCTGTTTACCTGAGTTTCTCACGTGAGCTGATCTGTCAATCATCAGATATCAGACAGATGCACATGGGATAACACCGGATTTTCCAAGTAGTTGCACGGGCAAAAACATTTTCCCGTGTACTCTTTGAAGTTCGAACATACAGGGGGAGACAACTCTTTGATCTCCAGACGTGGGCAAATTTACTAGAAGCCCGTTACACAGTTTAAGTCTCTGTTGTCGATTAGCAACGGCCAACAGAGCGACCGTAAAACCTTTTATCTGGGGAAACGTAGTTTCCTGATTTTTATGCTATGCTCTAAAGTGTGAAAAGTAACATCCTCTAGAGAGCAGATAACTATAATGTATATAAACTGCGTCTTCTCAAATCAGTTATCAGTGGTCGCTCAGAATTTTTCGGAGTCTAAACGCATAGTCTAGAACCATTTTGTGGAATGTGTGTTAATAGCCTTTGTGGGGATTTCATTCGGATTTTCTGGTAATAGAAATTTGTGCTTAAGTGTTACCATTATAATTCACTGTGATTTCCTAGCGTTAAAACTAGTTAAATAATTAACGCTTAGCTATTTTCTTGCCAGTTGGGCAGTTTAATGTAAATTCTATCACCCGCTTTATCACAAGAAGAGACGTTTAGTAGACTAATAAATACACTAGACGCGACTGATAGTGGACCATAGAATTCACGTTTATTCCATTTTGTGTAATTTTAGTAAGTGACTGTTAGTTATACCAGACGCCGACAATCTAATAGCCATTAATGACAGGCGATATTTGTTAAGTGCGCATAGGGATAATTAAATAATAATTGACATTGTGTGCTGATTGTTGACCGGGACAGGAGGGGAAAAGGCTGCATGCCTCAACCAAACCTGTACTCGCTAAGCGACGCGCGATAGGATAGGCTATAGACACCGTGTGCCTCTTAATGTTAATCAGGACTGACGGAGAGGATGAGAGATCGTCTCGTCCCCTTTCGTGTATATATATGTAGAGATTTAATAGTAGCATTCTTTCATAATGTTTCTTTATTCTAGCAGACCTGATCAAACGGCGACCAGCGGTCTATTTTGGTCCTCTTCTTCATCCACTGATTGATTAATGTTGTCTTCTTCTTGGCTTACGTGTCCCCAAGTTCAGTTGTAAACAGGACTGGCCAAAGAGGCAAATTAACATTTTAAATAGTAAATTTAACTGGACTGATAAATACCCAGATATTTGTTCAATTTTATCAGCCCACTGTGGCGGAACAAAAATCACATTTTCTATCTGACTTTTGACAGTCTTATCCAAGTGGATTTTTATCCATAAGAGTTATGCTGTTTCAATGAGTGGAGGGCACATGTATTCTGTTATTTTTCTATGTATGAATTCTAATTTTATTTGATCTTTCTTAGATATTCGATGTTGTAAAGTTTAAATGATAATAAACAACAAAAAGAACTTAACTTTGTGTGTTGGTCAGACCCATACCCAATTTACCATAGTTTTTCATGTTTGTGTGTCTTGTTGTCACATAGCTGTGTGTGTGTGTGTTTAGTTAAACTTTTATTTCTAGATATAGGGAGGTGCAAGATTGTCTTGTACTAAAAAGATAGTCGTATAAATAGGTTGTACTAGAGAAATTTCTCATTCCAGAGACAGATCTTCTCCTTAAACTATTCACTCGTGAAATTTATTCTCACACCACATGTACTATCACCATCCACTCTACTCACTACTCAGGCGGGACCATAAATAATCTTTTCAAACCTATCTAAATTTACGACATCTGGCTTAGTTTGAATTTCATCACAATGACTCCACTGACAAGCAGTGTGTACATTTCACTTGACCTTTTCTCGTTCCACTTGATCATTGAAGCATCACAAACAATGCACACTTGACTAGTAGTTGCCTATTTTGTCTATCGATTGTTAATATGCTTAGTTCCCTGACAGGAAGATTTGTTAGTTCTTATATATTATTAATACATTTTTTTTCTCTGTCCTGCTCTCTTTTGACTGGTATTATGCCTTGCAGGAAAAAATTTGGCTATCAATGCTATCTTGATATGGCCATACCATATTAACTTCCGTCAACTGTTGTGAGTGAGTAAGGTCTTCATATGGTTCTAAAAGACTTCTGTGTCTTATCTGTTCATTTGTTACGTGATCCACTTATGATATTCCAAGAATCTTTCTGCACCACCTCATTTCTAATGCCTGTATTCTTCTTTCAAAACATACGGTCAAACTCCAGTCTTCCATGCATTTGTTAAAGTTGAAATTATAAGGCAGTGCAGAAGTCTGTTTTGAAGATAAATAATTTTCAAATTCCATACTGGTTTTAAGTTTTGCTAGGGCAGCATTGTTTAAACTATCCTTGCCAGTATTTCCGTTTGACTGCCTCGAGCTGTTTTTCAGTATTTCCAGTGTTGATTCTCCTCTCTGTTTAATAATTTCTGCTGGAATGTTGACAATGCCAGGTTTTACCATTTTTCTTACTTACTTACTTAGTTGTTCCTCTTCTACTGTGAGGTGTAGAGGTTTGGAAGAGAGAGCGCCATACTATCCTATCAGCTGTCTTCCTCCTGGCCTCTGAGTCATCCTTGAGGTCTGGATCCCTGGCTCTTAGTTTCCCATGCTTGTCATGGTAGGCGATCTTCTCCCATTCTGCAGACATGGCCAAACTATCTCAGATAGGACTGTTCTACTTGGGTCTGCAGGGGTTGGGTTTTTAGGCCTTGACGTATTGTCTGGTTGCGGACCATGTCTCTTCTTGTTACTTCAACCACCTTCCTCAGATACCTCATTTCTGAGGTTTGGATCTGGCTTTTGTGGGTTGTAGTCATTGCCCATGACTCGCATCCATACGTCAAGACTGGGATATAGGTGGAGCGGTATACAGCCATCTTCGTCTTCTTACCAACTTCTCTTTTGCTGAGGAATCCTCGATTTATGGCTTGAAAAGGTCTCCCAGCTGCTGCTCTTCGGGTAGCCAACTCTTCTTTGATGCCTCCCATCTGGTCTATGACAGCTCTGAGGTATTTAAAGTGGTCGACCTGCTACAGGACCTGTTCTCCTAGCTTAATCTGGTGTCTTCTTTCCTCTCTTGATATCACCATGGTTTTTGTTTTCGAGCTGCTTATGGTCATCCCTCATCTGGATTGAAGATGTGCCTCTAATTTAGCAATCAGGGCAACATCATCAGCTAATGCGAGCTCTGAAATACAGACCTGGCTCATCTTCCAGTACCCCACTGAATACTTTCCTGTCCTCTCCTTACATGCCTTGATGACATCATCCATGAGGAGTATGAAAAGATAAGGTGACAGGATATCACCTTTTCTTACACCAGTGGTGGTCCTGAATTCTTCTGACTTATGGTTTGCCATCCTTACATAATTTCTGCAAGACTTGTAGAAGCTCTGTATAGCATGAATCAGAGGTGATGGAATGTTCTTCCTTGCCAAACAGTCCCAGAGTTTGTTCCAGGGGACCTTGTCAAATGCCTTTTCCAGATCTAGGAAGCAAAGATGGATCTCACTCTTATACTCAAGGGCCTTTTCACTCAACTGTCTGAGTGTGAAGATTAGGTCTTGAGTACTTCGATTTGCTCGGAAGCCACACTGGACCTCATCCATTTGTGGCTCAGCTAGGCGTCTGAGTCTCTGCTCCAGGATTCTAGAGTAGATTTTACCAGGGACACTGAGAAGGGATATGCCTCTATGGTTTCCACATTGTCGGTTGTCACCCTTTTTAAAAATTGGTGTTATGATAGCAATCTCCCAATCCTATGGTATGGTCTTGTTGCACCATGCTGCCCGTAGGACCCTGTCACGGGACGCGAGTAATTCTGCATTTAAATTCTTAAAACCTATTGCCGATATTTTGTCGATAAATTTCTCAAGGCATGAGAAAGCAGTCGGTTGTCTAAACCCATTGTTCACAATAGACAGCGCTCTGCGTAAGCCCTGGGAAAGCCACAAATTTCGCATGGACTGTTTTCACAACAATGAGACATTAGGTCAACAGACTATCGAGGTACAATTAGGAGTAATCGCCACTACGTCTCGGTTGTGTTTACACAAAGGCAGGAATACACAAGTATTATTGTGGCTAGTAACAGAACATAATGGACGACCTGAGACAGTTCAGCGAGGAAGCTTTTCAATGAGTATTTTGGTAAGTCGGTTCTCATGGAACAGACAAAATAATATTGGATTAACGGAGACCCAAAGTCGGAGCGAAGATCAATATGAAAGAAGAAATTATAAAGATAATAACAACACTGCACAGACACCCAAAAGACGAATGCAGACGGATGGTCGGGGCGAAGCAAAACACGAAAGCAACCATAGCAATATATTACAGAACCTTTACAGAGTAATGGGGATGGGTTGTCTGAAGTAAGACGAACACAAGATAAAACCCAACGAAATTGGTCTCTCAGCAGTGCTAAGAGAAAGCATTCCGCCAGACCGACTTGTTTCTATATTTCAAGAGGAAGAGTCAGGACATGAAGTCAGTGATTTCTTTATATGGAAACCAAGTTTAGTGTACTATAGTTTGTACATCATTAATATACATCCATTCTAATTCCAGATATCTATATACATATTTTCCACAAACATAACATTGTAAATACCAGTCACTTTTTACCATAATAATATACTGTACATTAGTAAGTACATGTTACAATAAACACGGTACAGAGAATTATTATAATTATAAGATTGCACAGTTTCCAGTAACTATAACGAGGTAAATACCAGACATTTTTCTATTACTCCTTACATTACCCGTTAACAGTGCAGTAAACACCGCGCAGTCATTCATTATAGGGATAAGATTTCACAGTCAAGAACACATTGCATGCGGAGCATAGGTTACGGGGTACTTATAAGGCTTTATCATTTTATCCATGGCAGTGGTAGAGACAGGGGACCTTTGAGATAACTCAGTTTTCATCTTACTACCCTGTCTAGCGCAGATCACGGGATAAGCTAAATGAGTAGGGCCAACCAGATATACTGCGATGACACTGTTAAATGGACATTTTTTTACTCACCAACTGTTACCGAGATAATAAGTTACCAGGAGAAATGTTTACAGAAGTTTCATTCTTAGCAGTAAACACTGACTGCACTGGCTAGTGATCGAAGTAGGTCGCGGGTTCTACAATATAATCTGAGAAGACTCAAGCCACGCCCACACAGGGCTATTTATGTATCGGAGTACTACTGTCACACCTGCTGTTATCTTACCGAGTTTGGAATGTTGTAGTGAGTGTGTATAGGTACAATCACACACCACAGGTACACACATCAGAGGTATGGAGCATTGAAACTACAGGTGACAGTTAATGACAGTTTATTACCTCACAACACGGCAACATTGAATATACATAGTCAAATTACAGTTCACAATAATAATAACGTACTCCACTTCTCAGAATCATCAAGATACTACAATATCAATGGCCTCCTTAAAGATACTCCTCATATCAACGCTATAATAATGTAACCATGGATCCTTTAGCAAACGGTTATCATCACCGTGCTAACAATATATAAATGGCCTCCTCTAATAATGGATCCTTTTAGCGAACGGACATCATCGCCGTGCTAAATAATATACAGTGCAGACCTGATAAGGAGAACTCACCAGGGACCCAAGAAATAGTTCTTCTTATCAGAAATTCCTCTTATCCAGATAAGAGTTCAAGCATATGGTAATGCATTTACAACGTACAATACAATAATGAATTAGTGTTGAATATGACAGATGTATGACACGGAAAATATGTAAATCACCAAAAGTGTTAATGTACAAAGTTGGCACAAATATCTAGAGAATAACAGCACTTTTTATACTTTGAAATGAAAAAGCTGCAATTTTCCTCTGTATCATACTTAGTGGCCTAATGGATATGAACGCAGTTTCATAATCCAGATATACCAGGTTCGAAACCTGCTGCAGGCGGTTTGGTAGCAAATCGCTTTGTGTGGATTTTTAACAATGGTATAAGCGCCGTACCATTCAGAAAGCAATGGCAAACTACTGAATGAAAAAAAATTGCCTAGAAAAATCACAAACAGCCAATAAAAGCTGGGGTTGATTGCCATGTCCTGTAAAGGATAAGCAACTAACTGTCATACTTAGTACCTGTACTTGAGTTAATAAAAATGTCTTTCCATGACATCCTTAAATTCAAAGAAATGATAATTAAATCATCTTGGCATCCAGCCTGCATTATATACATGTTAGTTTTATCCATGCAATTCGAAACTTCCAACTGTGAAATAGTTTGTACCGTTAACCCACAGTCATCATTTTCTCTAGAATTTGCACACTCTTAAATGATAAAGCACTCTTAAATGAAAAAGTCTGTAATTTTCCTCTGTACTGCATCAATGTGACCTACAAGTTTGGACAACATTGCTGACCTATAATGAACCTTCAGATTTTGAATAATACCTTGGTCACAAGGCTGAAGTTTGGATGTCGCATTTGGTGGTAAAAATAAGTTCTGTTGCTTTTAGATTTTGAACATTTATGTGGGCTGAACAGTTGTAAAGCACCAAAAGAACTTTGTGATGTTGACGTTCCATAGAATGATCAAATGCATATAGCCACTTGGTGAAAATGTATGATGTCATCCAGGCTATTGAATTAGCTGCATAATCAACACACAATTTTTTCAAACCTTTAAAACAGCGTGGATTTTTTAATTTACCGATTTCAAGTAATGGCAATTTATTTGAACCATCCATATTTGTAAACACAACAATTGTGATTCTTTCTTTCCATTGCGCCTGACCGCCCCACCCCGCCCCCCCCCCCCCCCCCCCCCCCCCCCGCCTCCCCCGGCACTTTTCATTTCTGAAGGAAACAGTCTTGTCAGGCAGCAATCTCCAAAACAATCCAGTTTCATCAGCTTTAAACACATCAACGGAATTATACCTACTCATGGCTGGTTTTAGCACCTCCTCCGTCCATGACTCGGTAGTCATTTCATTAACAGAATGCCTTTCCCCACACCAAAAAAAAAGGTAAAGGAACCCGTTACACGCCCATTGAGGCATATTGGGAATATGGTGTTAGGCCCATATTATCTTGACCGTCGGCACACTAGGGGTGAAGTGGTTGGCATCACGCCGGCCGCCTTAACCTTCACAGGGTTGCTCTGGTACCCATTTGGGGCTGGGTTGACCCAGGAGCCGTTTGTAACCTAAAAAATTCCCACCTCATCTGGGGATCGAACCATAGACTACTGCGATAGGAAGCCAGTGCACTAACCACTATGCTACCGCGGCTTTGTAAGTAATGTGCCGTTTTTTAAAACAACCCAACCAGCCAGGACTACATTTCCAGCCAGTCCGACCTTCCAAAAGTGCTAACTCTTCTGCCTTTGCAGTTAATATAGGTCCATTTACAGGAACATTTGCTGTTCTCGCCACGGTGAACCATTTTAGGAGTGCCGTGTCAACCACATCACACGTCGCTTTTCGGTTCTTCATTCTGTGACAATCAACTTGTCCACCATAAAACATTTTTCTGTATCGATCCTTATTTTTTATGATTCCTGAAAGCGTTGATTTTGGAATGTCGAATTCCTTTGCTATTTCCATTTTCTTTTTGCCACTATTTTCCACTTCTTGTACTAGCTCAATCTTTCTTTTCAAAGATATGGATTTTAACTTTCCAGCCATTTTTAGAGGGGAAATAACTCAAATTCTAACACTGACGAAGCGCGCAATTTCCGAAAATAGCCGAAAAGTTGTACAAATGTCCAGGTACTGTATTTGAACAAAAGTTCGCCTTAAGCAGATCAAATTATATAGTCGGGACACGTTTAATCGTTCGGCATATCCGAAAATTCGTGATAAACGGATTCCGCTTAACCGGACATTTTTTACAAAGACAAAGAAGAAAAATTGCCGGGGATAAACAAATTGTTCTTCACAACAGAAATTCGCCACATCCGAGATCGCCTTAAGCGGTTTGCACTGTAAATGGCATCCTCAAGATACTCCTCACATCAGCGCTATAATAATGTAACAATGGATCCTTTAGCAAACGGACATCATCGCCGTGCTAACAACATAAATGGCATCCTCAAGATACTCCTCACATCAGCGCTATCATATAGTAATGGATCCTTTTAGCGAACGGACATCATCGCTGTGCTAAAAACAAAAATGGCAAAACAAAAATGGCATCCTCAAGATACTCCTCACATCAACGCTATCATATAGTAATGGATCCTTTTAGCGAACGGACATCATCGCCATGCTAACAACATAAATGGCATCCTCAAGATACTCCTCACATCAGCGCTATAATAATGTAACAATGGATCCTTTAGCAAACGGACATCATCGCCGTGCTAACAACATAAATGGCATCCTCAAGATACTCCTCACATCAGCGCTATCATATAGTAATGGATCCTTTTAGCGAACGGACATCATCGCCATGCTAACAACATAAATGGCATCCTCAAGATACTCCTCACATCAGCGCTATAATAATGTAACAATGGATCCTTTAGCAAACGGTTATCATCACCGTGCTAACAATATATAAATGCACACAATACTGCACACCCGGCAGTTTGCAATAATCTCACCTAACATCATGTCCTCACATATCAAAATTAGGTTCTTGTGTGATTATTCACCGGGAAATTATATTTGTGGCAATTTATAACCAAAACCGAGCACCGTACTCTTTCTTGACTGACTTTTCCTTGACTGAAAAAGGGAGGGCAAGTTAAAAACAAAAAGGGCGTTCATTCTTAATTGACACGAACCGTGCGTACGGGTTTTACCCTTCATCAGCCCTCCCCCCTCCCCAGCCACAGTTACAAACAGGTACATTTAATTTAACTCAATTAAGGGTTAACAATAAGGGTAGTCACGTAGCATATTCTGCCGTAGGGGAGTGAAGTGTTATAGACTTCGATGTACTGGGTCCCAGCTTTATGAGGTGGGGTGGCCTGTTCCCTTCCTCGCTGCCGTTGCCTTCTCTAACTGAAGATCAGAGTCAGGTACTCTTTTACAGCTGGTTAGACTGATGCGAACTCTGCCAAGGCCGGTCCTAAGCCCGGCTGAAAAAGGAGGAAGGCGGCCTGCATGGAGGCCGTAAGGAGGCAGCCCCTCTACCATGCAAAGGCACAACAGGCCAATCACCTGTTTGCTTTAAATTAAACTAAGATTACGCGTAATATAAGAGAGAAAACCGGACTGATTCTAAAGGCGACGAATTGGAACGGACTACGAACTACGACTTATGGAACTTGGAACACAAGAAGTATAAATGGGAAAGAAGAGGAGCTGGTGGAAGAGATGAGGAAAGCAAAACTAGAAATCCTGGCTATTATGGAAACAAAGAAAAAAGGACAAGGAGTCATGGATCTCGATGGCAACACGCTGCTCTACAGTGGTGTACCCACATCTGAAAGAGCTAAAGGGGGTGTGGGTTGTACTGTGGCCAAAAACCAGAAAGATAGTATCAAGGAATGGAACTTTGTCTCGGAGCGCATTATGGTTGTAAAACTAAAAGAAGGAGAAACTATAGTCAACCTGGTCATAGTGTATGGGCTAAATGAGGATGAGAGAGCAGAGGTCAAGGATGAATTCTTTGAGCTGCTTCAAAGAACAATGGATGACTGCCTAGATGAAGTTATCATGCTCGGAGATTTTAATGCCAGAGTTGGAAATGACCATGCTAGATGGGGTGGAGTTATCGGAAGATATGGAGAAGATACTCTCAATGACAATGGAAAGCGACTCCTTAGATTCTGCAGTGAGCAGAATCTGATCATTACAAACACAAAGTTCCCCCATAAGCGCATGCATGCATACACTAGATGTGAACCAACCAAGAATGAGAAGTCAGTGATCGACTATGCCATTGTTAGGAGAAGCTCATTCAAATATGTCCGGGATGCTAGAGTCTGGAGGGGGCCAGAGATTTGAAGTGATCACTACCTGCTAACAATTAAAAGAACAACTGAAAGAGTTGCTCAGCCTAGGAACTGCCCAACATCACGCAAGAAACCAAGTGAACGAACGGGAGAAATGAGCATCAGGACCTACAAGCTGAGAGAGCCAGAAATTAAGACAGATATCAGGGGCTTATTGCTGCAGCGGTGAGCAACACAGAAGAACGACCTGATGACTTGGAAACCCTCTGGATTAAATTCAAGGATATCGTAAAGACCGCTTCTGCAGAAGCATGCGGTGAAGTCCGACTTGGGAACAAGAGAAAGAGGACACCTTGGTGGACAGAGGAAGTCAAAGAGAAAATAAGATAGAAGAAAATGGCATGGAAACAATACTTAGGAGCTAAAAACACAACAGGACAAATGGAAAATATAAAGAATATGTGATACTCAGAACAGAAGTAAAGAACAAGGTGCTAGCAGCAAAACAGAAGTCCTGGGAAGAATTTGGAGAAAAGCTTGAAAAAGATGCACAAGAAAACCAGAAATTGTTCTATAAGACCCTAAAGAACACGAGAAAGGAAAAACAATGCCCTCTCAAATTTATAAAGGACAAGCAAGGCAAATTGCTTACTGCCCCGAAGGAAGTAATGGAAAGATGGAAAGAATATTTCTCAGAACTCCTGGATGGTGAGCATGGTGAAGCATCAGAAATAATAACCACTAGCACAGAAGAGAAAATCAATGATGGTGAAGATGACATAAAGATGGAAGAACTGAAGGCAGCATTGGAGAAAATCAGTCTAACCAGCTGTAAAAGGGTACCTGACTCTGATAGGGACTTGAAAGCTGATGATGATGAGGATGATGATGATGATGACTAGCAATTCCCTAGACTTAAGGGTCTTTTATATTTGGACATGCGCTCTAATATACACAACTAGGTTGAACGGAACGCGCCTCGCCAAGACGAGGCAAAAAGTTTACATTTAAAAAAAAAAATACATAAACAATGTGCCATGCTCAAAAAATGACCCATGCTGCCACCCTAACCCGCAACCCCTACTTGTGAAATGGACTAACCCCGCAGGCAAAAAAAAAAAGAAGAAAAAAATTGTAAAAAAAAAAAAATGTAAGAAATAGTACGGTGATCGGTTTGGGTTATAAATTGCCACAAAAATAATTTCCCGGTGAATTATCACACAAGAACCCAAAATTATCCTCTCTCAGGAAATAATGACCTACACAAATCATGGCCTCTTATCTTCAGCACTGTACAGGCATACTATCCAAAACACACAAGGGATGACCCCCTTAGGTCCATGCCCAAAAACTCTCTCAACCAGACTGCGCCGGGGATCACACATCTCCCCCCTAAACAGTCACGAGACTCCCCTGTTCAAAAACACAGCTCAGTCTCCATACATACACGGGGCTCAACACCAGAGCTAAACACCCATAGCTCAAAACAGTTCAGAGTGAATACATCTCCACAATTGAACCAACCAGCATTCGCCACGCTTTTGTGACATTCAAAACTTCTCGAACATACGAGAAAAATCCCCTATCACAATTTAACCTAACATCATAGCTAATCAAGCAACGTAACCCATAATCTAATCTGTCGACCCAAGCATTTTCAGGATTATTTCCCCTCCATCAGATCTACTCTCTACAGTTTGCCAGACCGCCCTAAAAAAAAATGATTCTATCATTTTTTTGAAAATTTAAGTCCCAAAAATTTAAAGGTTAATGAAATTATATCATATGGCTACCAAAAATGTACCTATGACAAGTCAAAATAGTAAATCTACAAAAAATATCAGCATTGAATTTAAATAACAACTAAAGCATCCAACATAATCATGCAAGCATACTAAAATTAATCTAATACAAAACCAAACTAAGTACATTTAGTACCAGAAACAACCGATAGTAAGTGAAAGAACAAGATCAAGCAAAAGAAAAATGATCTGTAGTAAAGGAAAGAAAGAAATCGGAAAATGAGAAACAATCAACAATAACACATGATAACCAATAAGTAAAACAATTCCATGTAAAATAAATACAAATACCCTACTAATTACATAATATTAAGTTATATAGTTAACCTAACAATATAACGAATGAAAGTATAAGTAGAATGAAGAGAAACAAAGATGTAATACGGAAGTATAAACAAGATATGAACACACTGAAAAGACAACAGTAAGATAGAGTGAAATGTAGAATAGTCACCAAAGACGGATGAAAGCAAAGGCATGAACGCAGAAAAAGTCAATCACAATACATACTAATAAATGTTTAAATCAGACAACGTATTACAAAAATAAATACAAACATGATCGCAAGGCACAGAACAAAATGTCAAAGTATATCTATACTAACATCACAAAAAAACAATAGTTTATAACTAAACAAAGCCTAATAAGTAATTTAACTAACTTACAAAAGTTATACATAACTAAAAATAAATTATAGACATCACACAAACAAATAATAGCATTGCGCTAACTAAGTTCGACCTAACGCACAATCAAGCACTAAATAATAAAAATACATCATAATATCAAACAAAACAACTTTCAACGAAGTAATATCCCTTTACATATCAATCATAGCGCATAGTCAAGCGCTGGGCACACAAAAAATAAATTACAATGCCAAAAAAAAATACAATTTTTTTCCAAAATTACCATACAAAATATTTCAGAATGATAAGTTATCAAAAAATAAAATTATTATTTTTAAGTAATTCGAAGTTATAACTAATAAACTAACAATGAAATTAGCTTTCAACAAAATGAGAGGAACATAAAATATCCTTTTCTTAACAAACACTTAAATCAAAACATGTAAGTTTTTTTCCCAAAAAAAATTCATCACAAAAAAAAAAAACACCTGGGAAAAACACATTGTCATCTGTATACGAACTTTCAAATATATAAACATAACATAATGTATATAGAGTATGTATTGTAACAATCTGTACATATTCTTCAAACAAATAATAGTATCCGATGTGTCTATTAATTTTACATAAAAGTTTAATTTAACTTATAAGTTAATTCTGACTGACAATAGCATTCAGCTTCAGTGTTATTTAACTGTAAATATATATCTTACTCCGCGTGATATGATATATTATAAATAAATCTAAAATCTATTGGTACAACAAGATATAAAAAAGGTCCTATAAAAAAAATCTGCACTGGCCACCAAATGTTAAATGGACATTTTTTCACTCACCAACTGTTACCGAGATAATAAGTTACCAGGAGAAATGTTTACAGAAGTTTCATTCTTAGCAGTACACACTGACCGCACTGGCTAGTGATCGAAGTAGGTCGCGGGTTCTACAATATAATCTGAGAAGACTCAAGCCACGCCCACACAGGGCTATTTATGTATCGGAGTACTACTGTCACACCTGCTGTTATCTTACCGAGTTTGGAATGTTGTAGTGAGTGTGTATAGGTACAATCACACACCACAGGTACACACATCAGAGGTATGGAGCATTGAAACTACAGGTGACAGTTAATGACAGTTTATTACCTCACAACACGGCAACATCGAATATACATAGTCAAATTACAGTTCACAATAATAATAACGTACTCCACTTCTCAGAATCATCAAGATACTACAATATCAATGGCCTCCTTAAAGATACTCCTCTTATCAACGCTATAATAATGTAACCATGGATCCTTTAGCAAACGGTTATCATCATCGTGCTAACAATATATAAATGGCCTCCTCTAATAATGGATCCTTTTAGCGAACGGACATCATCGCCGTGCTAAATAATATAAATGGCATCCTCAAGATACTCCTCACATCAGCGCTATAATAATGTAACAATGGATCCTTTAGCAAACGGACATCATCGCCGTGCTAACAACATAAATGGCATCCTCAAGATACTCCTCACATCAGCGCTATC
The DNA here is from genome assembly GCA_024509875.1 of Oreohelix idahoensis. Taxonomy (NCBI): domain Eukaryota; kingdom Metazoa; phylum Mollusca; class Gastropoda; order Stylommatophora; family Oreohelicidae; genus Oreohelix; species Oreohelix idahoensis. The sequence goes on along the minus strand of JAMPIV010018263.1, from coordinate 86,126 downwards.
ATATAGTAATGGATCCTTTTAGAGAACGGACATCATCGCCATGCTAACAACATAAATGGCATCCTCAAGATACTCCTCACATCAACGCTATCATATAGTAATGGATCCTTTTAGCGAACGGACATCATCGCCGTGCTAACAACATAAATGGCATCCTCAAAATACTCCTCACATCAGCGCTATAATAATCTAACAATGGATCCTTTAGCAAACGGACATCATCGCCGTGCTAACAACATAAATGGCATCCTCAAGATACTCCTCACATCAGCGCTATCATATAGTAATGGATCCTTTTAGCGAACGGACATCATCGCCATGCTAACAACATAAATGGCATCCTCAAGATACTCCTCACATCAGCGCTATAATAATGTAACAATGGATCCTTTAGCAAACGGTTATCATCACCGTGCTAACAATATATAAATGCACACAATACTGCACACCCGGCAGTTTGCAATAATCTCACCTAACATCATGTCCTCACATATCAAAATTATCCTCTCTCAGGAAATAATGGCCTATACAAATCATGGCCTCTTATCTTCAGCACTGTACAGGCATACTATCCAAAACACACAAGGGATGACCCCTTAGGTTCATGCCCAAAAACTCTCTCAACCAGACTGCGCCGGGGATCACACATCTCCCCCCTAAACAGTCACGAGACTCCCCTGTTCAAAATCACAGCTCAGTCTCCATACATACATGGGGCTCAACACCAGAGCTAAACACCCATAGCTCAAAACAGTTCAGAGTGAATACATCTCCACAATTGAACCGACCAGCGTTCGCCACGCTTTTGTGACATTCAAAACTTCTCGAACATACGAGGAAAATCCCCTATCACAATTTAACCTAACATCATAGCTAATCAAGCAACGTAACCCATAATCTAATCTGTCGACCCAAGCATTTTCAGGATTATTTCCCCTCCATCAGATCTACTCTTTACAGACACGTATCTCACAGATATTTAACGGCAACCAACCTACCAACAAACAACGGGGGTTTTAGAAAGGAATTTGCCAGGCGGCAAAGGATACTTTCTATCATCAACCAACCACACAGAAAAGCAGAAAATACCTAGAATAATGGATGCATTACTAAGAGCTGTCTACGTGAATTATTGATCAGAAGTAGCAGTAGCCTATGGACGATTGTCATTACAACAAGTGCCTTTGAGAAATCTTGATCAGAAGTTGCAGGAGCAGACGGACGATCTTGTAAACCCAGTGCCTACGAAAAGTACTGAGATCCTAAATTACCTGCGATAATGGACAGACTCGCCAAGTAAAACTGATGTGCCAACATATACAGATATATAACATATTCATATCAAGTACCACCTGAGCAAACAGTCATCACAACAAGTAGACATCTGACTACCAGACGAAGTCTCTACCGCTTAACATTGCGTTCAACACAACCTATGACTAAGCCACCGCAGCCGCTCGTGGCATTGTCAACACTCGCATTGTGAAGAACAAAAGATCAGGCCATCGACACCCGAAGAAACATCAGCGAGCCGGACAGTGTTATTGAATGCAGACAAAGACATGTTCACGGCGTACAAACACCCAGAGTTTTATTGACAGTCAGTCAGAGACCAAGAAACAAGATATCCTTTTTTAGTATTTAGGATTAGCTTAAATTCATCATCATCCTCGCATAGTATAGACTTAAGATTCATTTGTGTATTTTGCATTAACTATTATCTTCTTTTCCAGGTATAGTTAATGTTAGTTATTATGGCATTTGTGTTATTGTAATTGGATGTTGTGTTACCTTTAAGTAATTCAATAAATGTTGTATTTGTGTTTGCATTACCAACACACGTTAATTACATATATAGAGAAGGAAAGTGTGCGAGAGAGACATACAGATCTTCCTCTTCTGTTCACTCAGTGTAATAGAGGGGGTGGTGGCTCGCTAGCATTATAATAGAGACAGGGGATAGAGTGGTAGGAGTGACAGTGTCACGAGATCCAGAATCACTGAGACTATCTGCTGGGAACTTATCCCCAAGTCTTAAATTCACCTTCTCCCACTCCTGCTGCCTACCTTCAACCGGTTGCCAGGCAATTCTGAGCCCATGACTACGCCGGCACCACAACGAGAACTCTCTTTGGTTAACCTTCGGGTTAACCCTGTGACAGACCCTTGGGAGTAATAGGTCGCCTGCTGCTCCCATTTCTGGTGTTATGCCATCATGTCTTGCAGCTTTGCCCATCTTGATTTTCTCCAGTGCTGCCTTCAGTTCTTCCATCTTTATGTCATCTTCATCACCATTGGTTTCCTCTTCTGTGCCAGTGGTTATCATTTCTGATTTGACAAATGTGATGCCACTTTCTCATATTGGCAGTTGTTCATATTATTTGGAATTGAAAACAATATATATCCTAATTATAACCCATCAGAGGTTGAACGGGATATTTTTCTTCATTAATTTAAAAAAAAAAAAATCATTTCTGATGTTTGACCTTGCTCACCATCCAGGAGTTCTGAAAAATATTCTTTCCATCTTTCCATTACTTCTTTTTGGGGCAGTAAGCAATTTGCCTTGCTTGTCCTTTATAAATTTAAGAGTGCACTGTTTTTCCTTCCTCATATTCTTTAGGGTCTTATAGAACAATTTCTAGTTTTCTTGCGCATCATTTTCTAGCTTTTCTCCAAATTCTTCCCAGGACTTCTGTTTTGCTGCTAACGCCTTGTTCTTTGCTTCTGTTCTGAGTATCATTCTTTCTTCTTTGATCCTTAGCCGCCGACCGTCAAAGCAATCAGTGGCCATCACGCCTAGTGGCATCTTATAGGGCAACAACAAATTGATTCCACTTTGCTCGGTCGGTGGCCATCCTTCGTACAGTGCCCCAACTCTGGTTCATTCTTTGCATCTCAGCCTCCGCAGTCCTCCGCCAAGTTGTTTTTGGTCGGCCTCTCTTTCGTTTTCCTTCAGGGGTCCATAGCATAGCTGTTCTTGTGATGGCATAGGGGTCTTTTCTGAGGACATGGCCAACCCAACTCCAGCGTCTGCCAGCTATGATGGTATGCATGTCCTCTTGCTTGCTCCGAGTAAGCAGATCTTGGTTGGTGATGGTATTCGGCCAAAAGATTTGGTGAATCTTTCTTAGGCATGTTGTGTGAAAAGAGGACAATTTCGACATTTCCTTCTCCAGCATTCTGCACCATAGAGAAGCACAGAAAGCACACAGCTCTGATATAATCTTAATTTTGTGCTTGTGCTTTATTGAGAGGACTTCCAGATGTTGTTTAGGCTAAAGAAAGTTGTTCTTGCTATGTTCATTCTGTTGTTGATGTCTTTGCTTGCTCCGCCGTCTGGTGTTACTATGCATCCTAGGTATGTGAAGGTGTCTGTCTGTACCAGTTGCTGAGTATCATATATTCTCTATATTTCTCTATTTGTCCTGCTGTGTTTTTAGCTCCTAAGTCATTTCCATGCCATTTTCTTTTCTCTTATTTTCTCTTTGACTTCTTTGTATGTAAATAAACAAATTTCATAATTGTACTCAAAACCTTTAATTCAATATTAGTGAAGTTAAGTTTTATGAATTGTTTTATCACTGATAGGCACATAGCGAGGTGGCACAGTAAGGTCTGACTTTACTTGAATAATTCTGGAGCAGACACTTTCACAGCCGTGACTATCTAGTGATACCAGTGTTCATCTCCAACACTGGGACCTCACCCCTTCTAGAGAGAAGACCTTTACTCTATTACCATCACTATACACTATAAAAACCTCTCGTCACATCGGAGATAATGTGTATACAGATGGATCTGTGATCCGTGGTGAGAAATCAGGTTAGGGCTTCTCTGCTAGGGTAAATGGCAGAATCATCGCCGAACACAGCGGGGCTTACAAGGTAACAACTTCCAGAATGAGAATGGAGATAGAGGCAGCTACTGCAGCCTTAAGGTGGCTAACTGAAACTTCATTAACAAAAGGCAGTCATTGTGTCAGACTCTCAGTCCATGCTTCGAAAGGTTCAAAATGGTTAAGGTTCAAAATGTTAGGTTACGGCATGAATGGAAAACATTCATCGAAGCATCGAATTTGCAGGAGCTGGTGTGGATCTACTGTCCTGGTCATACAGGGGTATGCGGTAATGAGAGAGCTGACAGACTAGCATCAAGAGAACCCACAGTGGTGACACTGGATATGGATAAGGGAGAGATACTGAGAACAATTAATGATCGCCTGTTAGAGAATGACACCACAAGAGATGAATCATCAAGGTTAAGACTGTTGGAATTTGACATCAAATGTAAGGCTAGCAGAGATGGATGTATGAGAGGACACATCTGTAGTGTATACAACCAGCGGCTACAGGAACAGTTAGCATTCACACTCTTCGACATACTGAGGGAGACTGAGCACCTATGGGTTTGCCCATAGAGCAATGATGTCAATTCTGTTCAACAAAAACAATAAGTTTTGTCAGAAGCAGATACAGGAACATATGGGATGCACAGCATCCAGGCCACTAAAAAATGAGCTAAGCAGAAGTGATCAAGTGGTAATCTTCAGACTTCGCACAGACACAACAGACAAAGATACCATCTATTCAACAAGCTAAAGATAGGAACTACTGATAAGAGTAACTGTGGCACTGATAAAATGACTGCTGAACATCTATTTCAGAGGTGCCCAACATATGAGGAACAGAGAAAGCCCATATGGCTGTCACCAATACAATATCTGGACAAACTGTACGGAGATACCAACAGCCTCAGGTTGACCTCTGGTTTCTTTGAACATATTCAAGTCGACGTCTGAGAGTGAACTAATGACTCTAATAAAGGCAGTGGTCAGCTCAAGGTCTCTGACATCATTCAAAAAGTTTTTCGATGCTTTCCTGAAATTTCAGGCATTGAAAGTAAAGGAACACAGAAACACAAAGAAAGCATATAGCAACCAAGTACATTTACCAAAAATTTCCAGCAAAGCTCTGGACACACGCATATACTATTGGATCAGCAAAAAATGCAGCTGAGAATGGGGAGAGGGGCTGACATCTTCATTAAATTAAAGATCAGAATCCACTCTATGGAAATCACCACTGGCAAATACTGCTCAAGTTCAATACTGAAGCAGAGGCCCTGAAACAGGCAGCAGAAACTCTTACTGAGTACAAAGCGCATGCAGAAAAACAGATAGCAATCTTTACAGATGCCCTTTCAGCAATAACAGCCCTGAAGAGCCACCAAGCTAGGGGATTGACAGGTTTAATAAACCCACCTGAAAGCCTGGCCAATGGCTTCAACAAGTGCACAATCCAGTGGATACCAGCCCACTGCAACATTCCAGGCAATGGAGGAGGCAGACAAAACTTGTTACGGAAGGTGGAGTGCTACAACAAAATAATATAGGAACAAATTATGAAATGGCAAAAACAACTATAAAAGCCACATTTAAGTCTAAATGAGAAAGAGAACACTCAGGACATATAAAAATGATGCCTATCATCAGCTATCTAGGTGAGACAAGGTCATCATTTTCCAGCTACGCACTGGTCATAATAGATTGAGGTACCATCTATACTACAAGTACAGGACTGGTACAACAGATCTCTGCACCTGTGGCATCAGCCCCACGACAGCCAAGCATCTGCTGCAGTCTTGCCCAGTAAACAGCAGTGAATGGAGTGGCAAATAGCAACAGCCCATCAATTTTTTCTGTAAAAATCTTTCTCTCTTCATCTTGAATGTTGTTTATTTTGTTGTGATTCTCATTTGTTATTATGTTCACAATTTTATATACTACTTCTTTGCTTTCTACTACAGGGCACAGTTCATTTACCCATTTAACTTTGGCTTCATATTTAGCTGTCAATAATTATGTAAGGTTTTATACTTTTCACCTCTTTCAGAACTGTAAATGTATTTCTATAATTTTCTTTGCTTGTTATACATTACACTGGTATACACACATTTTGGTGCCTTAAATTTTATAGCTGTTCTTGGGTAATTTTGGGTTGCTGATTCCAAAAATGTAATCAGATTTTTTCTATCAGTTCAAAAGTATCCTTAACATCACCTTACTTGGATGACTAATAAGGCTAATTGTTCTGTAGTTCTTGCACATTTTTAGATTTCCTTTCTTTGGAAGCGGTATTACTAATGACTGCGTCCATTCTTTTGGCCATTTTTTTGTACTCCATATCTTCTGGCAAATTGTTGTCATGATTTTTACTATATCTGGTCCTCCATATTTCAAGAGCTCTGCTGGTATATTATCCACACCCGGTGACTTCCCTCCTTTCATCGAACATATAGCCTCTTCCACTTCTTCCCGTAGTATTGCTGCATTTCCGAGTTCTCTGTTTTCGCACTTAATGTTGTTTAATATGCCTAAGTCAGTGTCAAGTTTACAGTTATATAATTCTTTACAATATTCTGTCCACCTTCTCATTACAGCTGTTTTTTCATTGAGCAGAGCCCCATTGCTATCTTCTATGACAGTTACCCTGGGCTGTTGGGGTTTTGATAGTCTTCTTAATGTGTCAAAAACTGCCTTGCTGTTACCTTTTATTAGCCCCGTATTAATGGACTCACATTGATCAGCTACCCATTTTTCTTTGGCCTGTTTCATTTTCTTTCTAATATTTTTATTCACCATACTGTATTGCCATGCTGCTTCAGGAACCTCTTTCTTAACCTTTTTCATTTCTCGCCGTGTATCACATAACTTCAGAATTTCATCTGTAACCCATGGTTTGTTTATTTTCTTTCTTTTACCAAGTATTTCTGTTGCTGATTCAATGAGCACGTCTTTCATGTTCTCTGTGATTGAGTTGATATCATCCTCCAAAAAGTTGAGAGCTGCGAATTTTCCTCCAACAGTTGCCTCAAAGATTCCCGCGATTTCTGGATCTTTCAATTTGTCTAAATTGAATCTTAACTGAGAACATCTGTTTTGATTATAGTTCTTTTTGAGTTTAAGCTTGAGCGTCATCAATACCATGTCGTGATCACTACCAATGTCGGCGCCAGGAAAAGTCCTAGTCTTGGCTTTATTAAGGGGAGGTTTCACCCATATTTTGGCATTTTGTTTAAAAATTATCATTTTTGCAATATTGATGCTACAGTTTAGTGTCACCATTTTTCTACCTAACGCTATGTTTTTTATTGCAGTTTTCAGCTTAAAAATATTTAAAATTAATTTTTCAAATATGTATGTTCAGCCACAAATCAGCTAATTATATATGCAAAAAAATTATTTTGTTATAACTTTTTTATTTATTAACATATTTTAATAATTTTTTCGGTATTTAGTCCAGCCAAGGCATTAGATTAAATTTTTTAACAGTTATAAGCCTTAAACATAAAATAAAATTTCATTGGCTGAAACTTCTCATGAGGGTCAAAGATCGCCAGCTTCAACCAATCAGAATCAAGCTTACATCAAAATAGGCATGCTTGTATGTTTATACTGAATCGTGCTTCCTGTCAATTTCGAAGTGGAATTTGCGATTATGGTTAGATTTATAGTGATTTCTTATTTAATAAAATGGATTGTGTTAATAAATCAACAGCATCATGTAAAAGAAGGAAGGATAGGCCCATTAAGAGGAAATTTAGAGGTAACAGGTATTCTGGTTCCATGAAACTACCGAAAATCACGGCTAGGCCTACATGTCAGACAAATGAAATATCATTCTGTAAATTAAATAGTGTTACTTCTACAGCTGTGAAACACACTGATCCTGAAACTATTGAAGGATACAGAATTATCAGCATTGAAAGCGTCTTGCAGTTTGTTAAACAGTTCCCATGTCCATTATATGTAGTGATGGAAGATCAAGTAAAGAAATCAAGACTTGAGATGGCCTCAGCTGCCATGACAAGGCTGAATGTGATCTGGAAAAGTAACATCAGTTTTCCTGTGAAGATCAAATTATACAAATCACTTGTATTATCTATTCTCTTGTATGGGTGTGAGGGCTGGACACTCACTGCAGATACGGAGCGAAGGATTCAGGCTTTCAAGCATAAATGTTATAGAAGAATTTAGCGCATTTGCTATAAAGAGCGCAAAACAAATGTCTATGTTAGAGAGAAGATAAACACCTATGCAGGCCACCAAGAACCACTTTTGTCAGTAGTGAAAGGTCGAAAGCTTGCCTGGTTTGGGCATGTAACTCGTCATGACTCCATGTCTGCTGATGCTTCCACCATGGCACCCCTACGACCCATGACGGGTTACGGGTTGAGATGATGATGATGTCCAAAGTGTTTAACATCACCTGTCACTACGAGCAGTGAGCAGAATCAGTTTACAGAGTCTTTATACACAGTGAATGAGACTCACTATGGCCTGTCAAGTTCATTTACTTTCACTTGTTTATAAAGAAATACAAAACAGATGAAGAATTTGCAGTGTGGATGAAGGTCACAAATCAATGCCAAAAAAATCTGATGAAATCAAATGGAATGATTAATATTTTTAGAAGATCTGAGGAAAAACATGGTTTGAAGTATGTAAAATATCTTGGAGATGGGGATTCAAAAAGTTTTAAATCTGTTGCCGAGGCAAAGCCACAATGTATCCTGGACTTCAAATCGAAAAATTAGAATGCTGCGGCCATGTTCAGAAACGAATGGGACGACGTCTCCTTGATAAAGTTGCAGAATGTAAAGGCAAGCAGAATGAAGAAGATGGGAAAAAGTATAAGGGTATTGGAAATTTTGGAAGATTAACAAAGAGTGCTATTATGAGAATACAAGGTCATTACAGTGCCGCAATAAGAGGAAATATTGGTTCAATTTCCAATATGAAAAAAAGCATAATGGCCATTCTCAAGCACGGTGCTGGAGATCTGGAGATTGGTGCCCAAAGGATATAAACAAGGCTAACAAAAACAGGCTGCCTAAATTTGTCATTAAAGAAATTCAGCCTGTCTTTGATGAATTGTCTTCAGACTTCTTGTTGTCAAAATGTCTTCATGGAGGAACACAGAACTCTAATGAGTCTTTCCACAATCTGATCTGCAACAGATGTCCCAAAGCAGCATTTGTAGGAAGAGACAGATTAGAACTTTCAGTTTATGATGCTTTGATAGTTTTCAATGATGGAGAACTTGGGAGAAGAGGAATTTTTGAAAATCTTGGTCTATCTTTTGGGAAATACTGCTTCAAAGGATTTTCTGGTTTTGACGCGGCATGGGTCTCTGCTTCCCTAAGATTATATGATATGAAAAAAGCAGAATACAGGCACAGAAAATCTTTCCTGGATTATAAGAATACCAACAAAGAGAATGGATATGCAATTGGTGGATTCTAATGTGAGTATGACTATTTTAAGGCATGTTTTCTCTGTATTTTGCTTATTTCTACGATATTGTTTTTCAGCAATTTTGATGACATCATGTCAGGATTACTCAAAAAGTTGTAAAGCTAAAGGCTTTAAACTTTGTATACTGTAATATCATACTATAGTGCTTGTCCCCTGCTAATTTTAAAAGTATAAACCTGTAACTTTTTGATCAGTGAATTTTTAAAGTATCTCTACCCTGTATTTTTATCAAGAAAAATGGGTCTAATTTTTGAAAATTCATAAAACATCACTCGGACAGTTTATGAAAATGAAACTAGAAGGGAGTCTTGAGAATGCTGTGATCTATGTGCAAGCCAAATTCCAATGTCCTATCTTTGCAAATAAAGTGTGCATCTTGACACAAAAAAGTTTCTATTTTTAGTAACAATATGCAAATTAGGACCCAATATAATTATTTTCCAATGATTGAGCATTTTTTATTAGATGCTTTGATGTCCTAAACATGCCCAAAAAAATTGGAGCTTGTAAAGACAAAAATAAAAAAAAAATTTTTTTAGGTGAAACCTCCCCTTAATGCTGGACTTCAATCTTTTGGATACAAGAATAAAATCAATTTGGTTATGTATCTCAGTTTTTGGGGCATGCCACGTTGTTCTTCTTGATAACTTATGAGGAAATAGTGTATTTGCAAGGGTTAGTTTATAGTTGCTGGCAAATTCTAGTAGCCTTAGTCCTCGATCGTCACCTTGCTCCTCACTAAAGTCGCTGAGCATCACAATCCCTCCTGTGTTGCAGCATGATGAGAACCCAGCATTGCACACTGAGCTTGGGGGGATCACTTGGGCACCAGACTTAATACTGGCTCTTGACTGGATGGCCGCATGCAGGAGATTTCTACAATGGAGGGTTGGCAGGTGGTGGGTATCGGGAAGTGGCTCTGTGCAGGACGTGAGGATTCCTTGGGAGAGCCCAGAACCAGAGCACAGCATTGTGCAAGCTCTGCATAGTTGGAGAGCCCCCTGGATGACGGGGAATGCACAGTGTGCTACCCCACCTATCCCCAACTGCTAACTTAGAACCAGAAGTGGGGTCCTCTGTATGCGTGCCAGGCCAGGATAAAATGCCTGGGAAAGAGACTGGAGCTCAGAACTCCCTAACTCAAAGTTGCAGGATGGCAGAAAAGCCACGGGAAAGACAGGGCTATTTTGAAGATAACGCAACCATATTTTCACCATACGAGCTCGGACGCCGCCTCGGTAAACAAGGTCCGCGCAGAGCAGTGACACCCCCAGGCTGCTTGCGAATAGTCTACTACTGGGAACATAAACAGATTAGGGATGAGCCCACTCTCCCGTTGAACAGGTGCTAAAGTCGTAGATACTGGGCCAGAAGGCGCACCGGAAACCACAGTATCATGCAACTCGCTTTTTTTTTTTCTATGGAGAGTACACCGTCAAATAAATCTCGTTCTGGTGCTCGCCCTGTGGAGCTCCACCAGGCAGGTGCAGTGCCGGGCTCTGAGCCTCGACAGAGCCCACCCTCAGCTACTGGAGGACCCTCTAGACCGTCTTGTGGAGTCAACAGACGGCGGAGGAGAACTACTGACCAAAACAAAACAGAAAAAGAGAAACCCAGAGTGCCACTTGTCATGATGCACTGGAATGCAGAGGGAGTGAACAGCAAGCAGGCTGGATACAGCAAAAAGACAGAGCTGGAAAACATCTTGTATGAGAAGCAAGTCAGTGTTTGCTGTATCCAAGAGACTCACTTGAAAGCAGATCAAACCTTTAAAATAAGGGGATATCAATGCTTCAGATCCGACAGAAAAGATAGACGAAAAGGAGGAGTACTTACTCTTGTAAGGAATAACATTCCTGCACACGAAAGGAAAACCTTCATGGATGGAGCAGAATATCAGCTGCTGCAGATAAAGGTAGACAAGATGGAAATAGAACTCCTGAACTATTACTGTCCGAACAACAAACCCCTGAGTCTCAGCTCTATACAGGTACCAGCCACCAACTTTATAGCAGTTGGAGACTTTAATAGCCACTCCCAGAGCTGGGGCTATAACCATCTGGATCACAGAGGTGAAGAGGTTGAAACTTGGCAAGATGATCACTCCCTAATCCTAGTCAATAATGCCACAGATACTCCTACCTTCTACTCCAGAGGATGGCACACAACCTCAACACCAGATCTTGCCTTCTCCACACCAGATATAGCTGGATCTATTAGTAGAGAAGTAGGAGACCAACTAGGGGGAAGCGACCATCGCCCAATCTTTCTTACTGTCCAGAGTGCAACTCTCAGTACAGGCCCAGCCATTACAAGATGGAACTACAAAAAAGCCAACTGGGGTTTATTCAGGCATCAGGTGAACACGCTGCTGTCTACCCTCAAGGTACAGAACAGAGACATTAATGAAGTGGTAAAAGACTTCAACAGATGCATACTACAAGCTGCAAAAGAAACCATTCCCAAAGGATGCCGGCGTAACTACATACCATACTGGTCCAGCACACTCCAAGAACGTCAGGAAGCTATGGACAAGGCTAGAAAGGACGCAGAGTCTCAGCCTTCACTTGAAACTCACAACAAATGGAAAAAGGCTGTAGCAGAGTTTCAGAGAACAAAGCTAGAAGAAAAGCGGAAAAGCTGGAGAACTAAAACGGCATCGCTGAACCTTGAGAAAGACGGCAGGAAACTTTGGAGATTAGTCAAGTCTCTAAATGAAGAGCGTTCCTCACCAAGGCAGACTATCACATTGGATGAAGGTGGCAAACTTTTCAGAGGAAAACAAGCTGCAGACTTGTTTGCTAGAAGATACAGTTCAGAAAGCAACTTACCCATTAACATAGACCATCAGAGAGAGATAAGAAAAGAAATACTGGCAACCATGGGACAGACAGATACTCCTGCCCCAATGAGGGAACCCATCACACTAGGAGAACTACAGAAGGCTATTTCCAAGCTTAAGTTTCAAAAGTCACCCGGCCCAGACAAAATCAGCAACGAAATGCTAGTAAATCTGAGCTCAGCAGCAAAGACAAAACTGCTTGAGATATTCAACCACAGCTGGTTGAAAGGAACGGTACCCCAAGTATGGAGAGAAGCCATCACAATACCCATACTAAAGAAAGGGAAATGTAAGACCGAGGCTGCAAGTTACCGGCCAATCAGTCTCACAAGCTGTGTTGGGAAGACTATGGAGCGAATAGTCAACCACAGATTGAAATGGTATTTAGAGTCTGAGCAGATCCTGGTGCCGGAACAAGCTGGATTTAGAGAATGCTACAGTATAGAAGACCAAGTTACTTACTTGTCTCAAGCAATAGAAGATGCCTTCCAGGAGAAGAAAAAGGTCCTAACGATCTGGGTCGACTTCAAGCAGGCCTTTGACAAGGTGTGGAAAGATGGCCTCATTGCAAAACTTAGGAGAAGTGGAATCCAAGGCAACATGATGAAATGGATCCAGTCATACTTGCATAACAGGAGAACTAGAGTCACTCTTGACGGTCTGCAGAGCAGAAAAGTGTTGCTCCATCAGGGGGTACCTCAAGGAGGAGTAATTTCCCCAACACTCTTCCTTGTTTACATCAATGACCTGGTGAAAGATCTCCCTGCAGGAGTTAAAGCTGCCTTATATGCAGATGACCTAGTACTCTGGTGCGCTGATGAAAATGTCACCACAGCAAATTATAGAATGCAGCGGGCAGCAGACATGCTAGTGTCATGGGCAGAGAAATGGCTTATCACAATAAACACAGACAAAACCTCCACAACACTGTTCTCCCTCGCCCCCAAGGACAAATCAGCTAACATACACCTAGGGACAACCGTGATCAAGGAAGAAAGCTACCCCACCTATCTTGGGGTGACATTTGACCAAAGGCTTACATGGAATAAGCATATTGAAAATGCAGAAGGAAAGGCCCGAAGACGACTAGGCATACTCAGAAAATTAGCAGGTACCAACTGGGGAGCAAATGAACGAAATCTAAAGAAGATTTATAATGGAGTAATAAGACCACACTTAGAGTTTAGCTCAGCAGCATGGTCATCAGCTGCTAACTCACATCTGCAGTCTTTGGACAAGGTGCAAAATCAAGCTCTCAGGCTCATTACAGGAGCCATGAAAACTACACCAATAACAGAGATGCAGAAGGTTGCTGGATTACAGACATTGTCCCATAGAAGAGACACAAAAACCATGATCCAGATGGAAAAGTACAACAGTATGCCAATGCACCCAATGAAGGCAAGACTAGATGATCTGGCATTGGGACGTCTAAAGCGTAGCAGCTTTGTGCATCGGGGGAAAAGACTTATAAGACAGCATCAAGAAGACCTATCCATGAAGACAACACCACTGAAGCCCACCCTATACCCTGTACCATGGGAGCAGGCCAGCAGTGCCCTCCAAATTAATACATCAGTCAGTGGTCTCACAAGTGGATGTGAGTATAATGATCTGCAAAAACGAACTGCTACATTGAGTATGATCCAAGAAAGCTATCCCGATCAATCATGGATACATGCCTATACAGATGGATCAGCAACTAATGCTGTTAGGAATGGAGGTGCCGGTATCTTTATCTCATATCCTGACAACCACTATGAGACTAGGCACATTCCCACTGGTAAATTCTGTTCCAACTATACAGCTGAGGTTCAAGCTCTAGAGCAAGCTGCAAATATGATTTATAACACCAACTCTGACTGCCACCAGGTAGTCATCCTCACAGATGCACTGTCTGTCCTGCAAGCTCTCAAGGGTGGTAAACTCCCGCATCTGAGAAATGAACTAAACAAGGTAGCTGCCAAAAAGAGAACCATACTTCAGTGGGTACCATCTCATTGTGGTGTACCCGGAAATGAAAAGGCAGATAAACTTGCAAAAAAGGGAGGAGAATGTGAACAAGAAGATAATGAAGTCACATACTTTGAGAAAAAGAGAGCTATCCAGACTATCAGAAGAGAACAGAACCAACCCAAAGACGACTATCACACTCTCGACCGGCAGGGACAGACAACTATTTTTCGACTCAGGACAGGGCATAACAAACTGAATAAACACATGCACAAGCTACGATTGTCTGCTTCACCACTGTGCACATGTGGATTAAACGAACAAACTGCTGAGCATGTTCTACAGGACTGTCCTCTGTATGACCAGTTAAGAAAGATATACTGGCCCAATGACTCAACACTAAACTCAAAGCTATATGGAGTTAAAGAGGAACTTCAAACAACAGTCGAATTCATCATGAGAACTCGTCTGACGGTGTAATCATCAAAGTTGCGATCGCAAGAAGAAGAAGAAGAAGACTAAAGTCGCCAAGATTCTCCGGAAATAAATGTAAATGGTTATGGAGGTAGTGCAATTTTATGCTCATGTTGCATCCAAGTTCACAAAAACTCGACAGCATGTTTCCAACTAATTCAGAATAATTGTCTGCTTTAAAGTTACCCAGAAAGTTTTGCACAACTAAAACAAATGATGACCAGGCTGTGGACTCGGTTTTGTTCATGGAATCAATAAAATTTTGATCGTTTATTAACTTTCTAATTTGAGGTCCATCAAAAATTCCAGCTTTAAGTTTGTTTATGCTCAATTCTGGAAACTTTCTGCATAAGTAATTAAAACAGGTACCATCTTTGTTCAGTGCCTTAACAAATTGCTTCATCAAGCCAAGCTTTATATGTAATGGTGGCAGTAGATCAATTTTCGATCAATGAGAGGCTTATTGACAATATTTTTTTCTCCAACTTTAAATTCATCCCTCAACGGCCACTGTTTCTTTGTCCAGTGCATATCTTTTGCCCTGCTATCCCACAAACATATAAAGCATGGATATTTGGTGAATCCCATTTGCTGGCCAAGCAAGAAGTTCATCATTTTAAGATCTACACAAACCATCCAGTTATGTTCTAAATACTTCAATTTTTCCAGAACTGTGCTTATTGTAGCATACTCCTCCTTCATTGTAGTAGAATGAGCAATTGGAATTGAGCCATATTTGTTACCATTGTGTAAGAGAACACCCTTCAAACTTCTTTTAGAGCTGTCAATGAAAAGTCGCCACTCATCTGGTGTATAACTTACACCCATTTTGTTAACAAGACCTCCTACATTAGTACAAAACACAAGGTTGTTTTCTTTACAAAAGAATGGAATAAAACCTTGCTCTCTGCTGCGATAAAATGTAACCTTTGTTTCAGCAGTCAGTAATTTTTTTTCTTTCAATCTTGAAGCCAAAAGTTCTGAAGATTCCTTGGAGAGATATAGATCTCGGATTAGATCATTTAGTTCAAGCTGGTCGAAGCGTTGAGCATCTGAAAAATCATCTTCGAAATCACGATCACTGTCACTTGTCGTTCCACATGCCACTGCTATCTCATCTTCTAGCAGGGAATCCGAAATCTGACTGAAAGTTGGAATTGGTATGTCATCTCCGTGTGGAACAGGTCGCCTAGCAGAATCTAAATCTGGCTATTTCCATTTTTTGTGATTTTCTCCATTAATTCCCTTAATATTCACAACACAGAAATAACAGTCATCATAGAGGTTCTTGGGCTCTCTCCAAACCATTGGAATTCCAAATTTTAAACATTTTCTTTTCCCACAAGTCCACTGTCGCAGGTGTTCAACACATGTTTTGCAAACAATATGAGGAGCCCAAGACTTGTCCTGGTCACCTAGTTTTACTTTAAAGTAAGCAAAGTATGCCTTTTTCACAAAAACAGCAATATGCTTCCTATGTTCTTCTTTGAAAGTGTACTCTCCAAAAATATAACAAAATAAATGCGGTGAAAGAAAACATGCTCTTCTTGAAGATGATGCCATTCTCTGTTAGAAGTGAAATAAAATAAGTAGCATACTAAAATGCATGCAGTGGCTTAAAGTCTAAAAAAGGCAATTCTGGGAAGATTCTTGGAAAACTGAAACTGAGAGTAAACAAGCAGTTTTCTTTTGTAAAGGACTAGACAGCAATAGTTTTTTTTACATAGCCTTATATAGAAAATATTGTAATAATACTGGGTGACCAAAAAAAACGGGCCTGCGCGCGCACAAAAAGTATATAATGAAATACAAAAATGTCTGTATCTCAAAAACTAGAGCTGCTACAGACAAGTAAATGTGATATTTGGATTGAGCAGGCCTCATTTATGTACAATCAAGAGTAAAATGTTTGGCACCAAATTTTTTTTTTTTTTTTGGTAGGGCTGTGTTATTGTTTCTTTAGTAATCCAGGGCTTCATCTTGCAGTAATGTTTTCCAATAATATCTTCTGTTGTTTTAGTCAATGCCATGTACACAGGGACAGCCTATGGAAAATACTGAGGTGAGGGCTGTAGTGGTTTTTGATGTTATTGCGTGGTTGTTATGTTACCTAGTGTCCTGGATGAGGTCAGCTGTGAAGGCTCCTGATGATAACAGTTTATGTGAGTTATAGAATGCCTTTCTGCTACCACTTATGACCTAAACAGACCTATTCTGCTATTATGTATGTTAGCTACGTTAAATGTCTAGGGTACTGAATTGTGATGTGTAGGTAATTAAATATACAGACACACACATGTAGATACTAAGTCTAATACTAAGAATAATAATCTCTATGATAAAATCAACTAACACTGTCTTTAGAATTTAAATTTGACAATCTTTTAAATTTATTTTGTCCTGAACCCAATGTTTCTTCTGGTCAGGACGTATGAAATCATATGTATTTATCAATAAAGGTGCATATATATTGAACAATCAAATGAAAATTTTATATATTAATATTGACTACAATGTCTTTGGAATAACTAGTACTGGATGTTTAGTTGGGGTGGTGTCATCATGCCCAATCTCTGTTTTATAAAGTTCATGTCTTTGAAATATAGACCTGCAGTACAGTTTTTATCAACACGATTTTGGTTTATTTATTTATTTGTGGAACCAGTGTGATGAATCTACAGCAGGCCAGGTATTCACTTATCTGGCCTGTGACGATGCAGTACAGAATTCTAGTAGCCCACTCCTCACAATAGCTGGAGTAAAATGTTAGGCTGCTTCTGCATCCACTCTTGTACTTCTACAAAAGCATCTGGCACTAGCGTAGTGCCAGACCAGAAACTCTGAAACCAAAATTTGTGCCATGTGTCACACACTGCTTAATGCACCAATTTTACACACACAACAAAGCAAACAGAACTTACAAGGATTGGGTCAGATCTCTCTGACCAACTCTGCACATCTCACCCAGGTGGTATCAAATAGTACCAGACTGCATTGCATCCGAAATATGTTCAATAGTTTCCTCTTCCATTCAATAAGGTGGGTGTTATGTTCCCACTGATCTCAAATATAGATCTGTCTTCTATAGTCTTTGATATGCTTTCTATTATTATGTGTTTGTCTCTAGGCCCTGGCTGTCGCTGGGGACCTAGAATAAGCACTCACTTGTCGGGATCATTTTTCAGGACATGGCAGGATCAATCACTCAAAATATTAAATGTTAAATAAAAGGGTTAATGAATTTTTCTCCTTACCACAATTCAAAATGTGAAAACACAGTTACGTTGTACTAGCAAAACTCAGCTGAGCTGCTGGCTATAGTATGGCGTCCCACTGATACTATACAATATCTTCTGGAAAACACTCATTTAGCAGTAACGAACTGTGTTTAAGGACAGTCTTTTAAAAATGGCACAAGCGTGCGTCTCTCTATCAATAATATAAATGCTTTTGTCCAATCAGCGGACTTCCCCTCTACGTTTTCAAATATTCAAACTAAAAGTCAAATTTCAGTCCAATCTCAGTCTAGTATGTAGTATTTTTCTGTCTGTCCATCTGTCTCAACTTGATTTTTCACAAAATTACACTTGTTTTTTGGACTAACTACAAGAAAAAACTACACAAACCTGCCCCTCTTACTTATACGATTTCTATGCTAAATTATTTTTAGCTACTATCCTCCTACTTTGCCCCTTGTCCAACTGCAGTTTGATTTTTGCATTTTTAGGCTCAAGGACGCCAAAATGTAACTTTAGTGAAAATATGCACAAAAAACTGTTCGCTAATCTGTATTGAACAATACAGTCTTTCGTCAATATCTTCCGTGTTATCTGTCCGTCTGTGTAATTAAAAGTATATTATTTGTCAGATTAAGATGGGCTATCAAACTAGCTAGTTTTTATTTTCCTAACTTTATTATTAAAGAAAAACCTACTTTTCTCAAGGTTAGTTTTGAAATTTGTTTTTGAACCTTCGTCCACGGCGTTTGCCGCTATATTCAAACAAAACAACCAATTACCGTAAAACGTCCAAGATACGACTGTTTCTAACAAGAGCTAAGGTCGTTTTTCTACCAATTCCTTACATTGTGTCAACTAGTGGCGTAATTTTTTTCTTTAAAACTACAAATTGCGTCTTTTTAGCATTTAGATTCAAACACGTGTTCCGACCGTCATATTTTTTTCTTTTATCTCCGTTTCCCTCCCGTCTAAAAGGGTAAACTGTTAGTCTGCATGTTCTAACTAGTTGGTTATCAATGGCACTAGAAAACGCTGGCGTAGGCGAGAATGTATCATCGTATCTTACGTATAATTTTATCCCTACATGTTATTTTACCTATTATCTTTATAATTGGAGGAATTTTAACGTTGCATCACTGTAATTTCACCACAAGGGCTTATGGAATTCCCAGCTGCATTGTTTCCATCATAAAAAGCCTCTATTCTAACTTTACATGCAGTGTTGGACTGAGTAATCTAACTTTTGAAGTGAAAATAGGAGTGCGACAGGGATGCCACTTATCAACAACATTATTTTTGACAGGCATAGATTGTGTGATGTGCCAGACAACAGAGGGCAGTCCAAGAGGAATTGGATGGTGTTATGAGTAAAATTCATAACATGTCTGTCAATATCAAAATGGTTCGACAAGGCTTTTCAACTAGAAGGTTACTGCATATAAACATTATAACTATATAAATTTAAAAGACCCCGTAGCGCAACAGATGGACAACGTTTTCTATACTGGAAGACCTGGAATATGCAGATGACATTGCACTACTTGCACATTCACATCAACACATCCAAGAAAAAACCAATAGACTGAATAAGTATGGCCAGCAGGTTGGTCTGAACATCAATCTGAAGAAGACAGAGGTCATGACACTAAATGTGGGCAATCCTGAGCCAATAACAATAAGGAACCAGGAAGTTAGAACAGACAGACAGATTTACCTACCTAGGATGCATAGTAACACCTAACGGCGGAACAAACAAGGACATTAACAACATAATGAATAAAGCGAGAACAGCCTTTGCTAGTCTCAACAACATTTGAAAGTCTTCCCAGTACAGCACAAACACCAAATTAAGACTGTATGAGAGCTGTGTACTTTCTGTGCTTCTCTATGGTGCGGAATGCTGGAGAGTAACAGAGAAGGAAATGTCGAAACTGTCATCCTTCCACACAATCTGCCTAAGGAAAATTATCCAAATCTTTTGGCCGAATACCATCAGCAACCAAGAACTGCTTATTCAGAGTAACCAGGAGGACATGCACACGATCATAGCTGGCAGACGCTGGAGTTGTGTTGGCCACTTCCTCAGAAGGGACCCTGATACCAGCACAAGAACAGCTATGCATTGGACCCCCGAAGGAAAGCAAAAGAAAGGCCGACCAAAAACAACTTGGCAGAGAACTGTGGAAGCCGAGATGCAAAGAATGAACCAGAGTTGGGGCACTGTCCGAAGGATGGCAGCCGACCGAGCAAAGTGGAATCAATCTGTTGCTGCCCTACAAGACGCCACCAGGTGTGATGGCCACTGACTGCTTTGACGGTTGGCGGCGTTGGATCAAAGAAAGATGTTCAAGTTGTTAGTGTTTTTAAATCATCTTCAGTGTTGATTCATGGGGAGAACTTACTCTCTAAAGTGGTCTGAAAAGCTGTTTTTATGCTCCAGTTTTTGAGTTTTTCTAGGATATATTTCCATCTTGATGTTCTTTTTTTCAACTAGAGTAGGCCTAACAAAGTTTACAATTCAGCATCACTAGTTCTGGTCACCTTTAATATCTCCCCCCAGGAATGTTCCTAGTTTTAACTATGCAGATACATGAGCAGCAAAATTGTTGTACTAGCATATAATATACATTATTTAATTTTGATGTTGGGATTGGGTGAATGCCTGGCATTTCTTCTGATCAATTTGTTTTCCCTTAAGATGTTAGTCACTGCTGTTTGCAAGCGACATTTTAGTTTTACCTGAACCAAACCACACTACAGCGACTGAGGTCACGGGGTCAAATTCCTAGGGGGGGGAAAAAATGTGACAGTGCTTATTTTTGATAGGGGTTAATTAACACTTTTAAGCTAGTTTATTATTACAAATACCGGCTTTAATTTTGCATTAAGCTAGACTCCAAATGTTAGAGTAAACTTTAGAAAATGAACGAACATTTCATCACAATTAGAACAGAACATATATATTTTTTTATAGGAGGAATCTGTACATTCACAGATGGAGAAATTTGTAACAAATGAGTTTCCATTATAAATTTTAATTGTGAAGTTATATTTTTAATACTGCCGGAGCGTCTTTCAATTTTGAAAATAGTGGAATGTACATATTCTCCTCCTTGCTCTCCATGCATGCCCATTCCAAAAGCCATGAGTTCTGATCCAGTCTGCACAATGTTTTTCAAATATGTGCTGTTTAGGAATTGTCTTATTGGGAAATAGCTTTCTCAACAAAGACATATATGTCTCTATTGATGCTGTTATTGATTCTTTACTAACAGGGTTACTGCGTGATATGTTGTTGTGTACTTTCTCAAGTGCTTCGTTCAGTGAGCTGAACTGTTCTCTGGCAATAAAAGCTATGTCAGTTATATTTATAATGATATCGTCATTAGTGTGAGCTGACACATCAACCTCCAGCTGTACAATATCATCACTAGTGTGAGCGGGCACATCAACCTCCTGCTGTACAGAGCTATCCTGACTAACAGCTAACTGAATGACTAGACATGGAGGGGTCAGAAAGAACATCACAAGGACTAGAGCAGCTTTTTGTTTTTAAAACACCAAAAGATGTCTTTGCAAAATAATTGCACAGTTCACATTCATTTACAGTAGAATTCATGTCATTGTCTTTCCACATGTGCTGACTGTTTTCCTATAGTAACTTGGCTGTTTCAAGACACTTCGCACTATGCCTCCTTTTGGAGTTTTGTATTTTGTATTCGTAAGTAACACTTCAAACAAAATATAGTCAAATGCTCTGTCGGTTTATCATCTACTACATTAATTCCAAACACAAAGAACAGATCATTATCGTATTTCAAACAGTTCAGTGCTTTCCAATTTGAACTTTTTGTTTTGGAAATTAATGCTCTGTTGCCACAGGCTCTGCACAGTGCACTGGCACAATTCATATGATGCAACAAAGTATGTTCCATTTCGTTGTTATATAGTATAGTCTACTTATATTTGTATAAAACTAATAGAGTATTTGGGGGTATCAAGTCCAACGCCAGGCTGTAGAATGCTTTATAAATACGAGATTAACAAGACTTGAAAGATAGATCAAAGTATGTGGAAATAATCTATAGCTTTACATGTTTTCTGACACCTATATACATAGCTAAATATTATTATAAATGAATAAAAATGCAAAAACAGATGGTACTTTACAAAAAAATATTTTATACAGCCTTATTTAAGATTTGCGAGTATCAAGAATGCGTTTTAAAAACATAAGTGGAAATAATCTTTAGGTTCCCCTCGAGAAGTCTATTTAATTATGAAGTAAAAAAAATGGTATGCCTTTCAGATATTACATTAATAAATAGATTATCTCTGGTATGAATTTCCTCAAATGATGACGCCGTTTTCAAAAGCCTGTCACTCAGTCAAAATTAATTCCAAAAACATAAAAATCAAATCAAAGATAGTACACAGTACAAAGTTATAGTATACAAAAGTATTTTATCGCTGTGTTCATCCAGAACGAGTGTGCAATGATTTATATATTACCGATTTTACACACACATCAGCTGATCTTTCCCGCCAAATCTAGCGAATGCGTTAACTACGCGCTGGCTGATTTATTACCTCGGAGTCAGCATTCAGGTCACCGAACTAGAGTAGCACTCCAGTATAACGTACAAACAGCCATGTAGTGTGCACTAGAGGTGGGCAAATCGACACACTCCGCTGTTTCGAGACATTCGGCTCAGTGATTTAAACTGTGTCGACACACTGTTTCGACACAACGGCACTTTTGCCCGTATCGGGGAGAAAGAAGTCTCTAATAGACAGTATACATTACTATACATGAACTGTGTGAGAAAATCTCCTCTGTTTTTTCTTGCGCGCTACTGGCATGTGTGAAAACCTATGGCGTTTCGTATGACCATAATTAAATATTTTTACACAAGTCTTCATTATGATGAAATAAAACGGAGATACGATGATAGCTGTGCAGTATATGTGAAAATAATAAAAAACAACAATAATAATAACAACAGTAATAATAACACATGATATCAAACTAGAGTAAGCTAGTTTTGGTAGACGATTCAAATCCACACCGAGTACACAGATATCAGCAGAGCTAATAAAGTGTCCATTACATTTATACGAACACACGGACACTTTCAACTTTAGCATAGTGCCTAAAATATTGACAACTGCAGCACTGACACAATTTCCAGTGTCTATAACTTCTCAGCAAAAATAATATCACTTGTAAAATCAAGTCATCATAACACATCCTTGAAAAATATGACATGTTTGATATTCCATACTAATGTTCCGGACGGTTGACTCAAATTTTACAAAGGCCCACGGAAGGTGAGACAGTGAGACAGTGTGTCTCTGCAAAACAGCGAGGCAGACAGGAACTGAAACTATTTCGAAACAACAAGCAGGCTGTGTTTCGAATCTTTCGGACTCAACGCTGTTTCGAAGCATTGTTTCAACACACACACACAGTAGCCATTCTCTAGTGTGCACCAGTTTGTTAAAGCTTGCTTATTCTAACAGCCTAAATGCCCTCATTTTTTTTTTTATAAACAAATATCCCGTTCAACTCTTGATGGGTTATAACTGGGATATATAGTGTGGTTAATTCAAGATTTCTGATAGCAAAATATGGCATCATCTGTCTACTCCACTCAGTCCAAATAGAGTAAATCAAAATGGTAAAATTGTGTAAATATATGTGTGTGCCCTCCCCTTTCCATAAAAAAAATCAAAACCAAAAAAAAACCAATCTCACAACTGCCAAGTTGTTAACAAGATGGAGAAGGGTAGAAAGCTGGTGTATCTGGGATGACACCCAATCATCTGCCATCATCAACAAGCATTACGAGACCACCTTTCCCATCACTGATCCTTGTATATTAATTTATGTTCATGTTATATACTGTTTTACTATACTGTGCAATTCTCTAGGTCTGTCTATTCTTAACACCTGTTAATAATCTAATACTGGTTTTTTTCTGTTATTCATACTTCCTACCTTTTGTTCTATAGTATTTTCTTCTAGACACTGTAGAGTAAGGTTCTTCTATTCTAAAATAGCCCATTCCTAGTTGCAGTCTAAGTATTTTCTTATTGCTAGGAATTTTTTACTCTCTAGATACTAGACATGTCTTCTTGGAGCCCTGAACAATTTATATGTATATCTGTAGGCTTCCATCATATGCCACTGTCCATTCGACAGTTATTATTCTTTTAGCTAAGATTTTGATCTCTGTTTTACACATCTCTGCTGTGAAAATATTATCTGTTACACTATAGCCTTTCACCATTTGCCTCATGGCAATATAAATTCATATCCCCAATTTATCTTCTCCTAGATCCATCTGTGTACACTGTAATAATGTCCTTTGATATATGTTGTATGTATATATATATATATTATATATATATATTTATATATATATATATATATATATTATATATATATTATATATATATATTACTATATTATATATATATATATATATATATATATATATATATATATACAGTAGAACTCCATTTATCCGAACCCCATGGGACCGAGCATCGTTCGGATAATCAAATGTTCGGATAATTGGATTGCATAATGTATCGAGTACATGTACACATATTTCTAAAAATAATTAACCATCACAAGGAAATTACACTATAAAACATATTTACTTGTACTGTAATAATAATACCCACACTGTATTAGATCACTGTATCACCAAAATCTTTCATTACACTGCAGTGCATGTACTACTTGTATTAATTATTTTTTTTAAGAAAGAGAAATATTTTCAAAATAACATTACAAACGATTCAAAACCAGGCACAACTTACGTATATATGTACTTGCACAGATGTAGCCCACTATTTAAAATAATGAGGAATCCTCTTTTGCACCAAACTGGATAGTCTCCTTTTGGCTGCTAAGTCCCGCATTCTCTTCAACAGCAGAAGCTGTGTAGGACAGCTGTCATCTTCTTGCTCGTACCAAGCCATTGCTGTTTCTAGTGCTATAAAGGCCTCTGCAGGACTTGGTCGACGTTTTTGGGTTTTCTTCATTATCTACAAGTACATCATGTACTTCTGAGGTGTCTTCATCATCGGTCACTACATGTATTTGGTTTTCTTCTTGCACAAAAGACAAAATTTCTTCGTCATTCAAAAACTGAAAACCAGAATCATTATCATCTTCTAGCCACATGTGTGCATCATCTTTGTCACAGGCCGAAAATCCGGGCATTGCTTGAAACAGTTCCACAACTTCATTTATACAATCATCATTTGTGTCCACTACAGTAGTTTCATTTCCTCCTTTTTTCCCAAGCAATCTATTCCAAGCCTTGTTGAGATTATCTTGTGACAGGGTGGTCCAAGCATCAGCTAACATATATCAGCAGTCTTTGAGATTAAGCTTTTTGGAAAACGCCACCACACTTTCTTCATCTTCAGCCAACAATAAACGACGCATGACTTCATTCTTGTACATCTTTTTAAGCTTTGCTATAACACCCTGATCCATTTGTTGAATCAGTGCTGTTACATTGGGAGGCAGAAAAAATTACTTTAAAATGTGCATCAACTGCATTCAATGTATCCGTCTCTGGATGAGATGGTGCATTGTCCAGTAGAAGAATTACTTTTCCAGTTTTCTTTTCTTGTTCTCTCAACCTCTTCACATTTGGGATGAACTGATTTGTATACCAATCAAGAAATATTTCACTATTCATCCAAGCACTCTTCTGTGCTTTGTAGCACAATGGGAGACATGTCACATTCTAAAACAACGTGGTTTTTTGGCTTTACCGATCATTAGCACCGGTAAACGATGACTTCCACTGGCATTCGCGGCTACCAAAATTGTTACTCTCTCTTTGCACTTTTTAAACACCGGGGAAGCTGCTTCGCGCTGAGATGCAAGTGATTTTTGAGGCAATGATTTCCAGCATAAGCCAGTCTCATCGGCATTATACACATCGAGTGAATAACCTTCTTTTTCCAAAAAAGCCAAGAATGTTTCTTTAAAATTTTCAGCGGCAGTTGCATCGCTAGATAAGGATTCCCCTTGGATCTCCAATTCTCGTATGCCATGACGAGATTTAAAGTTTCTTAACCATCCCTGGCTAGCCTTAAAGTCAGGAGGACAGTCACGTTGATTGTTGAACTGAAGTGCCTTTTCACACAATAGAGAACCAGAGATAGTTTCCCCTTTGCTTCTTCTTTGCTCAAACCATATATATAAAGCCTCTTCCAATTTCAAATCTTTCGCATGTCTCATGGTTTACGTTTCTTCGACCCATTTTCACTATCCAATTTCGATGCAAAACTCATAATTTTATCCTTGTTACTTTTGATGTCAAAGACGGTAGCTTTCCCAACATTGAAAATCCTCGCAAGTGAAGACACAGTTTCACCTTTTCCTAGGCTCTTGATAATTTCTGTTTTCGTTTCAATTGACAAAACATTGCGGTTCCTTTTATATGCTTTAGGCCTTCTGGAAGATGCCATATCGCACAGAGAAATACTTGCACACCAAAAGTATTCTGCTGTAGTAGCAGACACAATTATTTTAAGTTGAACTGTCTGTTTAGCCAGTGTTCTGCCTAGAACGCACACGTACACTAGATTGGTAAACCAGATATTAATTGACTTTATGATCTAACTGACTTCCTGTACGTAAGCGACCGACCATTAGCCCATTCCATCCTCTACAAATTGTTTGCACACATTTGAAGCTTGCAGCATCAAAAGATTCAAAAATAAAGTCTAACATGACTGGTGGCGCCTGATTTTTTTTTCTCGAAAAAGTGTTCGGATAATTGGATGTTCGGATAATTGGGGTTCGGATAAATGGAGTTCTACTGTGTATTATATATATATATATATATATATATATATATATATATATAATATATATATATATATATATATATAATATATATATATATATATATATATATATATATATATATATCCAGGCTTTGTTTTTTATAGTCTCCATATCAGTGGTTTTATTAATTATGCCTACCAGGTGGTAGTCTGTATCTGGCTTCCTATGCTCCCAGTATGGTACTACCGGCTTGAATATACTATACTTGTTGTGATTAGCTTGTATAGCTAGGCGGTGTTGTCGTACGGAAGGTACGGGGTTCGAACCCTGGGTAAGCCACTCACGTCTGTTGTTTTTCTGTTGTCTAGTGTTCTACTTCTTTATTTATTACGAGTGCATACATGCCACGTGCTATGGTTTACCCATAATCTGTACAAGGTGTTTGTGTTTTCAGATGTGTACACCCTGTAGATAATTTCTGTACAGGTTTTCTAACCTATTCCCCTTATTACTGTGTCTCAGAGTTCTTTTATAAGGTCCTATTGAACACATGATTTCCCAGTCTGTTAGTGATAATTAAGCACAGAAATAGAATAAATGATGACACCATCACATTATTTTTACAGTGTAAAAAAAACTCAGACATTTATTCTTCTTCTTCTTCTTTGATCCTTAGCCGCCGACCGTCAAAGCAGTCAGTGGCCATCACGCCTAGTGGCGTCTTGTAGGGCAACAACAAATTGATTCCACTTTGCTCGGTCGGTGGCCATCCTTCGTACAGTGCCCCAACTCTGGTTCATTCCCTGCATTTCAGCCTCCACAGTCCTCCGCCAGGTTGTTTTTGGTCGGCCTCTCTTTCGTTTTCCTTCAGGGGTCCAAAGCATAGCTGTTCTTGTGATGGCATCAGGGTCTCTTCTGAGGACATGACCAACCCAGCTCCAGCGTCTGCCAGCTATGATGGTGTGCATGTCCTCTTGCTTGCTACGAGTAAGCAGATCTTGGTTAGTGATGGTATTCGGCCAAAAGATTCGGTGAATTTTTCTTAGGCATGTTGTGTGAAAGGAGGACAATTTCGACATTTCCTTCTCTGTAACTCTCCAGCATTCCGCACCATAGAGAAGCACAGAAAGCACACAGCTCTGATATAATCTTAATTTTGTGCTTGTGCTGTATTGGGAGGACTTCCAGATGTTGTTTAGGCTAAAGAAGGCTGTTCTTGCCTTATTCATTCTGATGTTGATGTCTTTGCCTGCCCCGCCCAGACATTTATTGTTTGGGTTTTAAAATAAATGAAGACCTGCTTTAAAAGGCAAAGTCCCCATGCCTCATTCATAATGCAGCCCACCGTAATTGAAAATATATTTACACGAATTAACTCTTTTGATAGGTTTTTTTCAGTCTTTGTACAGGTTTTGCGGGTCTTTGTACAAGGTTTTGGATTTTTTGTACAGGTTTTTCATCTCCGAGGTGTGGCATGTATGCGAGTGCCTGAAAACATACCTTTATGTTTATCTAATATTTATTTACTATTTACAGGCCTCGGGTTTCCCTTCCTTATGTGTTATTAATGTTTATACAATACCAGAAACCTACCCTCTGTTCTATACTACTGTTCTTAAGTCTTCTATCATTTACTAGACACAGTATCAAGGTCTTTGTCTTGTGTGGACTGACATATACTGTATAATAGGGGAACGACAGAAGTGATTGTGTCATTAATAGGCTGAGGTGCCCATTGTAAACTTCCGGTGTTGTCTTGCGTTTCGCACTGATGACCGGTCAGTAAAGCATCATTTTTTGGTGATGCCTAGCTGGCCGGGAGGATAGTGTGATTCGCTTGTATAGCTAGGCGGTGTTGTCGTACGGAAGGTACGGGGTTCGAACCCTGGGTAAGCCACTCACGTCTTGTTTTTCTGTTGTCTAGTGTTCTACTTCTTTATTTCTTACGAGTGCCTGAAAACATACCTTTATGTTTGTCTAATATTTATTTACACTTGTTAGGCTAATTGATGTAGTTACAACATCCAACTGTACTAGTTTCTATTGGTTTTCACAGACTTGTTCTAAGTTGTTATGCTCTCGTGTCTATTTTTGTTACAGAAGCCTACTGAGTGGGCCGTGCGTTCCATACGGCCTCAAAAAAGAATGCAGAGACGAAGTAATAGGGGGTTCGGGTTAGGAACCCATTTAATGCATTTACTTTTAAAATGTTCCTGTTTGGTGTACGGTTTGGTATTCCTCACTGCTACTGTGAGGATGTTTCTCATTTTTATATTACGAGATTGCCTTGTCCCTTCCGCAGTGTTGATGACCTGTGAGCACCTTCAGCGTGTAATCGGTTTGTTTAAGTCACAAGGAGGCGCGGTTGGCTTGTGTGACCACGAGACATGGCATGCTACTGGTTTTCGAATTTCACCTTCCGTGGGAATGATAGCCGTTCCTAACAAAGATATTGTGGACTAAGACACACAAATGAGCTTCTAATAAAAATGTATGTTCGATGACTCTTTACCTGTGGTGTCTTTTGCCTTGGAGATCATTCAAGTCTTCTCTATACGGTTAAATACACAATCGGTTACCTGTAAAGGCGTGATGATAGCCTGCTTATATGACACACGCACACTAACGAGTGACCTTTGCCCTGGTGGCGGATGGGTACGAGCCTAGTATAATCCAAATGAGAGATTCGACAGCGTAATCGAGTCCATGACAAAAATACCAAGTTAACCAAGCGAATAATTTATAACAAAGTATTTCGGCACATTTTATTAATCTTTTTATGCACTACTGGATTCCTCCGAAGTGGGCCCCACGCATGGAGTTTACAATGTGAAAATAGTGCAAGAAAATGAATACGCTTCAGATGCAAAATCAGTTGACATCGATAACAATACTTTCTTGAAGAGCCGGTTTGCTGAAGCCAATCTTCCATATGAAATGCGTCAATGACTTGCATATCATAACCTATAAACAGCATTCTAAAATTTATTTGTAGCAAGTTGAACCTTCTTTACTATTCCAACAACAGAGCCAACCAATATTAGATTATTTACAGGCATGCAATTCATCCATAATTGTGAAACAGGTGTTGAGAATAGAAAGACCTAGACAGTGGCGTAACTACAATTTAAGAGGCCCTCAGGCACACATTAAGCGAGACTTTACTAATATAATGGGTACAACTACCAGAATCAACATACGTCTATTCTGTATATCTCGGAGATATTGCGGGTTCGGTTCCAGACCACCGCAATAAAGCGAATCTCGCAATAAAGCGGGTCATACACATTTTTTTGTTGTTGCTTCCCAGTGCCTATAATCATGTTACACTATGTCTATTAAGTGCGCAATAGCGCTAATGTAACCGGAATGATGACGACAGTAGTTAGCAGCGTTGCCACTCAAGTTCTAGAGATAATCCCAGATGTTCTTCTTAAAAAAAACACAGAAATACACAAATTATTGTATGCCTCAAATACACGGGATAGACGATGCTTACATAATCTTTTATGTGCATCTTTGGCACAAATAATCTGTGTGCTACCAATGTTTATGTATTTCTTCATTTTTTTTATTTTTTTTACCAAAAATTCACAATTAAATAAAAATGATTTCAATAACACCCCAATATATGAACTCCGAGACCCCGATGCCATCACAAGAACAGCTATGCTTTGGACCCCTGAAGGAAAATGAAAGAGAGGCCGACCAAAAACAACCTGGCGGAGGACTGTGGAGGCTGAGATGCAAAAAATGAACCAGAGTTGGGGCACTGTACGAAGGATGGCCACCGACCGAGCAAAGTGGAATCAATTTGTTGTTGCCCTACAAGACGCCACTAGGCGTGATGGCCACTGACTGCTTTGACGGTCGGCGGCTAAGGATCAAAGAAGAAAGAAGATATGAACTCTTGAAAATGAGATAATTTAACAGTAATATACTTACATTAGTTACATTAACAAAATGTTCCTCAAATTAAATATAAAATGTTAGTTGTAACTTGTTACTGATGAAAAATGTCACTTGTCAGAGACTCGGCATCCATGTCGACAACTTCTCCTTCGTCAAGATCATATGCATGAATTGACAACGTGGAATCTTGATTGTGAAGTTCCAAAATCTTTGCATATCTCTGCCGACAACTTCCTTCACGCACATCTTCAACCACGCTTCTAATAGGATTAAACTTATGACAAACTCCATCTTTGGCAACTGCTTGCTTGATTAGTACGGTATTCGATTGGAAACTGTTTCACAAAAAGCTTGTTGGTTTGTTTAGTTTTAACTAAGTTAACCTTCGAAAACACTCTTTCGACGCATGCTGAGGAGGGAGGTAGTGCCATAAGCGTGCACATGAGGTCAGCCAAAACATCAAATTTTTTTCTGGTTATTAGCATCTGTTACTTGTTGCAGTCCCAGCCAGAATGCGGGCGGATCCTCATTCACTAGATGTCCAAGATCTTTTCGGTACGATGCCAGTTCTCGCCATTGATCAGACAGACGATCAAGGCTCTCTTCTGAAACAACTGTTGAGAACTGCGCTGCTAATGGAATGACAGAAGGTTTGTTGATATCGAGAACTTGCTTTGGATCCAACAGCTGCATTTGCGCCAGAACACTGTTTTGTTCAAGTGGGAACCTGCGTCGTATTTGAGTACAAAGTTCAATCAGGTATTGTGATGAATTTACCGTGATACAACGTTAAAATATCTCCAATTATAAAGAGAACATTGTAGGGATAAAAATAATGCGTAAGATACTAGGATACATGATCGCCTATGCCTGCATTTCCCACCGCCATTTAAACTAACTAGTTAAACATGCAGACGAAACGGTTTACTCTTGTAGACGGGAGGATAACGGAGATATAAAAAAGGAAAAATATGACTGAACACGTGTTTGAACCTAAAGGGCAAAAAGACGCAATTGGTAATAAAAGAGAAAAAAAATTCATGCCACTAGTTAACACAATGTAAGGAAATGGACAGAAAAGACCTTAGCTCTTATTCGAAACAGTCATTTTTTGGACGTTTTACGATACTTGGTTGTTTTATTAGAATTCAGCGGCAAACGCCGTGGAGAAGGTTCGAGAACAAATTTAAAAAAAAACTACCCTTGAGAAAAAATATGTTTTTTCTTAATAATAAAGTTAGGAATATAAAACCTAGCTAGTTTGATAGCCCATCTTAAGCAGAGAAATAATATACTTTAAATTATACAGACGAACAGATAACATGGAAGATATTGACAAAAGACTGTATTGTTCACATCAGACCAGCGACAGTATTGTTGTGCACACTTTCACTAAAGTTTCAAATTTGCGTCCTTGAGACAAGGAAATGCAAAAATCAAGCTGTAATGAACGAGAGGGGGAAGGTGGAGAATTGTGGCTAAAAATAACTTAGGAGGCAGATTTGTGTAGGGTGTTGCGCGTAGTTGGTCCAAAAAACAAGTGTGTTTTTGTGAAAACCCAAGTAGAGACAGATGGACCAACAGACAATAATACATACTTGACTGAGATCTGACTGAAATCTGACTTTTGGGTGGAAGATTTGAAAAAGTTAGGGGGGAAGTCTGTGATTGGATAAATGTATTCATATTAGCGGGATAGAGACGCGCATTTTTGCCATTTGACATAAGTCTGTCCAGGGACACAGTCAGTTATTACTAGTGGTGTTTTTCCCAGAAGATATTATATACATTAGTGGGACGCCATACTATAGCCAGCAGCTCAGCTGAGTTTTGCTAGCATTAACTGTGTTTTCAATTCTGAATTCTGGTAAAAATGAAAGCATTTATCTTGTATATTTTAATATTTTGAGTGATTGATACTGCCATATCATATAAAATGATTACGACAAGTAAGTGCTCGCTCTAGGTCCCCAGCCCAAGTTCAGGGTCTAGAGACAAAAGAAAAATATATATGGACGCCTAACTAAGACTATGGTATTGAGATCAGTGGGAACATATCACCTATCTTATTGAAGGAAAGAGGAAATTATTGACCATATATCAGATGCAATGCAGTCTTGGGGAACTGATACTATATGAAAACAACTGGGTAAGATGTGCTCTGTTGGTCAGAGAGAGCTGACCCATTCTGTGTAATGTCATTGTGTTGTGCTGTGTGTAAGAGTGGTGCAGTAGGTAGATTACTGACACATAGCACAAATTTTGTTTCAGAATTGTGAGTTTCTGTTGTGGCACTAAAGGTAGTGCTACATACTAAATCAAGAATACACAAGCAGATGTGTGTGCCGCCTAACGTTTGTGTCGGTGCAGACTAGTATTGTATTCCAGCTACAGAGAGGAGTGGGCCACAGAAATCCAGTATCTGATCGTCACATACAAGATGAGTGAATACGTGGCCTGCTGAAGATTCACCAGTATTTAAAACCACCACAAATATTTCCCCTATCAAATATATACTGAATTCTTGGGAAATATAACATTTACTACAGTCTATAAGTTAATGGACAAAGCTTGTGGTAATCACAGAGTGGGAGTGATGACACCACCCCAACAGCACATCCAGTAATAGTTCTCCCAGAGACATTATAAATATCATTAATATTAACCAGTCTTATAAAAGACCTATGTACACAAATTCCATTTTATTATGTCATATATTTATGCATTCCATTTATAACTCCATAACATTTCATATGTTCTGACCAAAATAAAACATTGGTTCAGAACTAATAAATGTAAGAAAAAATTGTTAAACTCAAAACTAAAACAGTCTGAGTTAGTTCAGTGTGTTATAGATTTTATTAATATTATTAGACTTATTAATTACCTGTGTGTGTTTGTATATTCTATTACAACACATTACATTTCAGAACCCTAGACTTTTTAACGTAGCTACATTCATGATAGTAGAATAGGTCTGTTTGAGGTCGTAGTGGTAGTACGAAGGGCCTTCTGTAATTCACATAAACTTTTATCTCAGGAGCCTTCACAACTGACCTCATAGTGTACCCTAGGTAACATAACAAACATACAACACCAACAAAACTACTACAGGTATGCCAATGCATCCTTGCGAAACTGGACTTCTTTATCTCGTAACGGTTGTCGGATTAACTGCGCTTCACATCGTCCACCCAGCTCAATGTAATTCAGTTTCTTGTGCACCTGTACATCCGAAGGATCAATGTCGGCAAGAGTGCGATACTCATGCTACAATACTTCCTGCCTAATAAACATACTGAGAAGGAAACGATACTCTCTTGTTACACTCGTGTACACTTTGTGAAGACGGAAGTTCTCGGACTGGAATTCCATCTTCATGACGTTAACTTTATCCAGTATGTAGCCGACAAATAGAAGCATGTGTTTCGTGCCAACAGTGTTCATCGTCTGCAGGATTTGCCCCGCACCGTCGACGTTGTCCACTGAAGCTTCGGATTGGAAATACAAGTGCAGAGCATCCCATTGCTCAAGGATCCTCTCAATGACTGCGTCACTGAACAGCCAGCGTGTTTCACACAGCTTCAACACTTTACGTTTCTTGTCCTGAACTACATCTTGTATTAACTGGAACTGGAGATTTCTTTTACTACTACGCGAAAAATAGAAGCAGACATTCTTTATGAAAATTTCAAGCCAAGATGGTAGGTGGTTGCTGGCAGCATTTGCACAAAGTGCAAATGAATGACAAACACAGCCGAAAACAAAGAAATGTGGAATCTCTTTCTTCAGATGTGCCTGTAAACCACTTGCAGTCCCCATCATAGTGGCACAGTTGTCTGCAGCAAAACCAATGACGTTACTAAGCGGAATTTCATGCGTGCTCAACAATTTCATAACGGCTGTAAACATGCCAAGACCAGTCCCATCCTCCACCTCAATGAGGTCTAACAGTGAATCAACTACTTTTCTTGTTTTTGTGTCACAGAATCGCACAACGACTGCCAACATCTGATTCGTAGAAATATCAGTACTCTCATCAACGAGTATAAACAATTTCTTATTTCTGCACATGTTTATAACTTCAAGCCGCTCAAAATGTGCAATGCATCACATAGGCAGCCTTGGTGCGCTTCAGTGACATTTTTTGAGCAATTGTGCTGTCTGGAAATATCTGCTTGCAACATTCAATAAAATGATCAGCTTGCGAAAACGGAGTATTACGTTCTGCCATGAAAGCCGACAACACTATCTCCGCTTTAGCAATTTTGTCTTGGAGACAGGGTGTTAAGAGTCAGTTGTTTTAAGTTAGGAATATGACCTTTTTATACTTCTTTTTTATATTTGTGGTCTAAGGGAGTTAACCAGTTGTTATATTTGCTGGTATAAGTGAGATTTAGTTGTTATCTTCCCTTGACCTGGCAAGTTGACCATATAAGGAGTTTTATAGATCAGTTTCCAGGAAAAGTCCTGGACGGGTCCCATGTGAGCTCAACTCAGGGCTCGCGATGATCTGGGCATGCGCGATGATTTGCGCGGGTCCGGAAGACTATTTTTCTGGACAGTGGGCCTGGCGTTTTCAAACGGAGAAGGTGTTGAAGGATCTTCTCTGACTGTGTAATCGGGGAATAGAGTCTTTTGTGTGTTAGATGTTTAAGATTCCCCTTGATTGTGATTCTGGCATAGTTCGGTGAAGCCTAGGAAATGGCCAGTGTTTCTTTTGTGTTTGATTCCTGGAGTACAGAGCAGGTAACAATACTTTTGAAGCTATTCATTGTAGCTAAGAACTTTGCATTTTGAGGTGACTTACTCCCGGTGCGGGAAGTAGGGATAAAGAAGATTAACATTGTTTATATAAGGAAGCCCGCCATGTATGCTGCCTATTTTTGCCAGAGATATACCTGACTAGTTTGGTCAGATGTGATGCAGAAGATAAACATTATTTATATAAGGAAGCCCGCCATCTATGCGGTCTATTGTTGCCAGAGATATACCTGACTAGTTTGGTCAGATGTGATTCAGAAGATTAACATTATTTATATAAGGAAGCCCGCCATCTATGCGGCCTATTTTTGCCAGAGATATACTTGACTAGTTTGGTCAGATGTGATAAAGAAGTCATAGAGATATTATTTACGCTGCACTACTTGCAGCTCGTTGAAGAGAAGTCACAGAGATATTATTTACGCTACACTACTTGGTAGTAAATCAATGTTACTTACATGAAGTGCAATCTTGTGCTATTGACAGTGTGTCTTGAATGTGATGATGTCCTTGTTACTGTGGTAATAAACTGTGAATAACTGTACCACAGTCGTTACAACCTTTCCTGACTTGTATACGTGGATTGGTGTGTGTGTTATCATGGCTGTACTCTAGAACTTCACATCCTTCCGTTGAGATTTATACGCCCACACACCATGTCGGCCACCTGGTAAGCCCGACCTGCTGATTGTTTACATCAGTGCACAACAACAGTACTTCTACAGCTAACCATACCATTCTCCAATAACTAAACAGATTGCTACAGTGGTCGCCAGCTTTAAGGGTCTGTTACCCATGTCATTCGCGTTACAAGATCTGCAGCGTATGGACATTAACATTGTTTATTTTCCTGAACCACCATTTACATCCCTATTGTAACAGCGGTTAGCCAGCTCTCTGATGTTCTACAGTGCAACTGTTGTTATTACCTGAAAGTACCCGGCGTTGCCCGGAAGTGTATTGTCATTACAACAGTGGAATCCAGCCCGTGTTTCTTGGGCGGAAATTGATGTGCAGTCAAGATTTTGTCCACGTTCCCAGACAAGATTTTCCACGTGCAAGGTCATTGGGTTGCAGTACCTCTCAGCGGTGGATCATCCTATCGTTGGACTGTGTGTTATTGTACATCATTGCTGTTATTCTCGAGGCCAGGATTTTTCGCCAGTTAAGATAAGTGGCTATATGTTTTGTAAACTGTGCCTCTGTATGTGTGGTAGTTAAGCCTTCCTCTCTGCACATACTATTTATATTCCTTGTTTTTTATGTTACATGTTTCTTTGTTTTATATGTCATATATGTGTTTATATTTCAGCGAGTCTGGTTGGGCGGAGACTGTTTTAGAATATCCCACGTCACCGAGGGTCTACGACAGCGTTCTTTAGAGACTATTGCGAATTTCCCGCAGTGGAAATCTCCAGCAAACATTTTTGCTGCGTATTATAGTCCACTGTGTTTGGTTATTTGTGATATAATTGTTTAGTTGTGACGAGATGGTCTACGTTGTTTTCGTATATTTTTCTCCGTTTTTTAGTTTTGATTAATTTGTTCGTATTTGTCTGTCTCCCCTTTTCTATCGTTTATTTCTTTATACCTTTTCGTTTATACACTGTGTAGTCGATTGTGTTGTTGGTGATTCGCAGCTGTTGTTACATGCTTTGTAAGATTCTACTTTAGTTTTGCTTTGGTGTTTATGTGATTTTTGCGAACGTTGTCGTTTGTCCTTGATGCTTTGTTTTGTCTTTCCAGTTGTTATTCATTGTTCTTATACACTGTCATTATTGTTATGCACAATGTGTATATAGGTAATTTATTGTATCATTGAAAGTTAAATTAATTCTACAAGTTCATGAGAAAGACTTGTCACCCACTGTGTTGGGATAAAGTGAGTTATACAGGTTATTGATCTCGCATAATTAGACATAATGTCTACATTGGATTACTTTATTGAGCATAGGAAAGCCCTTGGCAAAACTAGAGATAAATTAGAGGAATTTGCTCTTGCTGAATATGCCAAGGCGCAGAAGGCTGAAGAAAAGAGACAGAAAATGCAAGCAGAAGAGAGAAAATTCCAATTGGAAATGGAACAAAAGAAATCAGAAAGAGAAGCTGAAGATGGAAAAATACAATTGGAAATAGAAAGGGAAAAACAGAAGTTAGAAGCTGAAGAGAGAAAAATTCAGCAGCAAAGAGAAGCAGAGGAGAGAAAATTGCAAATGGAAATGGATAAACAAAAATTGGAAGCTGAAGAAAGAAAACAGAAGCTAGAAGCAGAAGAAAGAAAGGAAAAAGAGAAAATGTTACATGACGAAAGAGTCTTAGCAATGGAGCTGGAGAAAATAAAGTTGGTGAATATGGGCAATTCACAAGGTGAATCAAATAATTTTTCTAATAAGGCAAATATTAAACCATATGATATTAAATTACCTGTTTTCAACCCTACCCGAGACGATATTGCATTCTATCTAACTAGATTTGAATTGGCATGCAACTCTCATAAGATAGACAAGTCGCAATATTGTGATCAACTTGGTAGGCTACTTACAGGTGATGCTCAAAAAGTTATGATGTCGGTGGAAGATACTGACAAAAATAACTATGATGTTGTCAGAGCGGCCCTGTTAAAAAAAATACCAACTGGATGAAGAAGGTCATCGCCTACGCTTCAAGTCTCTATTGCCGGAGACAGGAAAAGATATCTCAGACTTTATATCAGATATTCACCTGACTTTTTCACGTTGGGTGGAATTGTCAAAAATCGAAAACACATATGAGGCCATTGTTGACTTACTGCTTCGTGACAAAATTATGTCATCAGTTAGTAAACTTTTTCTTTCCTTTCTGCATGAGCGAAAACCTCCAAACATAAAAGATATGGAGCAATGCTGTCGTCAATATGTCACGGCACATCCTAATGTAACAGTTAGCAATTCTAAAGTCGAAGAAGCTTTACCCGTTGCTTCAGCAACACCATATGGTCCTAATTTGCGACGTAGATCTCAAAGTGTTGATCGAAACTTTGGTAGGAGAGACAATCGTAATTTTGGACAGAACCAAGGGGGTCCATCACGTTATGATTCTTCTTCAAGAAACTGGAGACAATTTAGCGGTCCTCAACAGTTTAATTCCAATAATTATAGAAATTTTGGAAGAAATAACTACAATAGAAGTTATCAACCTGATAATAATTTCTCAGATAGACAACAAAACCCATCTGATAGAAATTTTGATCAAAGGGGGAATGACAATCGCAACTATGAAAACTGGGATTCAAACCAGAACAATAATTTCAATAGAGAAAATAACAATAATCGCAATAGAAATAATAGATGCGATAGATCGCAAGATAACAATAGATCTACAAATGATAGATCGTTTCGTCAAGCTAACTTTGCTCAACAAGAGCCCCAGGGTGTTAATAATCAAGGTAACAATGATAATACTATCCCTAAAGTTACTGCTTGCTCTGCTTTTGATTTCAATAGAACATCTCAGTGCCAGCAATGCACAACTTTGTTCCAACCTACAGCTTTAACTACCTTGAATTGCGATCATCCTCTACCCGCTCTTCCTGCCTTAGCGGCGCACGACGAAAGAGGGTTTCTTACTCTACATAAGGGTTTTGTGAACAATAATCCAGTCTCAGTTCTCTTTGATTCTGGATGCGCAACTATTGGAATTAGACAGTCTCTAGTTCATCCATCCTGTGCAACTGGTAATATGGTGAAATGTGTGACATTCGATGGGACAGTTGAGACTTTTCCGACTGCCATAGTCCACATTACCACACCATTTTTCACTGGTTATATACACGCATGTTTGCTCAGAGCACATATCGCCGACCTTAATGTCGGACAGATACAAGGTGTAAAGGTGTGTACGCCGGTACAAATTGCTGCGTGGGAACAGCAACATAACCTTACTGCTTCTACCATAGGGACTATGCCAAAATCTTCTCAAGTGATGCATTCTGCTAATTTATTGAAATCTTCCAGTATGGATGATACAAAGGTTCATCATACTAATGTTAGAGCTTCTTTTAGCCCAGTTCGACATACTTCAGTACGTCGCAACTCTAACTTTCATTCTTCTTTAACTATTATTGTAGAAGAAGATCCTTCGATTTTGTCGGGCTTAGACACTAACTTTATCACTACGACTGAATCTATATCCAGTCATGTTGATTGCAAATTCTTGGCTGCAATGACTAGTGTTTGTGCTGCTACATGTGCGAACTTAATTGTTTGTACATACCTATACTTTGTGACTTTCTTTACCTTTTTTATTGGGCCGGTTAACTCGGTATCTTTGTCCTTTACGACTTTTTGTCGCACTTACAACTTTTCTTTTAAACTTCGACATTGGTCCAAGTTTACCAATGTCTGTTTTTGCATCTTTATTGTATGCTTCTTGGGTCTCTCTTTGCCCAGTACACAGACTATGACGTCAGTTCAGCCTTTAGGATGTACGCATTTATCAACTGCATTTCCTTTGTCTTGCGCAGAATCTCAGAATATCAACCATCATGACGCTCTTATTCATCATTACCATCTTCTAGATTTACCTTTTGACGTGGGTATTATGGGTATACTCACGACTATGATCTACATCGGTATGCTATTACGCTACAGCCCTTTCCACTTCTCGGTTCGTGCTATCCGTGGTTCGGATAATGTAATGGCAGACATACTGTCTCCATGCCCACACGATTCTACTTGACTCTTATGTCCTAGATTCTCTTATAAGATGTCGGGATTAGTGATATACCCACGACACTCTTACATTTTAACATTCAACATTCAATTGTACATCTGCTTGATTCTATTTAATTCAGGATTGTAAAATTGATGGATTTACTTTCTCTGTTACCGTCTCTGGTGTAACGGAGGAAGGTTTGATTATCACAATATAAGTGCCGGTGGTTTACATAGCCACATTTAATAGAAAAAAAAATGTGTAGGATTGACTATTGTATATTTTATAATCCTACTGTTATCAAACAGAGATTCTCATTTGTTTCACAGCGTAAACTTTTTGATGTGACTTGGTGCTGTTATATGAAGAATCTCTACAATTTACCAGTATTTCAACATTTGACATCCCTGTTTACCATTGGACTTTGGACGCTTCTTTAGACGTGTGGGATACCTTCTTGAGTACAGAATGTTCTGGGACTTCGGAAATCATCTCCAGATAATTAACATGGTTATACTTTAGTATACGACATGATGTTAAAAGATATTAGATTATGATATGATATAACCTTTTGATGATAATATATTGGTGTCACTATACTGCTCTAGATTACTATGTTATAAGTTTAATATGGTAATGACACCTCTATTTTTGTAATTTATGTTTGCGAGACATGTTGATATTGTTGTGGTTGTTGGCATATATGAAGTCATATGAAGGTAATTTTTTCTAGCATTGTAATGTTGCCAGCAGTTTATTGTGCGATTGTGGCAGCTCCCTTTTTTATTTAATGTTAGTACTTTGAGAAAATAGTTTCTCTAACGTGGTGAGATAATTTTTTTGTTCTCACCAGACGCTCCATTGTGCGTCAGTATAGCTGACATTATGGCGTTATATATTTTGATGCCCTTCATTAGCGCATCATTTATGCGTTATAAGCATGTTGTCTAGGTTATCATGCTCATTATTTTCTTTGGGGTGGATGTAAATTTAGATTGTCATGTACGTTGTTATATTATTATGGTATTCATTTATATTATGCATTTGATTACCATGTCTTCATTTTGCCTTCTTCATTCTTAGGTATTGCTTCCGTTCATCTTTTCTCTTTCCTTTCGTATCCCCATCTTGTCTCTGTTCACTCGTCACTTTTTTACTTTTTTCTCATGATATCTTCGTGTCCTATCTGCATTCCTCTTGTATTATAAAGTGTAGATATTTGTTTGCTACCGCTCTCATTCGTTGTTTTCGATTCGATGTAATCTTTTTTTTAAAAAAAAAAATAATAATGTTATCATTTTTTTCCCTGGGGGTGCGGTAGACTGTTAAGAGTCAGTTTGTTTTAAGTTAGGAATATGACCTTTTTATACTTCTTTTTTATATTTGTGGTCTAAGGGAGTTAACCAGTTGTTATATTTTCTGGTATAAGTGAGATTTAGTTGTTATCTTCCCTTGACCTGGCAAGTTGACCATATAAGGAGTTTTATAGATCAATTTCCAGGAAAAGTCCTGGACGAGTCCCATGTGAGCTCAACTCAGGGCTCGCGATGATCTGGTCATGCGTGATGATTTGCGTGGGTCCGGAAGACTGTTTTACTGGACAGTGGGCCTGGCGTTTTCGAGCGGAGAAGGTTTTGAGGGATCTTCTCTGACTGTGTAACCGGGGAATAGAGTCTTTTGTGTGTTAGATGTTTAAAATTCCCCTTGATTGTGATTCTGGCATAGTTCGGTAAAGCCTAGGAAATGGCCAGTGTTTCTTTTGTGTTTGATTCCTGGAGTGCAGAGCAGGTAACAATACCTTTGAAGCTATTCATTGTAGCTAAGAACTTTGCATTTTGAGGTGACCTACTCTCGGTGCGAGAAGTAGTGATAAAGAAGATTAACATTATTTATATAAGGAAGCCCGCCATGTATGCTGCCTATTTTTGCCAGAGATATACCTGACTAGTTTGGTCAGATGTGATGCAGAAGATTAACATTATTTATATAAGGAAGCCCGCCATCTATGCGGCCTATTTTTGCCAGAGATATACTTGACTAGTTTGGTCAGATGTGATAAAGAAGTCATAGAGATATTATTTACGCTGCACTACTTGCAGCTCGTTGAAGAGAAGTCACATAGATATTATTTACGCTACACTACTTGGTATTAAATCAATGTTACTTACATGAAGTGCAATCTTGTGCTATTGACAGTGTGTCTTGAATGTGATGATGTCCTTGTTACTGTGATAATAAACTGTGAATAACTGTACCACAGTCGTTACAACCTTTCCTGACTTATATGCGTGGATTGGTGTGTGTGTGTTATCATGGCTGTACTCTAGAACTTCACATCCTTCCGTTGAGATTTATACGCCCACACATCATGTCGACCACCTGGTAAGCCCGACCTGCTGATTGTTTACATCAGCGCTCATATTACAGCACAACAACAGTACTTCTACAGCTAACCATATTATTCTCCAAAATAATAATTAAAAACCTCAAAAGTGATGGCCAGTAGGGCCTATGAACAATAAATATTAGAAAAACCCAGATTGCTACACAGGGCTCTTTTGGTTTGATGAAAAACCTGTTAATGTTCAGAGTTTTGCTTTTGGCTTCGAAGTTTTTCATGTGCTTCTGTGTGCTTTTATGTGTCAATAAAGCTGTTTTGTTGGCATTAGTTAATGTACAGGAACAGACCGTAAAATCGCAGCATAGCGATTACCAGAGTCCGGCTTTATCCAATCTTTCAGTACGCTGTCTGTTAGCCATTCCGCACAAAAAGCCTGCTGATACCATGGCTTCACTTTTTTACGCGGTGGCGTGTGTGTCGTCATGCTACCACGACTTCCTAGCGTACCTTCATCATCGCTCATTTTATAATCTTATAATAACAAAAAAAAAAAACAATATGCTGTTTATCTGCTTAAGTCTAAAATGTAAAAAGAATACTTTATAACACATCGCAAAAATGACTGAGTATTGCAGATGACAGCCATTAACAGAGTAACAGGAAATAGATAGCTGATGTAAACGAGTCAAAAAACAACGTCATTGATGTGGTTAAAAACAAGAATTAAATTTAAGTGGAATAAAAAATATATAGCACATAATGTTTTACATTTAATTATAATATACATGTAATGTATAATGCTCAGTGCACAGAATATACATACATTGTAAATGTCAAATGTCAAATATACCCAGATTAATGCAGATTTTGAAAAAAATTACCCAGATACCCAGACGGAAGCCCAAAAACCCAGATCTAGTAAGAAATACCCAGCTGTGGCATCACTGGTAGTTAGCAATTATCCTTTAAATTATTTTAGTACACAAGTTATTGATGACGTCATTATCACATAGCCTCTTATTGACATTTTTTAATAAAGCCTTCCAGACAGTTACAGGAAATAATACGAGGCCTGAAATCTCTAAACGGAATTAAATATACCCTCG
Source organism: Oreohelix idahoensis (assembly GCA_024509875.1). NCBI lineage: Eukaryota > Metazoa > Mollusca > Gastropoda > Stylommatophora > Oreohelicidae > Oreohelix > Oreohelix idahoensis. Next base: position 42,660 of record JAMPIV010018263.1, on the reverse strand, counting down.
AAAAAAAGGTTATACCATTTGATATCATAGTAACTTGTATAGTAATTGTGACGTAAATATGACATATACATAACTAGTGGACTATCCATCTTAACTGGTGGCTTTGCCAATGAAACAGATTATCCCAAAGGATATCCGGTAGACTGACAAATCAAAATAACTTCCCCCAACAGTCTTAGAAACCAGTTTGTGATATATGGACCGCCCAAACCCCTAGCAGTAGAGTTCTCACCACGATTTATTTGAAGCTTCATGGAGACTCCAGTGAAAAGAATAATGGCTAACCCGACCCCTGGCCCTATGACACGTTTATTCTCTAAATTAACGGATATGTTTTCAAGGTTCTGAATACAGAACATATTTGGTAGTCAGTATGACCTATTCCTCAGGTGGGTAAAAATCTCGATTTAGTATTTCGACTTATATATATAATATTGGAGACCTGAAATTTGTGAGACGATTCATATTGAAGAATGTATGCTACAGGAATGAAAATTGAGACGCATTTTAACTACAGTTGTACATCTGGAGGAAATCTAAGTAAAAGCTTCATTTATATATTCTACAAACTTTACTTCACTGCAAATAGAATTGTTGATTTTGAATTACTTAAAATTCAGAGATCTAGGGACTATTAAGAGTACTGCCATTACTACTACGTGAGCTACTTCCAATTCAAAATCTAAAATGAACATGGAACCCGTACAAATGGCTCAAGTAAAATAACATCTATGGAGAAAATCCAGTGAACACAAACTTGATATACTACTTAGCCCTTTCCGACCGAATAAAATATTCATGCCACTATTACCAGGTTGGAATATTTTTTGACAAAAAATACCCCAACACGACACCTGCTAATATTCTACACACCAGAAAGAACTTACATAAGTAATAAGTGTTGTATCATTTTTTATTTATTTGAGATAGTGTCAGGGACCTGAAATAAGAAAAAAAGTCTTTGTTAGATGACGTCCTTCGGCGGTGGTAGAGGCTCGGTTGTAGCTGCACCATTTACAAACAAGCAAATAAACATGCCGTGTCCTATCGAGACTGTGCGTGGTCCCGGCTACCGGGTCTTCCCAGTTCAGGTGGACCAGAGCTATGTGTCCGTTTGATGTCGTACTTCGTCAGTGGTGGTGGCTCGGCTGTGGCTACGCCTACGCCTCGATACGTCCACTACGGTGACTGGCTGCTCAGCCAGATACCGCATACTTGTCTCGGAGATATAACCCCCTTTGCATGGTAGAGAGTCATCAAACCTCGTGTAGTGGTATTGATGGTATTGTATGATGGTGTTATTACTACCTGTAACTTGTATGAGGCCAGCTGTGAAGGCTCCTGAGATAAAATGTAGTTGAGAATTATCAGAAGGCCTTTCTTGCTACCACTACGACCTCACACTTAATTTTTTTTTTCTTAATGAATGTGGCTACGTAAAGTGTCTAGGGTAATGATGTGTAATGTGGTGTGTTAGTTATAAATACACCCACAGACATTTAAGAAGACTAATAAGATTAACAAGTGTTAAAATACACTGAACTAACTCACGTGTATAAAGTTTTTGATATAATTATATTACATTTATTTGTTCTGTATCAAGTTTTATTTTGACCAGAACTTGTTTTAAAAGAAGGATTGAAAATTTATGAAAAAAAGTGCATGGAATGTTACATAATAAATGCAGGAGTGTACATATTTAAGTACTAGACTAGTTAGTTTTATTTAAAAAAAAGTTCGAGTAGTCATCTCTTTGGGAGGATAGTTACTGTTTGTGCTGTTGGGGTGGCCTCATCACACCTGTCTATATTGACTACACATTGTCCAGAAAATGGTGGGAATTTTTATGGGGATATTAGTCACTACCAATAGTTGGTGAATGTCCAGCAGACCAGAGGCTCACTCATCTTTTTGTAGCTCTGGTGCTGAAAACTTGCGGTCCCACCTCTCCGTGCTGGCGGGCAATAATGGTGGTCTCTGTCACAAGAACTGCACAGATACACTCGAGTAAAGTCACCCACCGAATAGACTCTGCTTTGTTGTCGATAGAAAACTCACAGCTCTGCAATCAAAGTATGGGCTATGTGTCAAAATCTATTCTATACCCACGTCTGGACACCACACTGACACAACAACCACATCATACAGACAGGTCAGATCTCTCTGACCAAACAGCACAGTTACCATGGTGGGTTTACATCCGATAGATCCTCCCAGACTATAGATTCTGAAAAATAATTATTAGTTGTCGGCCCTAAAAGAAGATAGGTAATCTGTTTCAACGCTTGATTTATTTTGCATAATCCTTGCTGTAGTTTATGTACACTGTTAGTCCCTAGACCCTGACTTGGGCGGGGGGTCTAGAGCAAAATCCCTACTTGTTTGTAAGGCTAGATTTTGATATGGCAGTATCAAATCACTCGAACATGAAACAATATTCAAAATATATAAAGAAATAATTTCAATCTTACCAGATTATGAATACATAACACAGAATTGCTAGCAAAACTCAGCTGAGCTGCTGGCTATAGTATGGCGTCCCTAAATTTATTCACTGTCTTTCATATGGGAAAACACCACACTTTAAAATCTGTGTCTAACACTGAACAATTATTGAAGAATGACCCCACTTTCGCGTCTGAGCGCTAATGATATGATTGTCTGTGGCCAATCACTGCCTAGATTTACCTTCAATTTCAAATTTCTACACTAAAGTCATTTCAGTCATGCTTCAGTCAAGTATGGATGGTTATCTGTTAGTCTGTCCGTCTCTACTTGTGTTTCTAAAAAAAATGTGCTTGATTTTTGAAGCAACCTTTCTCTCCCCTTAAAATTTTGTCGTAAAAAGTTATATTTAGACACAGCTACCGCTCAAAACCCTCTCCTCCATAATAAGTAACTTTGAACACCTGTTCCCAAGGTCGTGTTTTTGTGTGCAAATTGTGACACTTTTAGATTCAATATAGTCTAGCGATGATGTGAACTACACTGTCTTTTGTCATTATCTTCAATATTATCTATCCGTTTGTAAAATTAAGATCATATTATTTCACTGCTCAGAATAGGCCATCCGGCCAGCTAATTTTTATATTCCTAACATTAATATTAAGAAAAATTACTTTTTAAATTTTTGTAATATTCCTAACATCTGCGTTCTTCCGCTCAAATTCAAATCAAGCGCTTGGTATCGCAAAACGTCCAATTCCGTACCTCGTGTCAATTTGGGGGACTTGAATTTTTTTACTTTCATCCATTTCCCCCCCCATTGCGTCTCCTTAGCCTTTCCAGTCATATTTTTTTTTCTTTTGATCCGCCGTTCCCCTCCTGTCTAGCAAGTCAATTTTATGGAGGGTGATGACCCGCGGTCTAGGCGATCATGTACATCAGCAGCCTACGCATTATGTTTTTATCCTTAAATGTTATCTTTGGAGTATTTTACCGTTGTATCTCTGTCAATTTCACTACACATCTCCCCACTTGAAAACATGCCTATGGCAAGTTCCAAAACCAGCGATACACATAGGTAAAATTACTCCTCACGTCTGCCACTACTCTAATTTTGATCACAGGGGTGCCGACTGAGGAAATCTGCACCGACATTCAATTTGCCTGGGATATATTGGATACTGAACTGATAAGGTTGAAGCAATAAAGACCACCTCAGCAATCTTGCGTTTTCATGCTTAGCCTGAGACAAGAACACGAGAGGCTGATGATCCGTCTCCACCACAAATGTCCTACCATACAGATAGATTTGAAACTTCTTTATTGCCCAGATTAATGCTAAACATTCTTTTTCGCTTGTGGAGTATCCTTGTTCCGCCTTATTCAATTTGCGGCTTGCATAAGCGACTGGTTTCAGTTCCCCATCAGGTGAAGATGATCTTTGCAACAAAGCCCCTCCGAGTCCTACATTACTTGCATCGGTTCTTAAGACAAAGTCCTGTGTCAAATCAGGCAGTTTGAGAATAGGCTTGCTAGTGAGTTTTTCCTTTAACTCTTGGAACGCTAGTTCACATTGTGCAGTCCAAATAATTTTATCTGGAAGTCCCTTGCGAGTCAGATCAGTCAGAGGAGCACAAATAGCGTTAAAATTCTTGATGTATTTCTGATAAAATCCGCATAACGACACAAATGATCGCACGTCCTTTTTTGTTTGCGGCCTAGGTGCTCTCTGCAGTTTTTCCAAGTTCTTAGGATCAGGGGTCATATTACCCTTATATACAGTGTGTCCCAAGAATTCCAACTCTTTGCATCCAATACAACATTTTGTTGGCCTAGCAGTTAAGTTCGCCTCCCGAAGTCTATCAAACAACATCTCCAGAGCTTCAATGTGTTCTTCAAATGTCTCTGTGGCGACGAGAATATCATCCATGAAATTTGTGATACATGGGTTATTCAGGGGGTCCAACAATTTTCGCATCATCCTTGAAAACACACTCGGAGCATTTTTCAGTCCGAATGGTAGCATATTGAATTCATAATGTCCATCCGAAGTGCTAAAAGCCAAATAAGGTCTCACTTCAGGCTTCACTGGGATCTGGTAATAGCCTTTACTAAGATCCACCTTTGAAAAGTATTTTGCCTTGTTCAGTCTGGCAAATAACTGTTTTGTGTCTGGTAATGGATCCACTTGTCCTTCTGTGACAGCATTCAGTTTCCTGTAATCTATGCACAGTCTGTGTTCCCCAGACGGTTTCCTCAACAAAACGACACTAGAACTAAAAGATGATTCACTGTGCGAAATAATCCCCTCCTTCAACAAATAATCTATTTCTTCCTTCAATGCCTTCTCCTTCGCGAACGGAATAGAATAGGCTCTCATACAGATTGGGTTTGAGTCTACCAGTTTCATGTCATACTGTAGCAAATTTGTATGGCCTGGTTTATCTGTTAATACATCTGTATGTTCCTCCAGAACCTTTTGAACTCTCTCCCTCTGGTTTTTAGTCAGGTGCTTACTGACTTTTACCTGTGCTGCTGTTTCACAAGGATGTAATGGGTATTCATGTGAGGTGAGTGGTTCCTTTTGCATCTGGGTTGCAATAGCCAAGGTCAATAAGGGGGTGCTTTCCTGGAGTGGTCTGTCCAGATACTTCTTTAACAGGTTTACATGATAAACTTTTTCCTTCCCCTTTTTGTCAATTTTATAGTTTGTTCTAGACACCTTCTCTAGAACCGTATATGGACCTTGCCAACCAATTTGTAATTTATTCTGGCTTCCGGGTAGTAGAAGCAGCACCTTCTCTCCGACTGCCAGTTCCCTGTCCTTTGCCTTCCTATTAAAATATGCTGCATGTTTCTTCCTGGCTTGTTTCAAATTATCATTTGCCAGTTTCCATCCAGCTTTCAAACGAGTGGTCAGTTCGTTCACGTATTGATACGATGAGGTAACAGTCTCTTCCGCCTTCTCATCTGTCCAGGTCCTTAATAGAGCTTCTAATGGACCTTTTATTGGCCTCCCAAATAGCAGAGTTGCGGGAGCCATCCCGGTTGAACTATGTGGTACCTCCCGGTACGCAAACAATGCGGCGGGCAGGAATTGATCCCACAGATCCGGTTTTTCGTGTGCCAGCTTTCTCAGGATAGAAATGAGAGTCCCGTTGAACCTCTCTACCTGGCCGTTCCCTTGTGGATGGTACGGACTACAATGAAAGTGCCTGGCTTGAAATAGCTTAAAAACTTCTTCCGTTAGTTTCCCCTTGAACTGAGAACCATTATCCGTCAAGATTTGATGCGGGAATCCTAATCGGGTAAATATTGTAAGTAGTGCCTCTGCTACATGTTTTGAATCAATTGATGGCAGGGCTACCGCCTCTCCCCACATAGAACAAGTGTCCACCAGAGTAAGGATGTAACTGTTCCTCCTCTTGGTCCGAGTGAGAGGTCCTACAATATCCACTGCAACCCTCTCAAAAGGTGTTCCCACTATGGGCATTTCCCCTAGAGTTGCAGGAGCAGTCCAGTGCTTTGGAGCTACCCTTTGACATTCTGGGCAGGATTTGACATATCTTTTTATATCCTCCGTTATCCCTGGCCAGAAGTAATGACAAGCTATACGCTGTCCTGTGGCGCTGATCCCCATGTGACCACTGAAGGGAATCGCATGCCCGAGTTCCATCACTTTATCTCTATATGAAATGGGAAGAACCAGCTGGTTGTGACCATTTGTTCCAGTTCCGGCCTTCCTGTATAAGAGTTTGTTCTTCATGAAATATTCCCCCTTGCTCGGAGGTGTGTGGCATTTGGGCAATTTTTTAAAACAGGGCTTGAGTGTCCTATCCTCAGCCTGCGCCTTCCTCATCTCCTCTGGATGAGCATTTATAGGTTCACCTTCTTCCTCCTTCTTCTGTGACCTGGTCTGCACTGTCGCCATGATCACAGGTTTCTCGGGATTCCCCAAGAAGACGTATCTACACCCCAATATCAGAGGGTAGATTGGTTCATCTATCACTGCTGCTCTGATTTCTCCTTCCACATAGCGAGTTTTCACCGTTATCCTTGCGATGGGAAGTGTCATGAGTGGTATGTCCTTAGTCGCCCCTTGTATTTCCACTGTTTCTGTGGTATACTGACTTGGGTCCACTAGGCTAGACTTCACAACTGAATCATAATCCAAACCTGTATCATAAAGGCACCTTATGGTGACCCCATTACAAATAACATCCTCACAAACTGGGGGGTGATAAGGTTCCTGTTGTCCCTTAGGATTAACCTTTAATCTTTGCGTCCCCGACTTCATTGCAGCAATGTTTGAAGGTTTCCTTCTACAAAATTCGGTGTTATGGTTATCCTTCTTGCACCATTTACACCATCTTTTTCCTTGGTTCAACGGTTTTCTTTCATTGAACTTTTGGTCATTGAACTGTGAGTTTCTGTCGCGATAGTCATTTCTTGGCCGCTCAAAGTTTGTCCTACCTTTATTTCCCTGCTCTCTATTATCAAATTTATTAAATTGCTGTGGAGCTTTAAAATTGTCTATGTGCTTCTTTTTAGCACCACTTACCTCTGCCTGGGCTGCCTGATACCTCTCAGCAACATTTAAAATTTCCCCCAACTTCTCTGCACCTTGTTCCATGAGAAATTTTCTCATGTCTGGAGCCATGGACTCTCTCAATTGCTCAATCATGATCATTTCTTTAAGATCTTGGGTCTTCCCCAGAGCCGTCCATTTCTCCAAATAGGTTTCTAGTCTGGCAGAGAATTGGTGGTATGTCTCCCCAGACAACAGTTTGGCATTTCTAAATTTCTTACGATAAAATGCACCATTCTTCTCGTACCTTAATAACAAAGCCTGCTTTAACATGTCATAATTGTCTTGGTCTTCCCTGTTCATTTTGGCAAATACTTCATAAGAAGTACCCCTCAATCCCTGTGATAGCTTTAAACTCCACCTCTCTCTCTCTAACCCATATGTAGTAGCTAATAACTCAAAACGTCCTAGGTACCCCTCTATGTCATCGTCTTTTCAACAAAATGGTCTAAATGAAACCCCATAGCTGAGTTTGAGGCTCCCAGACTGGGCGTAGCATCTGAGGCAAAAGGGCTGGCACCATTTTCAGGAGCCGGGCCTTGTAATTCCAGCTCCCTTAGTCGTAATTCGTGCTCCCTTTGCAACCTTCTATCTTCTGCCTCCCTTTCGGCAGTCAACCTTCTATCTTCTGCCTCCCTTTGCTGTCGTTTTTCTTCTGCCTCAATCTGCAGCCTCTTAATTTCTCTATCAGCCTCAATTTGTAACCTCTTCTCTTCAGCTACCTTTCTATCTTCCCTTTCAATATATTTATCACATTCAGTCGTTACGTATTGAATTAAAATTTGACCATCCATCCCCATCTCCTTCGCAGTGAGCACAGCAGCTGATCTAAATTTTGCCAGCTCCGCCATACTTTTTAGACAATATAATAATATACAAGATAAATCTCTAACCAGTAAATACACTAAGTACTTCTAATTACTATATGACTATAGTCTAACTAATTCTAACTAACCAGTTAACTAATTAATTATTACTGGCTGTGAAGATTCACCAACTTTTATCTGCAGGGACACTTTTAATTTTAAAGGAAATTTTACAATTTATTTCCCTACTTTTATTTCTCCCACCAGGAGATCCTAATTTTACTGTTGGGCTAATTATCCCTGGACAAGACCCCAATTTATGTAGTGGTGTTGATGGTATTGTATGATGGTGTTATTACTACATGTAACTTGTATGAGGCCAGCTGTGAAGGCTCCTGAGATAAAATGTAGTTGAGAATTGTCAGAAGGCCTTTCTTGCTACCACTACGACCTCACACTTAATTTTTTTTTTCTTAATGAATGTGGCTACGTAAAGTGTCTAGGGTAATGATGTGTAATGTGGTGTGTTAGTTATAAATACACCCACAGATATTTAAGAAGACTAATAAGATTAACAAGTGTTAAAATACACTGAACTAACTCACGTGTATAAAGTTTTTGATATAATTATATTACATTTATTTGTTCTGGATCAAGTTTTATTTTGACCAGAACTTGTTTTAAAAGAAGGATTGAAAATTTATGAAAAAATTAGGCATGGAATGTTACATAATAAATGCAAGAGTGTACATATTTAAGTACTAGACTAGTTAGTTTTATTAAAAAAAGTTCGAGTAGTCATCTCTTTGGGAGGATAGTTACTGTTTATGCTGTTGGGGTGGCCTCATCACACCTGTCTATATTGACTACACAGTGTCCAGAAAATGGTAGGAATTTTTATGGGGATATTAGTCACTACCAATAGTTGGTGAATGTCCAGCAGACCAGAGGCTCACTCATCTTTTTGTAGCTCTGGTGCTGAAAACTTGCGGTCCCACCTCTCCGTGCTGGCGGGCAATAATGGTGGTCTCTGTCACAAGAACTGCACAGATACACTCGAGTAAAGTCACCCACCGAATAGACTCTGCTTTGTTGTCGATAGAAAACTCACAGCTCTGCAATCAAAGTATGGGCTATGTGTCAAAATCTATTCTATACCCACGTCTGGACACCACACTGACACAACAACCACATCATACAGACAGGTCAGATCTCTCTGACCAAACAGCACAGTTACCATGGTGGGTTTACATCAGATAGATCCTCCCAGACTATAGATTCTGAAAAATATTTATTAGTTGTCGGCCCTAAAAGAAGATAGGTAATCTGTTTCAACGCTTGTTCTATTTTGCATAATCCCTGCTGTAGTTTATGTACATTGTTGGTCCCTAGACCCTGACTTGGGCGGGGGGTCTAGAGCAAAATCCCTACTTGTTTGTAAGGCTAGATTTTGATATGGCAGTATCAAATCACTCGAACATGAAACAATATTCAAAATATATAAAGAAATAATTTCAATCTTACCAGATTATGAATAAATAACACAGAATTGCTAGCAAATCTGAGCTGGGCTGCTGGCTATAGTATGGCGTCCCTAAATTTATTCACTGTCTTTCATATGGGAAAACACCACACTTTAAAATCTGTGTCTAACACTGAACAATTATTGAAGAATGACCCCACTTTCGCGTCTGAGCGCTAATGATATGATTGTCTGTGGCCAATCACTGCCTAGTTGTACTTTAAATTTCAAATTTCTACACTAAAGTCATTTCAGTCATGCTTCAGTCAAGTATGGATGGTTATCTGTTAGTCTGTCCGTCTCTACTTGTGTTTCTAAAAAAATGTGCTTGATTTTTGAAGCAACCTTTCTCTCCCCTTAAAATTTTGTCGTAAAAAGTTATATTTAGACACAGCTACCGCTCAAAAACCCTCTCCTCCATAATAAGTAACTTTGAACACCTGTTCCCAAGGTCGTGTTTTTGTGTGCAAATTGTGACACTTTTAGATTCAATATAGTCTCGCGATGATGTGAACTACACTGTCTTTTGTCATTATCTTCAATATTATCTATCCGTTTGTAAAATTAAGATCATATTATTTCATTGCTCAGAATAGGCCATCCGGCCAGCTAATTTTTATATTCCTAACATTAATATTAAGAAAAATTACTTTTTAAATTTTTGTAATATTCCTAACATCTGCGTTCTTCCGCTCAAATTCAAATCAAGCGCTTGGTATCGCAAAACGTCCAATTCCGTACCTCGTGTCAATTTGGGGGACTTGAATTTTTTTACTTTCATCCATTTCCCCCCCCATTGCGTCTCCTTAGCCTTTCCAGTCATATTTTTTTTTCTTTTGATCCGCCGTTCCCCTCCTGTCTAGCAAGTCAATTTTATGGAGGGTGATGACCCGCGGTCTAGGCGATCATGTACATCAGCAGCCTACGCATTATGTTTTTATCCTTAAATGTTATCTTTTGAGTATTTTACCGTTGTATCTCTGTCAATTTCACTACACCTCGGAACATGGCACACACTCCAAAGTGTGACTGGTGCATTATGCTTCTGAGTCTAGGATGCTTCCTGGGGTTGCAAGAAAGCCCACCTCTGCAGCATTTGTGTAGTTGAATAGTAGTAAGTACTTAGCATGCAGACAATTCTCTTGTCCCTCCATGCTAAAACCATCTCTTTATTTGGCATCATCCAGGAAATCACTTCACCTTTAGCAATTTTGAAATTCTTCATTTCTAGTGGCAAACCTCGGCGATTTCGCATTACAGTTCCTGTTGTGTGGATGCCTTTTTCTAACAGTTCCATGGCTAGAGGATGTCCTGTGTAGTATCTGTCAGTAAACAAGTGGTAGCCATGGCCTTTAGCCTTCTGTAACAGCTCATTACAAAGATGCAGAACGATTCTAGCAGTAAATGGAAGATCTGGTCGTGTAAGCGGGTTTGTTGTTATAGCACCATAATATGGCTCAAAAGCACACAAATATCCAGTATGGCAATCAGCCAGTGCAAACACTCTAAGTCCCCATTTGTTTGGTTTTTGTGGATTATACATTTTGAACTGAGTCCTACCTTTGAAACTTATTGTACTTTCATCTACAACAATATTTTGATGTGGAATAAAAAGTTCAAGACATTTCTCCATCATATGAAGTACACTATTTCTGATTTTACAGCCTCTTGTCTGTCTAGCTCCATCACTCTGGTTTGGTGGCTGTACATGCAGCATCCAGTGAATCTGCTGAAATCTTTCACGTGAAAAGACATCCCGATAAAAAGGAATATAATCAATCCATTCTACAGAAAAATATTCTTTTATCACGCCACCCTCTTGCATTCCCATTCTCAAAATGACTCCAAAATAAGCCTTTATTTCGGAAATCGTTACATCTTTCCATGTATGCCATATGGAGCGTGGAGACCGTGTTTTATTTTTCAATTGGTCAGCTGCATACCGGTTGATCTCATTGACTATCTCCTCTAGCAATGATAATGTGAAAAACAACTGAAAGAAACCACAAAAATTGTCAGGAATATCACAGTCAAGAAGCTGTGTACACCTGCATTGTGTACTGAAAATTGTAAATAATTTATACAACAAGAGTGTGATTGAGATAACTTCACCCATTCTGCTGGTACTTCCTCACTTTCACCATCTTCATTACGGTCACTGTCATCGCTACTGCCAGCTTCATCACTGGTACTGGAATCATGTGTTACAGAATCGCCTAATATAAAATCACTGTCATCTATATTTATCTCATCACTTTCACTACCACTATTATCAGTCTCCTCTAGAAAAGTCACTACTTCGGAGGTAGTCATTTGCCAGGCATATTTGCTTATTGATGCCATTGTTTCACCTCCACCCCCCCGCCACCCCCCCCCACCCCCCCGCCCTCCCCCCCCCCCCCCCCCTCCCGACGTTCTATTATTCAATTTACCACAAATAGTTCGTTTCCCTGTTTCACCGCACAAATTTGTGCCATAAAATAATGGTACAATGCCTCGGCTAACTGGGAAAGACAAACGACCGTAAAACCAGTTGTTTCGTCTTGTGTCTAACTGGGTAAGAGATTCGACCGGAAAGGGAAAAATCGATTGTCTTACCCAGTCAGACACACGACCGGAAAGGGCTAAGTTAAAATAACGTCGGAAACTCTTCCTGTTCTGTCCTTTATTCTTTTAACGGAGAAAAGCTCCTAAATTACTGGGCACAAATATACATTGGCACAACACCAGCTTCTTAGTTGGTGTGTCAATGTAACACGCAACTCTTACTCATACAAATACACCTATCATTCTGTTTCGATCTTCTCTAATAATTTTCCGACAGAAAATATATAACAGCTAGAGAGAAGAAGGAAAGAAATAAAACAGAACTGCAACCAGTTTTTCCAAATACTATCTGTGTGATTACGGGCACACTAGGTCTTTAAAAAAACAAACAGTGTATTGTAAAATTAAAAATACTTTATTGCTAACAAAATGCTAATCTTCATCATCTGAGCCTTCAGTGGAATCGTAATTTTTTTGCTGGTGGAGAGCCAAAATCTATTGGAAGAAGAAGGCACGTTCTAGTAAATAAACACGAATACAGTAGAACTCCATTTATCCGAACCCCAATTATCCGAACATCCAATTATCCGAACACTTTGTCCAGAAAAAAAAAAACCAGGTGCCACCAGTCACGTTAGACTACAATTCTGAATCTTTTGATGCGGCAAGCTTCAAATGTGTGCGAACAATTTGTAGAGGATGGGATGGGCTAATGGTCGGTCGCTTACATACAGGAAGTCAGTTAGATCATTATATCATAAAGTCAGTTAATATCTAGTTTACCAATCCAGTGTACGAGTGCGTTCTAGGCAGAACACTGGCTAAACAGACAGTTCAACTTAAAATAATTGTCTCTGCTACCACAGCAGAATAATTTTGGTGTACAAGTATTTCTCTGTGCGATAAGGCATCTTCCAGTAGGCCTAATGCATATAAAAGGAACCGCAATGTTTTGTCAATTGAAACGAAAACAGAAATTATCAAGAGACTAGGAAAAAGTGAAACTGTGTCTTCACTTGCAGAATTGTCAATGTTGGGAAAGCTAAAGTCTCTGACATCAAAAGTAACAAGGATAAAATTATGAGTTTTGCATCGAAATTGGATAGTGAAAATGGGTCGAAGAAACGTAAAACCATGAGAAATGCGAAAGATTTGAAATTGGAAGAGGCTTTGTATATATGGTTTGTGCAAAGAAGAAGCAAAGGGGAACCTATCTCTGGCTCTCTATTGTGTGAAAAGGCACTTCAGTTCAACAATCAACTTGACGGTCCTCCTGACTTTAAGGCTAGCCAGGAATGGTTAAGAAACTTTAAATCTCGTCATGGCATACGAGGATTGGAGATTCAAGGGGAATCTTTATCTAGCGATGCAACTGCCGCTGAAAATTTTAAAGAAACACTCTTGGCTTTTTTGGAAGAAGAAAGTTATTCACTCGATGATGTGTATAATGCCGATGAGACTGGCTTATACTGGAAATCAATGCCTCAAAAATCACTTGCATCTCAGCGCAAAGCAGCTGCCCCTGGGTTTAAAAAGTGCAAATAGAGAGTAACAATTTTGGTAGCCGCGAATGCCAGTGGAAGTCATCATTTACCGGTGCTAATGATCGGCAAAGTAAAAAAACCACGTTGTTTAAAGAATGTGACATGTCTCCCATTGTGCTACAAAGCACAGAAGAGTGCTTGGATGAATAGTGAAATATTTCTTGATTGGTATACAAATCAGTTCATCCCAAATGTGAAGAGGTTGAGAGAACAAGAAAAGAAAACTGGAAAAGTAATTCTTCTACTGGACAATGCACCATCTCATCCAGAGACGGATACATTGAATGCAGTTGATGCAAATTTTAAAGTAATTTTTCTGCCTCCTAATGTAACAGCACTGATTCAACCAATGGATCAGGGTGTTATAGCAAAACTTAAAAAGATGTACAAGAAGGAAGTCCTGCGTCGTTTATTGTTGGCTGAAGATGAAGAAAGTGTGGTGGCGTTTTCCAAGAAGCTTAATCTCAAAGACTGCTGCTATATGTTAGCTGATGCTTGGACCACCCTGTCACAAGATAATCTCAACAAGGCTTGGAATAGATTGCTTGGGAAAAAAGAAGGAAATGAAACTACTGCAGTGGACACAAATGATGATTGTATAAATGAAGTTGTGGAACTGTTTCAAGCAATGCCCGGATTTTCGGACTGTGACAAAGATGATGCACACACGTGGCTAGAAGATGATAATGATTCTGGTTTTCAGTTTTTGAATGACGAAGAAATTTTGTCTTTTGTGCAAGAAGAAAACCAAATACATGTAGTGACCGATGATGAAGACTCCTCAGAAGTACATGATGTACTTGTAGATTATGAAGAAAACCCAAAACGTCGACCAAGTCCTGAAGAGGCCTTTATAGCACTAGAAACAGCGATGGCTTGGTACGAGCAAGAAGATGACAGCTGTCCTACACAGCTTCTGCTGTTGAAGAGAATGCGGGACTTAGCAGCCAAAAGGAGACTATCCAGTTTGGTGCAAAAGAGGATTCCTCATTATTTTAAATAGTGGGCTACATCTGTGCAAGTACATGTATACGTAAGTTGCGCATGGTTTTGAATCGTTTGTAATGTTATTTTGAAAACATTTCTCTTTCTTAAAAAACATAATTAATACAAGTAGTACATGCACTGCTGTGTAATAAAAGATTTTGGTGATACGGTGATCTAATACAGTGTGGGTATTATTATTACAGTACAAGTAAATATGTTTTAATGTGTATTTCCCTTGTGATGGTTAATTATTTTTAGAAATACGAGCGTATGTGTACATGTACTCGATACATTATGTAATCCAATTATCCGAACATTTGATTATCCGAACGATGCTCGGTCCCAAGGGGTTCGGATAAATGGAGTTCTACTGTAGTTTGAAAAAAAGCGCAATATCTGCGATGCGCAATAAAGCGAAGCGCAATAATGTGAAGTATACCTGTGTGTGTGTATATATATATATATATATATATATATATATATATATATATATATATATATATATATATATATATATATATATTTTTTTTTTTTTTTTTTTTTTTTTAAAGGTGATGGGCGGAGAGAGGGCTAGTAATAGCTGACCGTTATTGCCTCTACTCGTCCACCATCTTGGTCTACTCTGTTCAACCTAATAGTCGGTTATAATTAGGGTATTTAACTGTCATTTTATTTTGAGTTTTGTGTTATATTTTAAAAAAACTATTGTCTTTTGCAATAGATAATTTCAATTTATATCGGAATTTGTTCTTTTTTAAGTCGTGTTTTTTTTTGTGTGGTTACGTCACTGTCTTTCCTTATATTATGAGTAGTCTATAATTTTTTTTAATGGTTTGTTAGTTTTTGTTGATTAATTATTATTGGTTTGAATTGTTTTCCTGAAGTATAATTTTTATTATTATACTAATATTGTCACTGTTCATTCATTCATAACCCTCCACTCCCAAAGGAGCAGAGGCCTTCAACAAACACATGCCAAGTCCTCCTGTCACGTGCCATCATCTCAAGTTCTTTCCACGTTCTCCTCATCATTTTCGCCTCTGTTTCCAGCTGCCTTCTCCATGTGCTTCTTGGTCTACCTCTGCCTCTCTTGCCCTGGGGGTTCCAGAACAAGGGCTGCCGTGTAATGCTATCAACAGATTTCCTCAGTATGTGTCCTATCCGTCGCCATCGTCTTCTTCTCATCTCTTGCTCCACTTGCACTTGTCTGGTTCTTGTCATCAGTTCCACGTTGGTAACCTTCTCATACCATTTTAATCCTTCTATTCTACGCAAGCACCCATTTATGAAAGTCTGCAGCTTTTTGGTTGTTGTCTTTGTTGTTCTCCATGTCTCAGAGCCATACAATAGGACTGACTTCACATTTGAGTTGATGATTCTTATTTTCGTGTTGGATCCGATTTCTCTTGATCTCCATATATTTCCCAATGCAATGAAAGCTCCTCTTGCTTTTTATATTCTTATTTTGATATCACTGTCTGTCCCTCCAACTTTGTCTATATTATTGCCAAGATATGTGTACGATTCTACATCTTGTAGTGGTGTTTCTTCAACCCTGTTATCATTACCTGCATTTATTCTCATTATTTTTGTCTTTTCCCTGTGTATTTTCAGACCGTATGTTACCGGGGCCCGAAAGGGAAGCAAAGAATAGTAACACTGTTCCCTACCATGCATGTCGTAGAAAGCGACTAAGGGGGGTTGGGCATGTGGCTGGTTACCCCATCCTGTAAAAATATGTAAACCACAAAAAACTTCAACAAACATGTAAAAGTCAATTACGGAAAATAAAACACAGCCATCCAAGATAGGGGAAGGTCCTCTCGCAGGGAGGCGTATGATGCAACACAGAGAAAGCCGAAAGGAGTCTGTGTTCCTGACTAACCTTCTCTCTTGTAGGAGAACCTCCAGTTTAGCACCTGGAATGTTCGGACATTGAACGAACAAGGGAAAGTGGCACAAGTAGCAGCATAAATGAGGGAATATAAAATCGAGGTTCTGGGAATGTGTGAAACAAAGTTGAAGGGGGTAGACAAGAAGAGACTCATCACAGGTGAATTGGTGCTGTGCTCGGGACATGTGTCGTGAGAAATTCTAATCCACATATATAAATTAAAACGTAAATGTAAAGCCTAACAAATAACTTCATAAAAGGAAAGAAGAATGGTAAAGAACAGTGCTGTCACAATGACTGTACTCGAATCCCCCCTTGTTTTCTACTTCGTCTGCGAATTGTAACGTTTCACGTTGATAGTAAAAGCCTACTACATCTCTACACGCTTTCTTCAATGAAACGTGTACTGCCTTTCTAAGAAAACTTTGAGATACGTAGCTGACCTAGATTTAAAATTCCATTCATATCATTTTATACACTATGTTACCAAAAACGAATGGACAAATGGACTAAAGATAGAAAGAAGGGAGGGGCTGAAAGCCGAAATGCAGGCAATACTACCACAGTCGCGCGATACACAATTACTACCATCACGCGTGTAAGGCCACAAGCCCTGGTTTTTTTTTCAAATCGTCAGTGATAAAAACACTACCCATAAAGAGAGTTATGTTTAAAAACTTACAAAACTCTTATTAGGAAACATGACATTCCACTGTTTTATGTCTAAAATCCTGACATTAGTCTGACAGTACAGCAGGACAGGTGGCGGTTCTAAACATAAAAAATAAAAAAAACAAATACACGACTATCCTAGAAAATACATATTTTGAACGCAGCCACTTAGCCCCATAAAATTTATATATTTGGGTTCCTTGTGACTTGCTGACAAAGAATATGTTAAGTGTTATGCAAATAGTCTAGGAATTAACAAGTTATGGCCAAAATAAAATGGGGGTGCTGTCAGACAACACCGAAAAGCAGAATCGCTCAGTGACAGATTTTCACACCACCATTGTACGGAAAGAGGTCCCCATGTTACCTACTATTTGATTGGGTAGAAATAAATGTAAGGCTAAACACGATTAGTCGGACTATAAATACTACTTTTCGTTGCTATGGGAGACGGATGGAAGGGTACTGTTTTTTTCAAACGCTTAGGTAAACATGGCATGATTGGTTAGTCTCGTCGATATAGTCACTTAGACGCGTCAGTTCCACACCAGATTTTCAAAAATACTTTCTAAAAGCAACAGTGCGTTGAGCATCAGCTTATATTTTTATAAATAAAAGCCTGAGACAGAGGCAGCTCGGAATTTGTGCCATAAGTTGTGCCATTATTCTTCACCAGTCAACGTATCTGTTTATTATTATTCTATGAATTGTGGTAAGCTTGAAATATTTGATATCTTTTAATGAAAATTGAATGTAAATTAATAATTTATGTCTGTATATGTGCGTGGTTCAGTAGCGAACCGGAGGCAAGGCCTATATATATATAAGTTGCTCCAACCTGAACAGAAGGTGTCAGAGGAAAGTAAAACTACATGGAATTACCAAATAGTACACTGACACCTATCTTATTGACTGGAAAGAAATAATGCTGGACTTGCAGAGGCGTAGTAACCATTAGGGAGGAGTATACTGGTGAAAATTATTATAGATGAAGCTGACAGTTGGCCTACCGCTCTGAACTCAGTGTTTGTTGTGTATTGTGGTCAGTCTGGAAGGGTATTATAAATTGGTTCTGAAGTAGGAGGTACAACCTTCTTGTTTCAGGGACCGTGGTCCTAAAGTTATTGAGCAGCACCTGGTCAGAGCTTTGCTGAATCCAGAGGCGGACCGCATACTCCTTGGTCCTCGTAGCAATCAGTGTGGTGTCTCCAGAACACAGGGAGGCTATCGAGCAGAGGAGTCTTTCCTGCCGCCATCACGACAGATAAGAATCTGTGGCCAGCGGAGCTCAACATTATGCCCCTCTAAACTGACAATATATAAACTAAGAGGGGAAATAAATTGTTTTAATGTTAGGAACTGAGAACATCTCCAATACTAGTTCCAACAGAAACAAACACTTGAAGTTATGATGACAAATAACAACTTAGATTGATATATAAAACCAGTATTACCTCATAGAACTACTACACAACTGACCCACATATTATAATATTAATAAAATATGTCACTACAAGATTCATATTTATAAATTATGTACATATAAATTGTGATTACAATATATTATGATTCCTGGTTCACTGTGTAATTGAATCAGGATCTCCATTGGTAACAGTACTTAATACATGAATATTTGAAAATTTATCAGTGACTTATTTAAGATAGTCTCATAGAGTGTTATATGTATGTGAGTGTCAAACTGTTGTCAAGTGTGGTGGAATAAATTGAAGTGTTTATCTGTCTGTTATTGTTGTGACTTACACTTCATCATTTACAAAACCCTAGACATTCAACGTAGTTATCACAATATTCCAGAATAATTCTGACTGAGATATAAATATGTGGTAGCAAGTAAGGTCACCTGTATTACACTACACTTATTAGATACAGATACCTTCACAGCTGATCTCAGTCAGTACACTAAGTCCCCTATAAATATTTATAACATCCCACTTTACCACAACATGAAGACGAAAGTTCACACCACAGTGAAGGGGTAGCTCTTATGTTATCTAAAGAAGCACAGAAAGCACTCATTGAATGGGAAGCCGTTGGACCCAGAATAATAACAGCTATTTTTAAAACAGTTAAAAAGAAAGTAAATGTTATCCACTGTTATGCACCAACTAATGACAAAGAAGAGTCTGTGAAAGAAGTATTTTATACTAGACTGCAGGAAATTATGGAGAAAGTAAAAAGAAGAGACATCACAATTTTGATGGGTGACATGAATGCAAAGATAGGTACAGTCAACACCGGCTTTGAAGAAGTCATGGGAAAACATGGGCTAGGAATAATGAATGAAAATGGGGAACTATTCTCAAACTCCTGTGCTTCAAATCAACTGGCTATAGGAGGAAGCATGTTTCCACATAAGAGAATACACAAGGCAACATGGATATCACCAGACCATAGAACAGAAAATCAGATTGATCATATATGCATAAACAAGAAGTTTAGATCATTGCAGGATGTAAAGGTATACAGAGGAGCAGATGTGGCATCAGATCACCACCTTCTGATAGCCAAAGTAAAAATGAAACTCAAGAGATATGCAACAATGCAAAGTTATGGACAACAATTTAATGTAGGACATCTAAGAAATCAAGAAACAAGAGACAAATTTGCGATCACAATATCCAACAAATTCCAAGTGCTCCAACAGCTGGAAGATGTAGTGAATACAAAAGACTATTGGCAGCAAATCAAAACTGTATGGAATGAGACATGTGAAAAAATACTGGGGGAAAAGGGAACGACAACAACAAGCATGGATAACAACAGAAACCATCAATAAGATAAAAGACAGAAAAAAAAACAAGAAAGCAGATTTAAACACAAACAAAACCAGAAGTTCCAAAGCCAAGGCTCAAGAAGTGTACACAGAAGCAAACAAAGAAGTAAAAAGAAGTATCAAAAGAGACAAGAGGAAGTATATTGAGGAGTTGGCAAGAGAGGCAGAAGATGCTGCAGCCAAAGAAAATATGAGAGAACTGTATAGCAGCACAAAGAAGCTGACAGGGAAATACAAGCAAACAAGTTGCCTCATAAAAGACAAGAATGGAAAACTGCTCAGCAATATACAAGAGCAAATCTTCTTCTTCTTCTTCCTCGTTCGCCTTCAGACTTCCACATTTATGACTCTAATAAAGGCAGTAGTCAACTCAAGGTTCTCGACATCTCCAAACAATTTTTTGTTGACAGAAGTGGGTTGTTGCCATATGCTACTCCGTTCATCACTGAAGGTTGGGCAGTACTGCAGCAGGTGTTCGACTCTCATCGGGCTGGTACCGCAGGTGCAGAGATCTGTTGCACCAATTTTGTATTTGTTGTATAGATGGTATCTCAATCTGTTGTGTCCAGTGCGTAACCGAAAAATGATGACCTGTTCTTTCCTGGGTAGTTGATGATATGCATCATTTTTCAAATGGCCCGGGTGCTCTCTTTCACATTTGGACTTGAATGTAGCCTTTATAGTAGTCTTTGCCATTGCGTAAGTTGTCTCTATATCATTTTGTTGTAAGGCACCTCCTTCCATAGCAAGTTTGTCTGCCTCCTCATTTACTGGTATGTTGCAATGGGCTGGTATCCACTTTATTGTGCACTTGTTGAAGCATTTGGCCAGTCTTTCAAGGGAGATTATCAGATCTTTCAATCCTTTAGCATAGTGGCTCTTCAGCGCTGTTATTACTGAGAGGGCATCTGTAAAGATTACTGTTTTCCTGCCTGTGCTTTGCATTCAATAAGAGTTTCCGCTGCCTGTTTCAGGGCTTCTACTTCAGCACTGAAGTTATTGCGGTATTTGACAGTGGCAATTGCCTTTGAGTGGATTATATTCTTTAATTTTATGAGGATGTCGGCACCCCCATTTTCAGCTGCATTTTTTGCTGAACCATCAGTAAATGCAAGTGTCCAAAGCTTTGCTGGGAATTTTGGTCAATATACTTGGTTGCTATACACTTTCTTTGTGATTCTGTCTGTGTTCCCTTACTTTCAATTCCTGGAATATCAGATTTTAGCTCAGGAAAGCATCTTATTTTCCACAGTGGGATAGTTGTGCTTGTTGGTATTTTCTTTGCAACTGAGCTTGCTAGCATGGTATTTTTGCTAATTGTTTCCTTTGCTTGGGCCACAAAGTTCGTTCGCTTGAGCTTGCCTCTTCCTTGCCTATTCATTCTTTGGAACATGGGGTGTCCTTCGAGTCTCTTAAATTTTTCAGCTTGTTGTAGGACTCTGCTGTCACGTCTGTCCTCCATTGACTGTAGCCCTGTAATGTTTTCCATATGGTTGATTTTTGTGGACTTTAGGGCCCCGGTTATAAAACGTGCTGCTTGGTTTTGGAGTCTGTTTACTCTGTCAAAATTTGACTTTGCTGCCGTCGACCAAGCTGTGATGCCGTATTCCATAGCAGGTCTGACTCTCCCTGTGTACAGCTTTTTGAGGATATTCTCATCAGCACCCCATGTGGTACCAGCTAACTTTTTCATGATGGCCATGCAAAGTTTTGCCCTTAACTGTATTTTGGTTATCTGTGATTTCCACGTCATTCGGCGGTCTAGTGTGATTCCTAAGTATGTTGGTGTTTCATCTTCTCGTACTGCCTGCCCATTTAGTTGTAGCTTTGCTTGCTGTGGTTTGCTTGACAAGGTAAAAATAGTGTGTGTTGTTTTTTTTGTTCATTGAGTTTGAGCAACCACTTTCTGGACCAACTTTCAAGGGCTAGCAGTGAATCCTGCATGCGCACTCTTGCTGTGGTGATGTATTCTTCTGAAGTCCACATGGCCAGGTCATCAGCATAGAGGGAGTTGTGGATATTCTTGTGGATGTTTTCTGTTATATCATGTATACAAGAGCAAATGAAGAGGTGGATAGAATATTTTGAGGACCTTCCCAATAGACCAGCTCCACAAAACCCCCTCAGACATCCAGCCAGCAGAAGAAGAGCTGCAAATTAACTGTGAAAGACCAACGAAGGAAGAAATAAAGAAAACCATAAAGCTTCTAAGAGATAGAAAAGCGGCTGGACCAGATGGCATTCCAGCAGAGGCCATCAAAGCAGATATCGACACGGCTACAGAGATGTTATATAAACTACTTGGTAAAGTCTGGGAAAAGGAAGAGATACCAGCAGAATGGAAGGAAGTGTTATGGGGCCGGAAAGACACCCGGCTTCTTCCTTCACGAAAAGACACCCGGCTTACCCCCTTCACGGAAAGACACCCGGCTTCCCCCCTTCACGGAAAAACACCAGGCTTCCCCCTTCACGTTCAGGGCATATTTATCGCCCATATATTTTCGATGTGCGCACAGCATTCTGGGATGTGAAAAGTCTTCAAGAAAATATATTAGCTTAGGCCATAATAAAGCATAAGAATTAGTTGTGGTGTTTTATATTTGATAGTCGTGCGTTATATTTAATAGCGGTAGGTTTTATCTGTGTTTTCGTGCCTAATAAAGCAAATATCGCGAGTGTTATTTATGCAGCCAAATTAATACGAGTAGCGCGCAGTAAGTTGAGTGATTAGCCTAGTGCCTATATAAAGCATGCGATAGCCAGCAGCGGCCTTTCTAAGTATCAGTCCAGACGAGAGAACAGAGACGAGGTGACCGGTGTGGGTAGCAGATGGACCAGAGCACGTGAGCTGTAATTCTTAGCGCATTTTGTAGAATTTAGCATTCGTGTTCTATAAGTCTGAAATTATATTCAGCACGAGTCTGTTTTAATGTTTAGTGAATTAAATAGATAGATAGATGTGAAAGTTTAAGAGCGATTATTTCATTTATCAGAAAGGCAAATATGGTATGAAGCTATTTCACGTGAATTTAGATAATATCAACCTGTTAGCAAAAACATCAAGATGGTAGCCGGGAGGCCACGTGGTGATGACTTTAGTTCTAGTTGTTAAGTCAAGAGTAATTTTATTTTATTCTTTAATGCGATAGTAATTTAGTGGTATTTCACGATTATTGATTATTCTACTGTATATCTTTAGTGGGTTACTTTGTGTGCTGTGAGAATAGTCATTTAGATTTCTGGAGAGCGCGAGGCCACCCATTGTGTTTAAAGCGCATTTGAGACATAAATGTTGCTGTTTGCTCCTTGTGGAGCAGGGCGACACCAGTGCGGCTGAATCCAACAGAAGCCTGCATGAAGCATTTATATGCTATTGCAGTAGTGGTTTCGGAATTGGCGTCGTCGGCAGGATAGGCAGACAGTGACACCGAGCAAACAGCAAACGAGCAAATATTGTATTGTAAACACCCAGCAGTGCATTCTACAGCAAGATGGCTAATGCGCATATGAAGGTAGTGCACGTGGAGGTGCCAGAGGTAAGGCTGTTTGATGGAAAGGCAAATCCCACTTGGCAAAAGTTTGTGGAAGATGTAGAGGCCGTGTGGAAGATGGCGCCCTGTTGCGCAGAAGTCAAGATAGACGTGATCTGAAACAACGTTACACCAGCGGTATCTAGAGAATTACGGATACGTGGTGGAGCCAAGGCCAGCCCTGAGAAGTTACTGGAAATAGTGGAGGAAGCCTACAGTGACCAACCACTAGTCAATTAGATGACCAGGAATTTCCAGGCCGTGAGTCAGGGGCCTAGGGAATGTGCTGTTTTCTGTGAAGTCAAAAAGCCAGAGGCACTAGTACAGATAGCAAGTGTAGAAGTTCACACTGAAGAGGAGGCACTTAAAGCAGAGATATCACTCCTAAAATCCCAGCTAGCACAGCTGTCACAGGCCAGTTCGCCAGCACAAGAGGAGGTGCAGAGAAAGAGAGCACCATGCCAACCGCGGGAACATCCAACGCAAGACGAGGAGGTGTGTCTGCAGGAACCGCAACTAGCCGTTCTTGTATGTGAAAGTCAGGCTGTTGTCACGGAAAGTTGTGAGCTGACAGCACCAACAAACGCAGCTGCACCGACAAGGCGAAAAGGGGTTTGCATGTGGTATAGTGTTTACAGGGGATGGGGGTTCATCACGCCAGATGATGGAGGTATTGATGTATTCGTACATCAGACCAAGATCTTCAGAAAGTTATTCCGGAGACTGGCGAAGAATGAACGAGTAGAATTTGACAGCAAATCATCGGTCCAGGGCATGGAAGCAGTCATTGTGTGCGGCATTGGTGGTCAAGAATGCAAAGGAAGCAGGAGGCGACCCATGGCACAGAGAAAGCCTACCAGGTTGAGGTGCTATAATTGTGGTGAGTTCTCAGGCCACATGGCTGCCAAATGCCCTCAAGGCCCTCTTCCAAAACGATGTTTTAGATGTAAGTCAACTGAACATTTAATAGCCGCCTGTCCCTCAAGGAGCTCTTTCCCTAGACGGACTGCCACAACCAGGTTGCCTTTAGGGCGCAAGCCAAGAGATGGCCACGACAACTGTCACACTAAGGTCGCCGAGAAAATTGGCCGTCGTCTAGGGGAGGAAACCCGTTCTAAGCAGATAGGAGGGAGTGCAAATCAAGGTTCATCAGAGGAGACTCATCAAAAGCAGATTGTGGGGAACGTAAGCCACCGTCCACACAAAACGAGTGTTAAGCACGTCAGGAGCAATCCCTCTACACAGTCGACAGCTGCATGCACTGACAGGCAGATGTCACGGGCAGGCAGCGACGCGGCACAGGTGAGCGAGTCTTCTAGACAACAGCGGCTGACAGTCCGACAACGTACAACTGGGGACATGACGACCAAGAGTGTCCCCAGCCGGGCTGTACCTATTACAGAAGCTCAGCCCAAAGCATCGCCGCTCAGAAAGAGTCCTGCGCAGCATCAACGATCTGAGAGGTTACAATTGAAGAACCAGAGGTAGTGATGTTGTCGGGACGACAACAAAATCAGGAGGTAGATATTTGATGGGGCCAGAAAGACACCCGGCTTCCCCCCTCCCCCGCCCCACCCCCTTTTCACGGAAAGACACCCGGCTTCCCCCCTTCACGGAAAGACACCCGCTTCCCCCTTCACGTTCAGGGCATATTTATCGCCCATATATTTTCGATGTGCGCACAGCATTCTGGGATGTGAAAAGTCTTCAAGAAGATATATTAGTTTAGGCCATAATAAAGCCTAAGAATTAGTTGTGGTGTTTTATATTTGATAGTCGTGCGTTATATTTAATAGCGGTAGGTTTTATCTGTGTTTTCGTGCCTAATAAAGCAAATATCGCGAGTGTTATTTATGCGGCCAAATTAATACGAGTAGCGCGCAGTAAGTTGAGTGATTAGCCTAGTGCCTATATAAAGCATGCGATAGCCAGCAGCGGCCTTTCTAAGTATCAGTCCAGACGAGAGAACAGAGACGAGGTGACCGGTGTGGGTAGCAGATGGACCAGAGCACGTGAGCTGTAATTCTTAGCGCATTTTGTAGAATTTAGCATTCGTGTTCTATAAGTCTGAAATTATATTCAGCACGAGTCTGTTTTAATGTTTAGTGAATTAAATAGATAGATAGATGTGAAAGTTTAAGAGCGATTATTTCATTTATCAGAAAGGCAAATATGGTATGAAGCTATTTCACGTGAATTTACATAATATCAACCTGTTAGCAAAAATATCAAGATGGCAGCCGGGAGGCCACGTGGTGATGACTTTAGTTCTAGTTGTTAAGTCAAGAGTAATTTTATTTTATTCTTTTATGCGATAGTAATTTAGTGGTATTTCACGATTATTGATTATTCTACTGTATATCTTTAGTGGGTTACTTTGTGTGAGGTGAGAATAGTCATTTAGATTTCTGGAGAGTGCGAGGCCACTCCTTGTGCGTAAAGCGCATTTGAGACATAAATGTTGCTGTTTGCTCCTTGTGGAGCAGGGCGACACCAGTGCGGCTGAATCCAACAGAAGCCTGCATGAAGCATTTATATGCTATTGCAGTGGTTGTTTCGGTAACGATGTGTTTCATGTGATGAGATTCCCAGGCTCATCAGTGGTCATATACGACACGCTTGTTGCCAGGCGCTTCAGTCGTCACATACGACATACTTCAGAGTGCAGAACGAATATTGAGATGGATCAGTTGCGAGGTGGTGGTGTATTCTTATTATTGAGAGTATCTGTTGTACATGTAGTTAAAGAATATTATTTTATTTCCAGTTGATTATTATTTAATGATTGTTAGGTGTAGAGTGGTTTGTGAGAGCACGTGGGCTCACTTATATATATTTCTCTGCTCGCTCCGGAGGGAGCATGGGGCCACCAGTGTGGTTTGCCTCCGCATGAAGCATTCAGATGCTCTTGCAGTAGTGGTTTCGGTAGCAACCGATGTTACACGGTGAGATTGCCAGCCTCATGCACAACACCATACTAGTCTCATTGGACGACACGCATGAGTGTGTGCGTGTGTGATAGTTGAGGATGTCAGGTGGCGTGTAAGGACTGTTTGGCAGGTGAGAGTATCATTATTTAACTATGATTTTAACCAGTCGTTGCTTTGTTTGCTTCTTCAGATTAGCAACTGAGCACTAGCTGGGTGTTTGTTTGGTGTTTGGTTTGTTGGTTTATTTGCTTAATGTTTGCTTCAGTGTGCTCTTAGTTACTGAATGGGTTGTAAAAATAAATACAGCCCCTGCCTTAAGAATCAGAGTTTATTGTTGATTAGGGTCGGTTGCGAGTGTGAAAAGAGAGTGATCACATATCACAACATCATCATCACCATCTCGCCCACCCTATCACAGAAGGATATCTGGTTAAGTTGCCTAAGAAGGGAAATTTACAAGAGTGCACACATTATAGAGGAATAATGTTACTATCAGTGGCAGGAAAAGTGTTAAACAGGATTATCCTCGAGATATTAAAAGAGTCCATAGACAAGAAACTGAGAGATGAACAAGCAGGTTTTCGACAAAACAGATCCTGTACAGACCAGATAGCCACTTTGAGAATAATAGTTGAACAAAGTCTGGAATAAAATTCACCACTATACATTGGATTTGTGGACTATGAAAAGACATTTGACAGTGTAGAAAGAGAATCACATTATGGAGTTCCCCTGAAGATCATTAATTTAATAAAGAAGACATGACATGCAGGGTTCTTCATGAAGGACAGCTTACAGAACCGTTTGGGATAAGAACGGGAGTGCGACAGGGATTGTCACTGTTATTAACCTTATATCTTTTCCTTTGTTTTATGTATATACCGTTTTAATATCAATTTGGCTTTCCCTGGGGCATCTATACTTAGCACTTTATCACTGTAATGTCTTTATTGTGATTTCTAAGGTACATTTTTAATCCATGCCTCCGTTGCTCGTATTTGTTACAGTGTATCAGGTGGTGGTCTATATTATTTTCTTCCTGGCATTCTTGGCAGTTTGGTTCCTCTTTCATAAAGTATGCCGCACCTAGACGGAGACGCCACAACTTTTTTTCCGCGGTACCTTTAGTTTTTCGTTGACTTGGCACGTCCTTGTTGGTTCTTTCAGAAGTTTGAACGCGTGTCTGCCTTTACTACTTTCCTTCCATGTTGTCTTTAATTCCTCGTTTATAGTAAGCTTTACTTGGCTCTTAATTTCATATATATATATAAGTATATGGGTGGATGGAATATTTATATATATATATATATATATATATATATATATATATATATATATATATATATATATATATATATATATATATATATACACACACACATATATATATATATATATATAACTCCGCCTAGGCCGGTCCCAAGCCCGGCTGAAAAAGGAAGAGGGCGGCCTTCATGGAGGCCTTAAGGAGGCAGCCCCTCCACCATGCAAAGGCACAACAGGACAATCACCTGTTTGCTTTAAACTTTTGATTACGATAACTACAAGAGAGAAAACCGGACTGATTCTAAAGGCGACGAACTGGAACGGACTACGACTTATGGAACTTGAAAAACAAGAAGTATAAATAGGAAAGAAGAGGAGCTGGTAGAAGAGATGAAAGCAAAACTAGAAATCCTGGCTATAACGGAAACAAAGAAAAAAGGACAAGGAGTCATGGATCTCGATGGCAACACGCTGCTCTACAGTGGTGTACCCACATCTGAAAGAGCTAAAAGGGGCGTGGGTTGCATTGTGGCCAAAAACCAAAAAGATAGTATCAAGGGATGGAACTTTGTCTCGGAGCGCATTATGGTTGTAAAACTAAAAGAAGGAGAAACCATAGTCAACCTGGTCATAGTGTATGGGCCAAATGAGGATGAGAGAGCAGAGGTCAAGGAGGAATTCTTCGAGCTGCTTCAAAGGACAGTGGATGACATTAATGAAATTATCATGCTCGGAGATTTCAATGCCAGAGTTGGAAATGACCATGCTAGATGGGGTGGAGTTATCGGAAGATATGGAGAAGATACTCTCAATGACAATGGAAAGCGACTCCTTAGATTCTGCAGTGAGCAGAATCTGATCATTACAAACACAAAGTTCCCCCATAAGCGCATACAAGCATACACTAGATGCAGGGCCGGATTAAGCTTGTACGGGGCCTGTAGCATATGTTAAGAAAGGGGCCCTATATTTAAAAAAAACAATAAAACAACACAAATATATTTGAACACATACATTTTTAATTTGCATAGTAATTATCATTATCAAAAGTAACAACACAGTCAACATTATTGTTTAAATATTAATGTTTCTACATTTAGCATGAGCAAATTTGTTGATAATATAGAATGTATCAATTTCACGCAGAAGTTTATGTTCAATGCTCATTAGTGTGAGATTGTTCAATCTCTTTTGACCCATGGTGCTCCTTAGTTCATTTTTAATAAGTTTCAGTTTTGAAAATGATCATTCTCCACTGAAGTTGGTTACCATTAGTGACAAAGAGATGCGCAAGGCGATTTCTACATTTGGAAAACAAGACTCCAAAGAATTGTCAATTATCAAACGGTAAAACTGTAACTCTACAAGGTCTAGAGTAGTGCCAATATGAGAAGCAAGATCAGTTTTCAACAGTTCTGTAAACTGCACAAGTTCTTCACAAAGACTTTCTTTCAGATCTTCCGGATATGATTTAATAAAATTCGATGATCTCGTTACCACCTCTTCAGGTGTAAACGACTGTAACTGACGAAGGAATCCAAATACATCATTCAACTTTTGATAAGCTTTCTGGCGTTTTGACAAGGCAGAGAGCAAGGTATCAATAAGGACAAGAAATGTTCGGCTTTTAAACTGCTGAGAAGGCGTTTGAGATTCAACAAGTGGATCAAGTGTGCTGGAACCACTGAAATCATCATACTCTCGATTTCGTTTGTGTTTTCTTCTAGTTTGTTCTTGATAATGTTCACACTCAGTCAGATCCTTGGTCTTTTGCTCTATGTCGGCAAAAGTAGACCGCATAGCTTGAATATACCCCCGCAGGGATTCATAGAGTGCACAAGCTGTATTCAAATCTTGGTCAGAAGATTGCAAAGAAGCTCTGGTCATTTGAAAACGCTGTAATACTTGATCCCACAGTATGATCATTATTCCTGTTTCTAACTTCATCATGGTTGAAAATAGACCACGAGCCTGTTGACGACACTCTGCCTTCTGATCATTGTTATCTGAAATATCTGTAAAGACGTTATTTCTTACTACACCTGTAGTACACCACTGTAAAGTATCAGTCTGTCTGCTCTGTAAGGAAGAGTGGTGTGTTGTTGAGATCAGGCATGCTCCAGTCTACCCAGCTGTAAATGGGTAACTCACCCTAGTCCTGAGTTAGGGAAGGCAAAGGCTCCAGGGGAAGCAGGCCCTAAACTTGGTCACTTCAGCCGACGCAGGATGGGGTATGTATGAAGTAGTAGTGTAGAGTGTGATTACCGCGAATGGTGTACTGTTCGTGTGCTGACCAATATAATCACTCATACACATGTGTCTACAAGGCACCAATGCAGACTGCTGGAATCTTAGTTTACTCAATTTATTCAGACGTACACACTGGGACATACGAGTACATCAGGCTTTGTTGACATAACAATTTGTAGGTATACATAGCAGATCTGAAGTCATGACACATGCAGAAATAATGGGTAGTACATCAAAGTTCAATGTCATGATACATCATCTTATGAAACCACGAAAAGGGGGTTTCTAGCAGGATTGAGATCTCTCTGTCACTGTCCGATAATAAGATAAATAACCTGTTCTCTTGGCAGTGATCAAAACAGACGATGACCGAAATCCAACATGGCTACCTTCCTGAGTTGTCGTTCACTCATTCATAGGAAGAATATCAGCCAAAGTTAATTTACAATGGATATATAAAGGATTTCATGAATGGTTCCATGCAGCACTACGGTGATCAGGTTAGTTCACGTAGCCATAACCGCTGCAGGAAAATCTGTCATCTTCGTCGATACAAAACACGACACTAGCATATCGAAGCACCCAAAAGTCAAGCTAGGCCTAACCGACGAGAGATCATCAAAAATACGAGCTGGGTTTACCTGGAGTCCGAATCATCTATATACTGACATAAGGAGAGTCTCTAACACAAACTATCGTAGAGACACTATCTCCTCCAGAAGAAAAAACCACTTCGTAAGACATTTTTTCTTGACGAAGGGACCAGCTCTTGAAAAACGTACCCCGCCATTCTTAGCAGTACATCGGAACTCATCACGACTTGTTAAGACAACTCATACTTCCGCTAACAAGAATCTAGTCCCTCATACCCATCCAAAATATACAATATAGGACTGATTCTACTTGTACTAATAATATGTAATACATATGAATTCAGGCCATAAACACAATAAGCAAATTAATATATTTTCTGGCCCTAAAATTAAGTACAAACGCAAGCGTACTATTCTTGCGCTGGATCGATATCCAGACCGATTACTCCTATAATCAAAAGTGTGAATCAAACATGGATTATCTCGCTTTTACAATAAACAGCATTTTCATACACAGATGGATGCATGTCTATATTTTTCCCATATTAAATAACCATATCGATTTTTTGTAATATGTGCGTCAAAAATATGCACGCAACAGATTACCACACCCCTCGGGAAAAAAAAATGGTACATTTTTTTTTTGAAATACATCTAGGAGCAACATACAATAGGCTCACAACGCACCAATAACAATGCGCAGATGATAAGCATAAGTTTTATGACCTTAGAGAAAGCACTTCTCTAAGTATTAATATTTCCAGAGAGGTGTCACCAACGCATACTACAATATTAGCAATGACACAATTTCCACATTAGTTTATACATAAATTCCATCTAAGATATCTTAACATCATGATCATCAAAGACGAAAAACATTGAAAAATCAGCGGTGAATAAATATCAATGAACCGCTAAGTAGTGTTACAATCAATATATGATATATTACATATGTGTACACATTTCAACATAGAAACAACTGTATCAAAGTTGTATAACAGTTATGAATCATGTGGGCATCTAGACAAAATATCTGCCATCACATTTTCTGACCCACGGATAGCTCGCACCGAAAAATGAAATGGCTGTAGAGCAATCGCGTATCGCGTTGATCTCGCGCTCTTCAGATTTTTACTCTGAATAGCCGTAAGAGCTTTCTGGTCAGTTTCCACAATGAAATGCGCGCCCAGAAGAAATCTTTGCAGTTTAAGGATTGACCAAACCATAGCCAATAATTCACGGTCTAGGACCGAGTAATTCTTCTCTGCGGCATTTAATTTCCGAGAAATATACATCACAGGATGCAGAGTTCCAGAGTACTCTTGCATTAGTGCAGCTCCAATCCCGGTGGATGAAGCGTCACTACGAAGAATAAATGTCTTATCCTTAGAAGGTAATACTAGGATAGGTGAAGTAGAAAACATAGTTTTAACCTTATCCAAAGAGGATTGACATTCTTGAGTCCAATGGACTACATTAGGAGACCCTTTCTTTAGCAAGGAAGAAAGAGGTGACATAATGGAGGACAGATTCGGGATGAATCGTCCATAAAATTGTATTAGACCTAAGAGACTTCGTACTTGCTTTTTAGTCTTAGGAATAGAAATGTTAAGTATCTTACTTGTATTATGGTCTTCTGTTTTTAGGAACCCATGACCAACACGGTGTCCTAAGAAAGATATTTCGCTAAAACCAATACATGCTTTCGATGGTTTCGCTGTCAGGTTATGCTCGCGTAAGATAGACAATAGTTCATTTATACCATTATAGTGATCGTTCCAAGTATCACTGAAAAGACAGATGTCATCAAGATACGCAATGACATCTGAGCGATGAGATAGGATTCGACGCATCATGCGTACAAATGTAGCAGGGGCGTTCATAAGACCGAAAGGCATGAAATTCCATTGGAATAGACCCCTAGGCGTCGAAAAAGCAGTAAACGGTTTGGCGTGTTCGGATAGTGGAACTTGCCAATATCCCTTAGACAAATCGAGTTTAGTAAAGAAGTGAGAATTCGATAGTCTCGTAAGTAGCTCTTCTAGTAAAGGCATAGGTTCAGCATCGAATTTAGTCACTTGATTCAATTTGCGATAATCCACGCAAAGACGTATGTTATTGTCTTTTTTCCGTACTATAACCATCGGCGAAGAATATGCTGATGTGGATGGTTCAATAATTTTTAACTCTATCATCTCATCTAACTCTTTCTCTACCTGTGCTTGAAAATGTATCGGGATAGGATACGGTCTGACTCTTATAGGACTATGGTCAGTAAGAATAATGTCATGTTGAATGACATCAGTTTGACCAGGAATGTCAGTAAGGACATCCTGAAATTGTTCTAACATAGTAGAAACTTGTTTCTGCTCTCCTGGAGATAATTCTGGAGAAATTGCAACATCTTTCCATGATTCATTAGAGTGAAGAGGAATCATTGGAAAAGGTAAATTTACATCCGAGAAACTCGTTTCCTCATCCTGTATTACTGACAGAGATGAGTACTGTCCATGTTGGACTGGAAAATCGTCCGTTGCCTGGAAAACAGGTTGTAAATAATCAGGACGTTCATGGAATTCCGTGAGCATGTTGATGTGGAAGGTTTTACGCTTCCCGTCAATATCGACGATATAGTCAACATCGGAAACTTTTGATATTATATCGTACGGACCTTTCCAAGAAATGAGAAGTCTATTTTCCCTACAAGGTAGCAAGACAAATGCTTTGTCACCTGGACAAAGTTGTCGCAAACATCTCTTTTTATTGGCAAATTCCCTTGCCTTCTGTTTCGCAAATTCAGAAGAAGCAGTTGCCAATTTGCATGCTTCAATAATCTTGTGTCTAAGTGCGATGACATATTCATAAGAGGATTTTGTGTCATCGACAATATTATCAGCAGTTATAAGATCATGAAGTAAGGACATAGGACCTCGCGGTTTCGCGCCAAAGACAAGTTCAAAGGGAGAAAATCCTGTATGTTCGTTGGCGACCTCTCTATATGCAAAGAGAGCCGCGGGTAAAACCCTATCCCAATCCTGAGGATGATCTTCTGTTATCTTACCTAGTAGGTTTTTCAGAGTTCTATTCAAACGTTCCACCATCCCATTGGACATAGGATGATAAATACTACTCAGCGATCTCTCTATCTTCAGAGTCGACATTACTTGAGACATGGTATCCGATATGAGTTGGGTACCATGGTCGGATAATATTTCTGCTGGAAACCCCAGACGAGAAAATATTAACCAAAGAGCATCTGCGACATCAGCAGTAGTTATGCTCTTTAGAGGAACAGCCTCCGGCCAACGTGTGCACATATCAACACACGTCAAAATAAATTGGTGTCCTCTAGCAGACTTTATCTTAAATGGACCAATGATGTCTATCGCCATTTTTTGAAATGGCCGAATGGGAATGTCTGCAGCCTGAATAGGTGCATCATGGCGTGGACCTCTGGATTTAATCTCTTGACATACTTTACAAGATCGACAATAGATTCGTATGTCCTTATTCACAGCAGGCCAAAAGAAAGATTGAAGAACTCTAGCTTTAGTACGGGAAAAACCCATATGTCCAGCACACTGCGAATCATGAGCGTGCTGTAAGATTTTAACTCTCATATTTTTAGGCACAAGGATTTGAGAATGAATGGACTTAGCGGAGTCTTGTACCATACGTACAAGTACGCCATTCTTCATCGTAATCCAAGATTTACGATTTGTATCCTTATTCGGATCACCTTTTGTTGCCAGAGTAAAGAATTTCTTTAGAGTAGGATCATCTTCCTGCTGTTTGATAAAGGAATCGTGGGAAATCTCCAAGGGATCATCTTGGATCTGCGCATCATTATCTTCAGAATGTGAAGATTGTGGCATATTAAGAGCTTGAGCCCTAGTGATTACTGCATTAGCAGATTGCATATTAACATTTTCCCAATTAGAAATTTGCTGTGGAGTGCATTCTTTCACTCCATGAATGCGACCGATGATAAGATCAGCGATCGGATTCGGCAAGAGACATGCTTGCACCTCTCCTGTAAAGAATCAAATAGAACACTAAAACAAAAAAAAAAAAACCAAAACAAAAAATCAAATCTCAAACCTCAAAACTCCCCATGATAACCAAAACTTTCCACAATAACAAAAAAAATTCTACAAAAATACAAACAAAAATAACATCCAAAAAAAACAAACAACCAAACCAACCAAACAAACAAAAAAATCAAATAATTCCAAACAACCACCCACACCCAAACCCCCATCAAACTAAACACTACCCCAAATCTATAAAACAACAAACAATTTACAAAAACTAAAACTCACCACCCTTCAAAAAAACTCCTTACCCTCTCTCATCAAATCCTAAAAAAAAAAAAAAAAAAAGAGTGAAAAAAATAAGTAGGAACACACACGACCACAACAACACCCAACAAAAACAAACAATTTTTCAAAAAAATTACACCAAACAACAACACAAAAAAACACCTCCACCGCCAACCCTCAGCCCCAACACCAAACAAACACACCCCACCCCCCCCCCCCCCCCGCCCACCACCCCCCACCCCCAACCCCCCCCACAGTACAACCACCCCCCCCCCCCAACCCCTAGGGGTCAGGCAGTTCCACACACCACCCCACCAAAAAAACAAACAAACAAACACACACCCCAACACACCCCCACCCACAAACCAACAACCACCACCCCCCCACCCACAACCCCTAAAAAAAAACCCCCACCCCAACCCCCCCACACACAAAACAACCACCACACCCCAACGCACACACACAAAAAAACACAACACACAGAAACCACCACCCAACCCCAACCCCCCCCCCCCCTCCTCCCCCCCCATCCCCCCCCCCCTCCCCCCGCGCCCCCCCCACCCCCCGCGTCCCCCCCCCCGCCAGCCCCCACCCGCCCCCCCCTCCTCTCCCCCTCCCCCCCACCCCCCCCCCCCCCCACCCCACCCCCCCCCCCCCCCCCCCCATTCCCCCCACCCCCCACCCCATGGGGGCTTGCCTTCGGGCACCCCACCCCCCCACCACCCCCACACCCACCCCGCGCGCCACACACACCCCCCACCACCCCCAACTTTCGGTATTGGGGGGGGGGGGGGGGTGGGGGGGACACACCCCCACCCCCCCCACAACACCCCCCACCACCCACACCAACACAACCCCCACAACCACCCCCGCCCCCCACCCCCCCCCCCACCCCACACACTCCACCCCCCCCCCCCCCACATTGGTTTGTTTGTTTGTTTTACCCCCCCCCCCACCTTGTTTGTTTATCTGGGGTGTGGGTGCAGTTTTTGGAATGGGTTTGGGGGTGTGGGGAGAAAAAAAAAAAGAGCCTAAAAAAGGTGTTGAAAAACACAAAAAAAAAAAAAAAAATGTGTTTTTTTCTCGTTTGTGATGCAACTGTGAAAAAAAAAAAAAAAAAAATTGCTTACAAATTGTGGTTTTTTTTAACCCAAAAAACCCCATTGTCCAAAAAAACCCAAAACAAAAAAAAACAAATTTGTAATGCAAAACAATAGTAAAACGCGATAGTGGGGGAGTCCCCCCCCCCCCACCCACTTGCACGACCCCAAAACCAAGACACCCCCCCCCCCCCCCCCCCGGTTCCCTCGGCCCCCCCCCTCCGTGTGGTATGAACCCTTGTGCCTGCCCCCATTTTTATGTTACTTTGTAAGTCTTCGGTTGGGCTGAGTTCATGCTCCAATTGACATTGTTGCGTTAATTGTTACGCCCACCTTACACCTGCTATTGCCACCCCCCTCCCCCCCCCACCCCGCCCCCCCCCCCCGAGTCTGTTGTTTGTGCTGCACCGTTCCCCCGCCCCCCCCCCACCCCCACCCCCCCCCCCATTCTCACCATAGCAAAGTGCGTTGATTGCCTGCTCCCCCACCACCCCCCTCCCCCCCCCCCCCCCCCCCTGTGTTATAGCCTGCACCCCCAAGTGCGTATGCATGGGTTGTCGCCCCCCTCCACCCCCCCTTGTTCCGTTTTGTTTGGGGTGGTACCCCCCCCCCCTTCCCCCCACCAGGTTTGGTCTATTGTAGTTTTTGTTTTTTTGGGCTTTTATCTTGTGTTGGTTTTTCCCCCCCCCACCCCTCCCCCCCCCCCCCCCCCCTATTTTTTTTATATGCTATGAAAATAGATAAATATGTCTAATTGGCTGCTTAATATGATATTTTTAATTTCATGCTTTAATTATATTATTTTAATTATTTAAATAGTTTAAATTATAAAAAAAAAAAATAAAAATTAATAATATAAATATCATATTAAATAATAAAATTTTGATGTGTTACTTTTTTTTTTTGTGTGTAAATGAAAACAAATAAAATAATAAAAAAACAAATTAAATTTGAGATGGAATTATAAAATTGTTTTTGGCGTATATTTGTGTAAATAAATAATGTAAATTATTTATGCATATTTGGTAAATTTGATATGTGTAATCGTTGCTAATATATTAATAATCTGATTGTTTAATGTAAATAATTGTAATATATCATTAAAAAATAAATATGCCTGCCTAATCTATCGTTATGTTGCTTGCCTGTTAACTATAAAAATAAAATAATATTATAATAATAATATGGCTTGATTTAAACTTCCATAGTATTATATGCTGGCTGCCTTTATATGCTGTTTGTTATCTGTAGGTTTATTTTTATGTGCATCTTGTTATTTGATGGAGTTTGCTGTTGCTCTATGACTTCGTTTTTTTTTTGTCTATTTAGTAAGTATGTGTTCTTTTTTTATGCATGTGGCGATCGGTATTCTTTTGTTTTTATGCTTTATTTTTATTCTTTGTTAAATTTAATTATATTTTTATAGTTTTTTTTATATTGTATTCTAATATTTTTTTGTTCATAATTGCAATTCTATTTTTTAATAAATTGAATTTTATTTATTTTTTTTATAATTGTTTTTTTTTTTGTATTTATAATGTTTATAGATCTTTATTTTTGTTTTATTTCTTTTGATGTTTTTGTTGTTTTATTTTTTATTTGCCTTTATGCTTTAGCTTCGGGGTTGTTGTGTTGGACGGGGGAGAAGGTTTGTATTTTGCTGGTTTGTTTTGTTATGTTTTTGCTTTTGTTTTTTTTTTTCTTTTTTTTGTCTATTGACTAAGGTGGGTTGCTGTGCGTTGACTATGAAAATCTGGTGTTGAACATTTATTTTGTTGACTGTTCTGACGAAGTTATTGGGTTTGCTTGAAGCTTGAGTGCTAGCGCGACATTTGAGCGATGTCTGACTTATGATGCGTAGTGCTCGGCG